>CM054177.1:114415162-114757662 GCA_028829895.1 Sinotaia quadrata | reverse complement strand
CACGGGAAGGTTGATGTTTTTTGGGAGGGTATACACAGAAGATTGGATGGTTTTTGCCAGGGTATACACAGGAGATTGGGTAGTTGCTGAGGAGGTTTTCATAGGAGCTTGCATGGTTTTGGGGTAGGTAATTGCTCGATGTGTTGTAGGTGATTCTTGAGTTGCTGTCTTCGTAAGCAAAACTGCAACATATTAAGTGTTAAACTTTCATTAGTCGAGTTTTAAAAGGTTACTTAAATATATGCTGTATATATTTTGTTTTTATATTAGCATACAAATGAGGCATTATTAAAGATGACATATTTTAACTTGTTTTATACGAAGTAGATGAATTATCTTAATTTATTTATTTTTGTTCAACATAAAACTCTTAATTAGTCAGTTGGACAGTTATGCTAGGACATATCTCTCAAATACATTGATTGACATAAATGCGGATTTTTGTTGTTATTTTAAATTTAAAAGACGTAAAATAATTAATCTGAAAGAATGAAGTTTTGATACCATATTACTAAACAGAAATAATACAAATAAAGCTATGACAAAACATAAATTAGAAGTGTTATAGAGAAAATATTGTGTGGTACAGTAAATATTATTAAATTATTTACAGTCTGTATATGATGCTGAAAACCTTAGTATAATAAAGTAATGATATTGATAATATTATTTTAAAAAATTCCCTCTAAATGACAAGTGATATTAAAAGTATATTTAGTTGATTGTTAGAATCACTAGTTAGCATATTTACAATAAGAAAAGCGGTGAGACTGGTTATTTTTGCTGGAATGCACTGCATAAAGTGTATTCCACTTAGGGTTAACCTGTCGTTCACAGCAGGAGATACTGGAATAGGCAGTAAAGTCTATCCGGGAGGTTGAAGGTTCAATGACATGTACTGTGAAAAACAACAACCAACCATCTAACAAATGGATGTCAGCATGTGATGACTTTCTTTACTCTGTTTTCTTGTCATCAAAATCATGTTAAAGTTTACAATAACCTACCTCTGATAACTCCATTTCTATTCTCTGATAGGACTACCTGAGATTTGTATTGAATCTATTGATGAATTGTAATTTTTTTATTTTATATATAGACAGTGTAAAACGTAAACTTATCTGAACATGAGTTCATGGAATATTGATGTCAAGTAATCTATTTCATTGTAATTGTCATATGTATATTTGATTGTTCATTTAATAAATTTATTTTTAAATTTATTGACCTTCTTATGCTTATTGATAATCTTATTTTGGAGAAGAAAGTGGGTGGATGGGGGCTCGCTTTTAAGTCGGGTGTTTCTCCTTTAGTAAGAAGTTTTTCACTCACGGAAACATTATATGACTGTAAATGTTGTTTCATGTTGTGAATTTCAAAATTATTATATCAGCAATTTCTATACAGTCAGTTTTCAAAACTGCTACTTAAAAGGTTGATGGGAGGAAAAGGGTGAATATAGAATATGTAAATATTTACTTGACAAAAAAAAAACAATTTTGTAAAGTATTTTGATGAATAGGTACTTTTGCTTAGAGCCTGCTTGCACCATTCCAGCTTGTTTTGCAAACTCTGAAGTTTATTGGATAAGTTTTCGTAGGAGCCAAGGCCAGTTGGCTTGGTCCTCACATCACTGTTCACTCTATTGAAAAGTCTCAGACTACTAATCTGAAACAATCAAAACCAATGTCATTGTTAGATAAATAGCACAACTTTATAGCTGTATATTATTTATCTGCCTCCCCCCCCCCCAAGTTTTGTTTGATAAATAATGCAGCTTTATTGATATGTATTATATAAACCCATTTTCTTTGTTATATTAATAACACATCTTTATTGTTATGTATTATATAACCCCACCCACCCCGCAAAGAGTTTGTTAGATAAATAACACATCTTTATTGCTATGTATTATATAACCCCCCCGCAAAGAGTTTGTTAGATAAATAACACAGCTTTATTGCTATGTATTATATACCCCCCCAAAGAGTTTGTTAGATAAATAACACAGCTCTATTGCTATGTATTATATACCATCAAGCTAACGACCACCTTTCAAGACCGAACATCTTTGCCACTTCAAATGCAAGTGATCAGACAATAGATTTTTTATACAGTAGGTAAACATTTAGATATCAGCCCATTGGCTGGTCTTGTTCTCGTAAATCATAACCATTTGATAATAAAAGCTACTCACCCAAATGGGACAGTTTGCATTACATCAGCAATTTCTAGCATCTTCTCAACTCGGGTGTTTACTTCAACTCAGACACTTTCAAAAATGCCATCATAATTAGTGCCCAAGTTCAGGTCACTCTGACAATTTAACACTTTATATAACAATTTAATTTAAAAATAGGGATAGGCAAATGTACTCCACCACAGTATTATATAAAGTGAATGTGGAGAAGGAACCATGCTGATATTCATTCAAAAGCGGTCCCCTGAATGATATACTTATCACGTTTCATTTTTCACATTGATTTATAAATATGTTCGCATGATACGGGTTATTTGTTGAAATATAAATATACTAAATAAATATACTAAATGATTTAGAAGAAAGTATATGCAAGTTATGCTTGTGGCATTAATTAGTTTCTAATGCAATTTCCGTTTTTGTATAGAATGTGCATAGGTCATAGATCTCCCTTTCTATGTCACTCAACCCTTCTACGTCACTCAACCCTACCACGTCACGTACTCAATCTTTGACAACATGAGTTAGTTTCCTCCTACGTCATCGAATTAAAAACTAAGATTAGACAACTATAGTTAAGTACTCATCGAATTATTTAATTGAAAAATTGGATTAGATAGTTGTACTCACAACGTCGTCGAATTGTTTGAAACGTAAACTAGGATTGGACAGTTGTACTCACGCATTCATCGAATTGTTTACAATAAAATCTTGGATTGGACAGTTGTACTCACGCATTCATCGAATTGTTTACAATAAAATCTTGGATTGGACAGTTGTACTCACGCATTCATCGAATTGTTTACAATAAAATCTTGGATTGGACAGTTGTACTCACGCATTCATCGAATTGTTTACAATAAAATCTTGGATTATACAGTTGTACTCACGCATTCATTGATTTGTTTGTTCAGGTCCTTGTACGTCTTCTGAAGTGTGACATTATGCGTCGTTGGTCGTTTGCTTATACTTGCTGGAAACGGAAACACTGGAATAAATTAAGTCAAAAACCACCCAAAGAACTTGGTAAAAATAACCATTAAAAGTAAAACTCAGCACTCTCTGATGACATGTTTTCCAGGAACTCAAGTACAATGCAACATTAATAATGTACGATGTATTATTGTAGACTTTAACAGTCCTATGTTTTCATTTACTGGCATTGGCTTAAGAACAACTATTTATAAATGTGAAGTCCAGGTGTTTGTTACTAAATGACCTATTTGAAATAAAGGTATTATTTATGATTTAACTTTATTTTGTGCATGAAAATATCAGTTCAAATACGTTGTCTATGAGCAAACATAAATAGTTTATATGTCTATCTATTAAAAGTTATAGTATGCAAGAGCGAGTGTTATAACTGACATCGGTATATGCAGAACCAAATTATATATAGATGTGCATAAATCAGTGCATTACTGGCCATGGTGCCTGGGGGGCCTTTCAACTGAAGGTGCCCAATATTAGAACTTTCAGAAAAAGGAAAAGACACAAAAAGAAAATTGTCTTTGAAATTTGAAGAATAGACACACCCTCGAGTCAAGGTTTCACAGGATGCAGTTGTAGTCTCGATAGCTGGCTTATTCACGCTGATTCTCTGTGGAGAGTTAGGAGAAAAAAAGTTATGACAACCGAGAAGAATAAGAGCTAGTCGACCCCAGTTTGCTGTCGAAAACATGTCAGTCTGCGGGTGGGCAGATGATATCAATATTTCGGTGAACCTTTCATAAAAAGAACCGAACCATTCTTCCAATGCGATCACTGTTGAAATGGAAAGCTGTAGTACCATGTTTTACCGCATTTTGCAAGAAAAGGGAGATAACGACATGTGACATAAAACAACTTAAGTACGCACGATGCACAGTTTGTGTGTGCATGTATGTGTGTGTATGTCTGCGTGTTTGTTAAGTACGCACAATGCACAGTTTGTATTTGTGTGTATGTGTGCGTTTGTGTGAATGCATGTGTTTTAATTGAAGCATTTAAATTGCTTCCTATCATATCATTATTAAAGAGGCCTATATATGTTATATGTGAGATTCTCTGCCGAGATTTCATTTATTTTTCTTTCCTAATTGCTATTGATTGTATTGACAAAGTCAAGCTTATCACGTGTCTGTCACTGTGCGGGAAATTATTTTGTATTGAATTAGATTTATTGTAGTGATATCGTCCAAACGGCCGCATCTTCACCTTCTCTGGACATTGTCTGTAACCCCATGAACTATAGTACTGAAGTTGACGTTAACCGATACAATATTATACTGCACACGCACGTACTCATGCATGAACGCACACACACACACACACACACACACACACACACACACACGCGCGCGCGCGCGCGCGATGAAGTACGAAGCCAGTACTATCTATATCTTTCTCCTTTCGTTTCGCCCTCCAACCCTCTCGCCTCTACAAAATAACGAACAAATAAGAACTTATCACACCCATATCTTTTACTACTAGATACTACAAAATAACGAACAAATAAGAACTTATCACGCCCATATCTTTTACTACTAGATACTACAAAATAACGAACAAATAAGAACTTATCACACCCATATCTTTTACTACTAGATACTACAAAATAACGAACAAATAAGAACTTATCAGGCCCATATCTTTTACTACTAGGTACTACAAAATAACGAACAAATAAGAACTTATCACGCCCATATCTTTTACTACTAGATACTACAAAATAACGAACAAATAAGAACTTATCACACCCATATCCTTTACTACTAGATACTACAAAATAACGAACACATTATAACTTATCCTACCCATATCTTGGATGTGCTATTCTCTTAAACTAGATTCTGTGTACTGTGAACCAAAACCGTAATAATTTAAACACCATCCAGTCTGGTCTAATGGAATGTGAGACTGGCGAGGTTTGCGCAGAAAAATAAAAGATCCCATTAAAAACAGATATCTACAGTATCTTATGTATGATGTTTGAATTGTGGAAAAGACATGGCACTTTGGACGAAAATATTAAATCAACTGTGAAAAAGGAATACATGATTTTGTTGTGATGTATAAAATCTGTTGACATCTATAATTTTGAGTATTAAAATATATTTTCAATCATGTAGGGGTCATAAAGCAGTGTTAGGTGATATCTACAATAGAAAAGTTCTTTCTAGTATTGCTAGATGAATTTGACATTGTAATGAGAGAACTTCTAAAAAACCCAGTGTTATGTGATATCTACAATAGAAAAGTTTTTTCTAGTATTGTTAGATGAATTTGATATTGTAATGAGAGAACTTCTAGAAAACCCAGTATAATTAAACATAATAATTTATTCCGTTCATTCAGAATGGATTGCCGTCAGCGAACGTTGAAGATAGTGTTGTTGTTTTTTTAAAAAATAATCTATTCCATTTTTCAATCATTACGGACACAACTCATGATATTTCTAAAACGGGTCAATTAAGACAAACATTCCGGTTTGTGAAAATCATTCGAGATGGTAAAGCAGCGCAAAAAGGCGTTTGGTTTTCTGTTTATTCAAATATCATAAAGTAGAAGAAATTTCTAGACAAGGTTAAGATATTTTTCATGAAAAAGGTATATCCCTGGTGTCGGGGACAGGGTTATGATGGTTCCAGAACAATTAGTGGAACCTCCAATGTGTCGGGAACAGGGTTATGATAGTTCCAGAACAATTAGTAGAACCTCCAATGTGTCGGGGACAGGGTTATGATGGTTCCAGAACAATTAGTAGAACCTCCAATTGCGTGCAGAAAAAGAATCTAAGAGAAACAAGTTAAGGCTACATTAAGGCTACATATATTCACTTTGCTACACACAATCATGTTCTTAACGCTGTTGTAGATGCCGTAAAAGACGCGTCTGCATCTTTAAGGTACCACAAGAGTTGTACACTTCCTTTGGATATAGTGGGTTTTTGTTAGCTTCATTCACAGGAGAGTCTTCAGTGACTTTGATAAACCTAAACCCTACCAAAGGCCGAGTGACGTCACTGATGGTAGTCAATCGTCGCTATCGAGACGTTGTGGAGACTTTTTCTAAGATAAATCCACAAAGCATAAAAATGGCGAGAGGGAAGAAATTTACTGTTACTAGAAGTTGTAGAAACTTTAGAATTTGCTTTTGCCTTGGTTTTGCAAAATTGCAGAGAAAGCCAACAATGCTAGTACCTTAAAAGAAAAAAATGCTTAGAGCAAGAGAATATTTACAGGCAGCGTTGGAGACATTGCTTGACTTTCGGAAAGATTTTGAAGAAACAAAAGATTCTGTGACAGTACGCAGTTAATGGGTGGAAGGGAATAATGGGGTTTTCAAGAAAAAAAATATTTAGAAAGACTTAACGACATTTAGGTGAACTAACTGAAGACATATTTATAACCAGCCTGGAAGATCAATTTAGAATTATTGTTTTCAATGTTACTCTTGATATTATTTTACAATTAAATAATAATGGTTAGAAATGTATGAAACTCGTTGCAGACGAGTTCTCAGTACTTGAGTCCAATATATCGCGTACAGTCAACGACAAAGTACTAATAAGAGTTCTCAGTACTTGAGTCCAATATATCGCGTACAGTCAACGACAAAGTACTAATAAGAGTTCTTAGTACTTGAGTCCAATATATCGCGTACAGTCAACGACAAAGTACTAATGAGCTGCTAAAATTTAAAGATGAATACCCTGACGACCTGACCTATGCATTTCTCTTACAGCTGGTTTGTTTCAGAGCTACAACTAAGGTGATTTTCCAAGAAAGAACTTGCCATTTACTGACAGTGGGCTTCTTCGTGATATTTTCAGGATTTGCTGACGTGGTCACTGCTTTTCTACTCTGTCGAACATTGCCTGTTACAGTGTGCAAGTGCAGAACGATCTTTTTTGAAAAGTGAAAAAAGTCAAAAGCTTTCTAAGAAATTGTATGTGACAGGGTTAAAATTAAAAAGTGTGTCCTTATTAAACGTGGAATCTAAAGAGGTAACGGAAATGAATGTGGAAGAGTTAATTAATGACCTTGCGGATAGAAAGGTAGAGCGAAAGCAGTTTAAATGTGAATCGATTTAAAAATAAATATTATTATTAAAACTGTTGTAAAAATAGCAAATCAAGATATGTGATCCATTACATATCTTTTGAATGCTTCTGTACATAATATATTGACATAATTTTAGTAACAATTACTGCTTTAGCCGATGCATAACAATAATCGTGTGTGTGTGTGTGTGTGTGTGTGTGTGTGTGTGTGTGCGTGCGTGTTTTTGTGCGTGTGTGTGTGAGCGCGTGCACGTTATTAAAAGGAAGGGGTGGCGTTTTAGATTTTTTCCAGACTCTGCCAGCATTTAAAGTTGCACCATTGGTAGAAGTCTTTTAATGATTGCGTGTGTAAACCCAATCATGCAAACGAAACGTTTGGGGATAACGTTTCATAAAACCTAAACCAAGATCTGTTTAGTTTTTCTGTGCATAGCTTAAAGTTAATTTCATGGCAAAGTAATGGATATCTTCATTGATATATTTATAACAAACAAAATCTAAAAGAAAATCACAGGTGAATGTACAAATGAAATAAGCATACGACAAAAAGAAACACAAATAAAGAAAAACGAAATTAAAATAACTAGCATTAAGGAAACCAAGCAAAACCAAAGTATCCTGAACAGAATGAGAGAAGTAACAAAAAAAACCAAAGTATCCTGAACAGAATAAGAGAAGTACCAAGCAAAACCAAAGTATCCTGAACAGAATAAGAGAAGTACCAAGCAAAACCAAAGTATCCTGAACAGAATGAGAGAAGTAACAAAAAAAACCCAAAGTATCCTGAACAGAATGAGAGAAGTAACAAAAAAAAACCAAAGTATCCTGAACAGAATAAGAGAAGTAACAAAAAAGACAAACACCAAACGAAATCGAAACAATGACGATATCCAGAGGTTTTGGTGACGTGATGCAAACCCATACATACCCGAGTATGCAATTACTGATTAGAACACTTGATCACCAGTAAAAACAAAATATTTGAATGTCTTAAAATAGCAAACAAACCGCACACGTACAACTTACTGATCTGGATTAGATAAACACCAAAGTACAGAAAAATGATTATGTAGTAGAAACCAAGTTGATTTAAAGTATACTCGCTAAACAATCTTTTAATTTAAACATAACTCAAACTTTAAACCTAGTTAAAATTTATGTACGTCTATTTACGGTTAATTGAAAGCTGTTTTTCATTAGGACAAAAGTATCGCTTACCCCTAGGAACAACTCCAAATAAGGTGACGAGGAAAACTATGAAAACGAGGCTGGCTGACGTCATTTCGTATCCGAGGTACGAGAGACTCACGAGTGAATACAAGAGAAATATTCACTCAGATGAACAAGCCCATTTATGATGGTAAATATATAGGCATCGCTGTTTGTGTCACTAATTACCACGATATGTTTGTATTAGCAGCATTTTTTTTTCAGAGGTTGTCATGACCTTTATTATTTTCGTAAAAGCCTTGAATACTGTTATAAACATGAGATTTGTTAGTGATATCTTAGTGAGATATATAACGTTGATAATAATTTTTTATTCAAATAATAAACACTACTCAATATATCACTTAATGAGCTCTTGACGATAGTATTATTTATTAACTCTAAAAGAGAAAAAGTCATCTATTTATCTATCTATCTATCTATCTATCTATCTATCTATCTATCTATCTATCTATCTATCTATCTATCTATCTATCTATCTATCTATCTATCTATCTATCTATCTATCTATCTATCTATCTAATCTATCTATCTGTCTGTCTATCTATCTATCTATCTATCTATCTATCTATCTGTCTATTTATCTATCTATCTATCTATCTATCTATCTATCTATCTATCTATCTATCTATCTATCTGTCTGTCTGTCTATTTATCTATCTCAGGAATAAAATTCCTTACATTCATAATAGTATGTATGACTCTGATTGTCCGCATAGGTGTGCGTGTATTTGAGCGGTAAACATAAGAGAACAGACTGCTACATTAAAAATATCATCTTTTCTAATGATTAATAAATTGCTCAATGCAGAAAACAAATATATGGCATATTTTGTCTGGATGATCTATTCTTTAAATGATCAGTTCATGTTCACTTGTTGATCACTCAGTTATCTCCTAAAGAGAGTGCACATTCCAAAACATCAAAAAAGAGAAAGAAGACATATTGGCTTAAACGAAACCCGACTTCTTGCACCTTCAAATAATTTTTAATTTTATTGTTCTGATTGAGGACATTTATACTTTGTACAAATAAAGGAGTGATGCTATGTTTTCAAATAAAGATCGTTAGAGTGATCTTCCATCAAATCACAATTTACCAAAAATTACCACAAACTAAGTAACAATGTTGACAAACATTTCTGCCTCTTTCTTCATTTGTCACTTGTTTTCTTAAACTTTAATTTATGAAATATTTTAGCAACGAAATCTTTAGAGCACTTTGTTCATATTACTGATATGTATACAGTATGATTTTAAGGTAGACATCGAGCACTGTGCGTTAAGTAAACACACAATGAGAAAAATCAGAACAGTCCTCCAAAACAGATTACTGGACATTGTTTGAAGTAGTATTATGACCCTGGTGTCATTCCGGGTGGAGTTCAATAGTGTATATTCCATTGAATGCGTGAGTCCACCTCAAATAATCTTATGGATAAATGGCTTATCTATGACACAAACATTCCTGGTAAGCTAGCCAGTTAGAGCTAACCAATGGCCGCATATTGGCCATCTGTACCTAACCAATGGCCGTCTACTGGTCATCTGCTGAGGGAATATGGAGGGAAACTCGTTTTGTAAAAAATTATGTCCCTTTTGCAATCACTGTCCAGGGAACCCCGCATGCAACCAGACGAGTTGTCAGTTGTCAGTCTCCACTCTAGGAGTCAGGTGAAAAAGCCTCACTATGGGTAAACCACATAGTTATAGGTTCTAAAATTGTAATTTCCATGTTTCTTTTACAGCTAAGTATACATGTATTTTTTTTCTTTCTTTCAATGAGTTATAATGTATTATAATTTTCATGAATAACTTTGTGTGTTGTTTATAATTCTAAAACATCTTTTGTTACCTTATTCAGTAGAAATGCTAGCAAGTAATGTTGGTTGATTTATTTGTAACTAGCATGCTAGCCTTTGTTGGAACCTTGTAGTGAGTTTGACACAATGAATTTAGATCTCTGTAGAAAAAAACACGTTTATGATTCAGAGACCTTTTTATCATAACCTTGAGCTGTAAAATATTGTTTATAACTTAGGGATTTTTCTATTTCCATTGTTTGGTCTATTAACATTACTTTGTTAATGTTGCATAACTATATCTGGAAAAGTAAGTAAGTTGTGAGCGGACAGGTAGCCTGAATTCATTGTTCACTTGGGTTAGAACTAAATAATTGCATTTGGTAATTGTAAAATATGATGAGTTATTAAGGAAAAAGACAGTCAAAATCTGCTCATCCAAATTTCTACAGAAATTCTTTTGTTGTTTCTCTCGATCCATTAGCAGACTCCCTTTGGCACCATTACATCTTCCTTTAGCATCTTTTACATCTTTTCACACTTTCTTTTAAACTAGACTATCAGTGTGCCACATTTTAGAGTTCCACAAAGCCAGCCAGTAAAGGCATGATGTCATCCAATACAGTTGGAAAAATAGAGAGATGAAACTTTTGTCCAGGTCATGTTGGCATTTCATAAAACCATCTGCACTGTTCTTACTCCATGATGTGCATTATTAGTGTCGTCCTAATGTCAATTAATTGAAGAAAACTGTTAAATGAATATTGTTTAGGAGTCACTGGGGAGAGCTAAAGATAATTTTCAGAAGCACTATTATAAACAGTTAATAAGAGAGCCTCTTCAAGACACATTGAACCCTCGACGGATAGGTGTATAGATATTTGTGTATGTCTTTATTGTACATGCCATTCTTTGTATTTGATCAATATTGAATTACTGTGTAGTGTGTAGTTAATTATATTGTTTATACATTCTAGTTCTTGTTTATCAACACCCTTGACTTCGATTTTATAATTAGGTTAAAAGATTAGGAGTAGTGTGTGTGTGTGTGTGTGTGTGTGTGTGTGTGTGTAAGTGTACATGTGTGTGTGTGTGTATGTGTGTGTGATAATAAATAAGACGGGTGCAAACCACGTTTTAGAGGGTGTCCACCACTTTGGACATTTGCCAGGCCAGAGATATTCTGTAGAGTTCATTTGCAATAATGGGGATTACTTTGGGGAGAGTATGGAGGTTACTCTTTCAGTCCGTTACCCACAAGTTGAGAAGCATGCATCATAATGGGCATATAGAGATGACAATATTCTCGTAGTTATATAAATCCTCTCATCGTTTCAAATAACCTGTCACACAAAGCTTAAATACATGATTCCAAAGTCACATGAAAGAAAACGACGTGTCCCAGAAATGTGTTTTCGATAGAATAAGAACATACAAAACAAACCACTATTTCTAATTATTTACAGAGGAATATTTTTTGAGATAGGGCATTATTATCAAAATTCAAATAATAATATTTTACATCTTTACATTACTGTTCTAATTTCATTTGATGTGTAAAATGATGTAAATAGGAAAAAAAATAAATTGAACAATTTTTAAATTCTGTTTTGCATAGATGAAAAGATGTAAGTTTACAATCAAAGAAATAACGTGTAGGCCTCTGTCTAAAGAAAGCCTTGCTTCAGAATTCATAATACGCTAGGTTTTCAAGTTCTTTCAGATAATACTTTTCTCCACCGACGCATAATTCTTTCCAAGAGAGAGGCTACAATGGAAGGTTTATTGTCCAGATAATCTATTTTACCAAACAATGGCCTAGTTGGAGCTAGTCTAACAGTTGTTAAGATAATCTATTATACTCATCAATGGTCTAGTTGGAGCTAGTCTAACAGTTGTTAAGATAATCTATTATACTTCTCAATGGTCTAGTTGGAGCTAGTCTAACAGTTGTTAAGATAATCTATTATACTCCTCAATGGTCCAATTGTTCTGAGTTTAACAGTGTGAAGAGAATCCCTCAATGGTTTCAAGGTGAGTTGCCATATTGACTGAAATCGTGTGATTTCAAATGCATGCAACAGTATTATCGCTCATTAAAGTCACATGATTTATATATATGAGCAAAGCCGGAATTACGCAATAAAGTGATTACTTATTTTCTTAATGAATGGGTAGGGTGATTACTTAATTTCTCAAAGAATGGGTAGGGTGATTACTTGACTTCATAACGAATGGGTAGGGTGGTTATTTGACTTTATAACGAATGGGTAGGGTGGTTACTTGACTTCTTAACGAATGGGTAGGGTGGTTACTTGACTTCATAACGAATGGGTATGTTGGTTACTTAACTTCTTAACGAATGGGTAGGGTGGTTACTTGACTTATTAACGAATGGGTAGGGTGGCTACTTGACTTCTTAGCGAATGGATAGGGTGGTTACTTGACTTCATAATGATGTACTGAGCGTAAAACAACGTAGGTTCTGCAATAGTTGGATAAATATTTACAGGTACTACTATTTCGAGATATTAACAGTGAGTAAGTAAATGGTTACTGGTGTGCAATTTCAATGCTCTCAAGAAAGAAGGTTGTTCTTGCGTATATACCGAGGTAGCAATTGTTCTTTGGTATGGAGGTATTAAAAATGCTATTTCTGCAAATGGAGATATTAAGAATATTGTTCTGCATGTAGATATGAAAGATGCAGGAGATATGAGTATTTGCGGGAAAACACTCAATATTTTCACCTATCTAAGCACAATCACCGTATTCATGAGCCACGTACAAAATATTCTTTCATGAAAACATTCCATCTGAAATTGACAGTTGCTCTTTTATAGAGGACAAATGCTAATCATGTAAACATGAAATTTCTATCGTGTTCAAACTCGAGCTGTAAAAATAATTCCAGAAGGCCCGTTGCAGTGAACTATGTTCTTGTCACACTTGAGAAACAGTGTTAACTTCAACATTCAACGCATGCACACGCACACATATTTCCAAAGAATACATTAGTTTCTTTACACAGAAAGAATGAGCGTTATAGCTCATACATGAGGAATCTCGAATATAAAACGTGAAACATTCGATTTTACACTTCAGGACATATTATTTACTTTTTCTTTGACAAATGCTTTGACACAGAAAGGAGCACTGAAAAATAATAAAACTTTAAGATGGCTGAAAGGATTTGATCAGGAAAACGTGTAGTATAGGACTGTGCGAGTATTCTTTCTAGAGTAGTATAGGACTTCGAGAATATACTTTCTAGAGTAGTATAGGACTGTGCGAGTATTCTTTATAGAGTAGTATAGGACTGTGCGAGTATTCTTTATAGAGTAGTATAGGACTGTGCGAGTATTCTTTATAGAGTAGTATAGGACTTTGAGAATATACTTTCTAGAGTAGCATAGGACTGTGCGAGTATTCTTTATAGAGTAGTATAGGACTTCGAGAATATACTTTCTAGAGTAGTATAGGACTGTGCGAGTATTCTTTATAGAGTAGTATAGGACTGTGCGAGTATTCTTTATAGAGTAGTATAGGACTGTGCGAGTATTCTTTATAGAGTAGTATAGGACTGTGCGAGTATTCTTTATAGAGTAGTATAGGACTTTGAGAATATACTTTCTAGAGTAGTATAGGACTGTGCGAGTATACTTTCTAGAGTAGTATAGGACTGTGCGAGTATTCTTTATAGAGTAGTATAGGACTGTGCGAGTATACTTTCTAGAGTAGTATAGGACTTTGAGAATATACTTTCTAGAGTAGTATAGAACTTTGCGAGTATACTTTCTAGAGTAGCATAGGACTGTGCGAGTATACTTTCTAGAGTACTTAATCGCGATTCAAAGGAAATATAGAAACAAAATATTTGAAATATGAAAATTTTGAATGCTAAGACATTAATTTTGAATCGCTTTCCGTCCTATAAACTGGAGCCTAACACAAAATCTGTCAACATATTTATTATATACACAGAGTGACAGTTTTTATTACACGTTCTTAGAATTATTAAATATAAACTTCAAGTGGTGTATATAAATTTTATTGCCGCCTTTCTTTTTCACTTCTATTTCTTTGAGCGCAAACTTAAAAGATCATGTACTGTTAATTAAATACAAGTAGAGATTTAGGCTGCGAGAAAAGATTATTTCCTCATGTCTTAAACATCCAATATTTTTTTCTGACATACGTAAGCAATATCAATTGTAGTACTTCTATGTGTGTATGTATGTAGACTATATTTCACGCACTTTGGCACACACACACACACACACACACACACGCACGCACGCACGCACGCACGCACGCACACACGCACACATGCGAGCGCGCGAGCACAATGTACACGTGCATGAAATTTGTCTGTGCTTCTGTGTATGCATGCTTGAGTCTCTGTGTGTGCATGAATGTTTGAGTGTGTGCATGTGTGGTGCGTGCTTGTGTGTGAGTGAGTGTGTGTGTGTGTGTGTGTGTTGTGAAAAATAGTGTCTGGTTATACAAAAATATGTCTGTGTAAATTCTTCACTTGTGAGAGCTAAAATGTAAATTGCACAATACATTACCCCTGTTTAATTATTTTTGTTTTCGCTCGTTATTTTCAAATCTTTTGTATTCTTACTCTTCAACCTGTCATTATGTAAATACTTGTTTTGAAACTCTGAGAGAAACAAAAAACTTAACAGCATAAATAAACACTTTAGCTTGATTTTTTTAAAATTAATTTTATTTTCCACAATTCTTTTTAGACGTAGGAATCAATAAAAAAGAGAAGTGAGAATATACTGCAAATTTTCAAATTCATCGAATTTATATAACTCTCAAATTAGAAATAAGAATTTTTAGGAATGGGAAAGTGTATTCTTTCAAACTAAAATCGAAAGTTTGCGGTCATCAGAAGAATATAAGTGAGTTTCAGACGGTTTCTGTACACTATAAAGAGCGTTTGGTGGGGGTATTTAGTAACTTACTATTATAAATGTACAGTTGCTAAGATAATGCAAACTAATAAAATGCTGATGACTGGTTGCCGAAATGGTTGCAGTTTCACATCCATAAATTATATTTTATACCTAATGGTACATACAATATAGTACAGAATAATGAAATGTTCTAGTCTGCTAACTTCAGTAGTAAAGGTTGAGATGTCATAGTCAACCGAAGGGAATGTAGGTTTCAGCAGTGGTTGTGGAAACAGGTGTTTGCGCCGCAGTTTCAGTGCTATCATGTGCAGAAGTTGTCCTTGTGTAGGCAGACAGTTTCCTGTTATTTTTCGGTACGAGTTTAAATTTCTGAATGGTATAGCATTAGAAGTTGTGGTGGTTTTGGTGGTAGTAAGCACATTAGTTTGAGGAGTTTCTGCAGCGGTAACACCAGAATTTGTGGCGACGTCTGTAGTGCTTTACACAGGAGTTTGGGTGGTTTCTGCAATAATAGTGTCAGAAGTCGTGGTGGTTTCTGCAATAATAGTGTCAGAAGTCGTGGTGGTTTCTGCAATAATAGTGTCAGAAGTCGTGGTGGTTTCTGCAATAATAGTGTCAGAAGTCGTGGTGGTTTCTGCAATATTAGCACCAGAAGTCGTGGTGGTTTCTGCAATATTAGCACCAGAAGTCGTGGTGGTTTCTGCAATAATAGCGTCAGAAGTCGTGGTGGTTTCTGCAATAATAGCGTCAGAAGTCGTGGTGGTTTCTGCAATAATAGCGTCAGAAGTCGTGGTGGTTTCTGCAATATTAGCACCAGAAGTCGTGGTGGTTTCTGCAATATTAGCACCAGAAGTCGTGGTGGTTTCTGCAATAATAGCGTCAGAAGTCGTGGTGGTTTCTGCAATAATAGCGTCAGAAGTCGTGGTGGTTTCTGCAATAATAGCGTCAGAAGTCGTGGTGGTTTCTGCAATATTAGCACCAGAAGTCGTGGTGGTTTCTGCAATATTAGCACCAGAAGTCGTGGTGGTTTCTGCAATAATAGCGTCAGAAGTCGTGGTGGTTTCTGCAATATTAGCACCAGAAGTCGTGGTGGTTTCTGCAATATTAGCACCAGAAGTCGTGGTGGTTTCTGAAATATTAGCACCAGACGTTGTGGTGGTTTCTGCAATATTAGCGCCAGAAGTCGTGGTGGTTTCTGCAATATTAGCACCAGACGTTGTGGTGGTTTCTGCAATATTAGCGCCAGAAGTCGTGGTGGTTTCTGCAATATTAGCACCAGAAGTTGTGGCTTTTGTGAAGGTATGCACAGGAGTTAGGGGGGCTGCTTCGGAGGTAATTACCTGAGTCATTGTCTTCACAGCCAAACCTGCAACATATTGAGTGCTTAACTTCCATTAGTTGATCTTTAAAGGCCTACATAATTAAATGCAGTGTATGTTTTGTTTTCTTATTAGCATAAAACTGAGGCATTGTTAAAATCAAGACTTTTCCTGTAAACTAATTTCTTGTACGAATAGGATGCATTATCTTGATTTGCTTATTTTTATACAACTTTTATAAAACCTTTCCTTGTTGATTGAGCTACTCTGGACGGAAGTATCACTCACATAAATTAAGAAAAGATAAGATAAATGCGGTTTTATTGTCTAAGCAGGACTAGATAGAATTAAAGTTTTGTAAAAATCTAAATTAAAAGTGTTATACAGAGAACGTTGTACAGGTACAGTAAATATTTTTTTTTATATTCTGTACACGATGCCGATAGCTATACTGTAAAATATGTTATTTGGTGGAATAATATTTATTAAAATGTTTAGAAAACTCTCTAAATAATAAGTAACATTATGGTTTTAGTTGACTTTAGGATATTTATCTATTAAACATATTAATATCAGAACTAGTGAGACTTCGATTATTTTTGCTAAAAAGTCATTGGGTAAAGTGTATTCCATTTAGTGTTTACATAAACCTGCCTGTTAATTGCAGATGATACTGGAACTGGCAGTGCATTGTATGTGTGTATCGACTTGTGATTATTTTTTGTTTTCGTTTTTCTTTCCATCAAAAACAATAATTTATTGTGAATAAGAATATTAGATAATCTTTCTTGGGCGTACTGTATTTCCTTGTGCTCTGATAACGGAGAAATAAACTCGTCAGACAAAAATGTTTTACGGTGAAACATGGTGAATTCTTTGGTATACTACTGTGTCGTGTAGCTAGCCGCGCTACTTTATGATGCTCCGTATACTAAGGTAGTTGAATAAAGACGAGCAGTTCTGAAGTAAGGTACCTTTAATCTATTGGCTATCTGTAACGCCCGCTACATGTCAACACGATTCTGTCCAATTTCTAGGAGTATTTTGTGTACGTTTTATAGTAATGTTATATTACAATAAACTAGAAACATGCATAACACCAGACTTCGGTTAATCTGTCAAGAAACCTCAAAGCAAAACTGATCTAGCTACACGTTAATTAGATACAAAAAAGAAATCTTGATGAACAGAACTGCTGCAATGTTTCCTGTAGCTCTAAAGGAACTGGTCTTTGAAGCAAATTATCTTACAGTAGTCAGTGACATCCGCACTTGTTATTTTTGTCATCTGGATTTCAAGGAGCAAAACTGAAATGAGTCGAGTATTTCCTCTGTGTTTTCCACAAAAATAAGGTTGTCGTGGTTCGTGATACCACAACGGTACCCCACACCCATCATTCATTATTATGCCATGCCTCAAATAGACGTTATGAGATCAGATTTAAATATATCTCTAAACAAATAAATAATTTAAATAAATATATAAACTGTTAAATTCATCGTCACTTATGAATTTCTTCAAGTTATGTATCGTCCGATTTTCAGATCTGATACTTAAAGGGATGATGGGTCAAATAGGAAGAAATACTAGTATGTAAATATTTGCTTGACAAAACAAAAACAATTTTGTGGTGAATTTTACTGAATATTCACCTTTGCTTAGAGCCTGTTTACACTCATGCAGCGTCTGCTGCAGTGTCTGAATTTGATTTGTTAAGTTTCCCTTGGAGACAATGCCGGATGGCTTGGTCTTCACAGCTCTTGCAATGTTCAGGATGCTGACCTCCTTGTCAAGGACGGTTGGGTCGGTCCTCACGTCTCCTGCACTGTTCACGGTGCTCTTCTCTTTCTCAGGTTTGGATGGCTTGGTCCTCACATCTCCTGCACTGTTCACGGTGCTCTTCTCTTTCTCAGGTTTGGATGGCTTGGTCCTCACATCTCTTGCATTCTTCACGGTGCTCTTCTCTTTCTCAGGTTTGGATGGCTTGGTCCTCACATCTCCTGCACTGTTCACGGTGCCCTTCTCTTTCCCAGGTTTGGATAGCTTAGTCCCCACATCTCCTGCGCTGTTCACGGTGTTGTTCTCCGTGTCAAGGCTGGATGGTTCGGTCCCCACATCTCTTGCATTCTTCACGGCGCCCTTCTCTTTCTCAGGTTTGGATGGCTTGGTCCTCACATCTCCTGCACTGTTCACGGTGCTCTTCTCTTTCTCAGGTTTGGATGGCTTGGTCCTCACATCTCCTGCACTGTTCACGGTGCCCTTCTCTTTCCCAGGTTTGGATAGCTTAGTCCCCACATCTCCTGCGCTGTTCACGGTGTTGTTCTCCTTCTCAAGGCTGGATGTTTCGGTCCTCACGTCTCCTGCGCTGTTCACGGTGTTGTTCTCCGTGTCAAGGCTGGATGGTTCGGTCCCCACATCTCTTGCATGCTTCATGGTGCTCTTCTCTTTCTCAGGTTTGGATGGCTTGGTCCTCACATCTCCTGCACTGTTCACGGTGCTCTTTTCTTTCCCAGGTTTGGATGGCTTGGTCCTCACATCTCCTGCACTGTTCACGATGCTCTTCTCTTTCTCAGGTTTGGATGGCTTGGTCCTCACATCTCCTGCACTGTTCACGGTGCTCTTCTCTTTCCCAGGTTTGGATGGCTTGGTCCTCACATCTCCTGCGCTGTTCACGGTGTTGTTCTCCTTCTCAAGGCTGTCTGTCTTGGTCCTCACGTCACCCGCACTATTCATGGTGCCGTTCTTGCCTTGAACAAGGCTCAGACTACTCATCTGAAGCAATCAAAACCGAAGTCCTTCTTAAATAAATAACACAGCTTTCTTATTATGTATTATATATATAACACGGCCTTATTATTTATGTATTATTTAAAGTCTTTTTTTTATATAAATAACACGGATTTATTATTTTGTATTACAAAAAGACCTTGTTAGATAAATAACTCGGCTGTATTGTCATGTATTGTATAAAGCCTTTGATAGATAAATAATACAGCTTATGAATTATACAAAGTGAAAGTGGGGAACGAACCATATTAATATTCATTTATTTATCACGCTCCATTTTTCACTTTGCATGTTACGGGGCATTTGTTGAAATATGAATAGTAACATATTTACAACAAAATATATGCACGCTAGGCTTGTGACATTAATTAATGTATAATGCGACTTTCTTTTTTGTATAGAATGTGCATAGATCATAGGTCATAGATCCAAGTCATGTGCTCAATCTTCGATAACAAGAGTTCGCCCAAAGTCGTTGAATTGTTTAAATTGAAAAAAATAGGATTGGACAATTGTACACAAAATGTTTAAATGAAAACTTTATGCCATTGTAGTCACCATATCATAGAATTATTTGAAATGAAAACTTTGACTGTCCAATTGTAGTCATATCGTCGAATTGTTTAAATTGAAAAACTAGAATTGGACAATTGTACATATACTCTCACCAAATTGTTTGCAATAAAAACTTAGATTGGACAATTGTACACACAATGTCATAGTATTGTTTGAGATAATGACTTGGGTTGGACAGTTGTACTCACGCATTCATTGACTTGATTTTTCAGGTCGTCATACATCTGCTGAAGTGCGACACCCTGAGTTGGTCGACCGCCTGCGCGTGCTGGAAACACTGAAATAAATTCAAAACCACCCATCGAACCTGGTAAAAATAATAATAAAAATAGAAAAAGCAACATTCTCTGATGACAGAACACATTTCCCCAAGAACTCATATACAATGCAACATTAATACTGTACGATGTATTATTGTAGACTTTAACAGTCCTACGTTTTCATTTACTGGCATTGACTTAAGAACAACTATTTATAAATGTGAAGTCCAGGTGTTTGTTACTAAATGACCTATTTGAAATAAAGGTATTATTTATGATTTAACTTTATTTTGTGCATGAAAGCATCAGTCCACATAATTTGTCTATAAGCAAGTATGAATATTTTAACTATATATTAACAGTTAAATAAGCAAAGCCAAGGGTTATAACTACCATCAGTATATACAGAATGGAATTATATTTAGATGTAAATAAATCAGTCGCGTAACTACTGCCCCTGTAGCCAAGGAGTTCTGAGGTGGGGTTCAACAGAAGGGACAGAAGGGACACAATATTTCATTCAAAGGAAAAGAAAAAAAGAAAATTATCCTTGAAATTTGAAAATTACACATATCGTCGAGTCCAGTTTTAATTTATGATTTTATGTGATTTTTTATTTTTCTGCTCAAACCTCAGTAATTACAAATTCCACTAGACCGAACTGGGTGATGTTTTGAATTATTGTGGTCGGCAAAATATCCAGCATGCTTCACAGTACACAGAATCTAGTTTGGGAGAATAGGACAACCAAGATACGGGTATGATAAGGTCTGATATGTTCGTTATTTTGTAGTAACTAGTTTAGGAGAAAGGACAACCAAGATACGGGTATGATAAGGTCTGATCTGCTCGTTATTTTGTAGTAACTAGTTTAGGAGAAAGGACAACCAAGATACGGGTATGATAAGGTCTGATCTGTTCGTTATTTTGTAGTAACTAGTTTAGGAGAAAGGACAACCAAGATACGGGTATGATAAGGTCTGATATGCTCGTTATTTTGTAGTAACTAGTTTAGGAGAAAGGACAACCAAGATACGGGTATGATAAGGTCTGATCTGCTCGTTATTTTGTAGTAACTAGTTTAGGAGAAAGGACAACCAAGATACGGGTATGATAAGGTCTGATCTGTTCGTTATTTTGTAGTAACTAGTTTAGGAGAAAGGACAACCAAGATACGGGTATGATAAGGTCTGATCTGTTCGTTATTTTGTAGTAACTAGTTTAGGAGAAAGGACAACCAAGATACGGGTATGATAAGGTCTGATATGCTCGTTATTTTGTAGTAACTAGTTTAGGAGAAAGGACAACCAAGATACGGGTATGATAAGGTCTGATCTGCTCGTTATTTTGTAGTAACTAGTTTAGGAGAAAGGACAACCAAGATACGGGTATGATAAGGTCTGATCTGCTCGTTATTTTGTAGTAACTAGTTTAGGAGAAAGGACAACCAAGATACGGGTATGATAAGGTCTGATCTGCTCGTTATTTTGTAGTAACTAGTTTAGGAGAAAGGACAACCAAGATACGGGTATGATAAGTCTGATCTGCTCGTTATTTTGTAGTAACTAGTTTAGGAGAAAGGACAACCAAGATACGGGTATGATAAGGTCTGATCTGCTCGTTATTTTGTAGTAACTAGTTTAGGAGAAAGGACAACCAAGATACGGGTATGATAAGGTCTGATCTGCTCGTTATTTTGTAGTAACTAGTTTAGGAGAAAGGACAACCAAGATACGGGTATGATAAGGTCTGATCTGCTCGTTATTTTGTAGTAACTAGTTTAGGAGAAAGGACAACCAAGATACGGGTATGATAAGGTCTGATCTGCTCGTTATTTTGTAGTAACTAGTTTAGGAGAAAGGACAACCAAGATACGGGTATGATAAGGTCTGATCTGCTCGTTATTTTGTAGTAGAAGTTTCGGTATTCGATTCGGAAACTAATCACAAGAAGTGAGTCGATCGATTGGAAAGTTTTTGAGTCGAACGGCTCACTAAAAATGTGCACGAAACCCTCCACAACCATTTTCACAGCAGTTGTAAGATACGGTAAAGAATGTTCTCCCATTACTCAAACCAACAGCAGAGGCTACTACAATTTTGAGTGCTGGATCGAATTGACTTTATCACTACAATCAATAGCAATTAGGAAAGAAAAATAAATGAAATCTCGGCAGAATATCTCATAGATGACATGTGTAGGCCTGTTTAATAACGACACCAACATTAGATAAGAATTAAATAAAATTCAATATATATTTGATAGGAAGCAATCTAATTGCTTTAATTAATATACACTGCAACAAGATCTGTTCTCTTAACGGTGGGGTATAGCTTGCTAAATACTAATTACTAACTAGCATACCCCTTAGTACCTTCTTACCATAATTCGGGGGGTTGGGGGTTGCGTCTTCTAATTTACAGAATCTACTCTGCTTAGTTCCTTGGCTCAAACCCCCAAACCCAGACAGGCTGCTGTCGTCACGCCGGGGAGGCAATGACGTGGACAATGACGTGAACAATGCAACGTTAAGATACATTACCATTTAATCAGAACAGCCTTAAAATAAGGAAAAGAATTTTAAAATGAAAAGGCAGTTACAAAATACCAGCAATAACCACAAGAACAAAAAGTAGATTCAAATAATATTTTCAAGCAAAACCCAGAGAAAAAAAATATCAGCAAACAACAAAATACATTTAAAGATTATTCATTGATACAGCAATGCTAAACTTTCCTGTAATAACTATAACTCCTGTATTAATTAATAATACTTAAGCTAAAGACAGACGTTCTGAGTACACATGAGCTACAATTGGCTGTAGTGATGTAGGTTGAACAGTTACAAGCATCACACAGCTGCTGACTCTCAGCTCTCCACTGACCTATCACATATAGCTACAGTGACAAAGGGGAAATGTTTTTGTCGTGAAGAATAAAATCGGTTGATAAAAATAATGTTGAATAGTGCTGTAAATTCTAGAGAGGATTTAGGGGTCACAAGGAAGTGAGAGGTGATGTCAACAATGGAATTGCTAGCTGGATTTGATCTTGTAATGAGATACCTTCTAGTAGAACCAGAAAAATAAAGTATCTTAGCCCCTTCATACAAAAAATAAATTGATCTCAGTGCTAGCCGCGCACTGGGAAGATAGTATATAAAAAATCAAATCCGTCTCAATTTTTCAATGATTAGAGACACAACTTAAGACATTTCTGAAACAGATCAATTAAGCCAAATATTGTGGTTTGTGAAAATCACTCGAGATGACAAAGGCTCTGCAAAAGAAGTAAAGATTCAGAAACCTTTTAGGGTGTCTATTCATGCAAAAAGCAAAACGTAGATGAAATTTCTAACCAAGGTTAGATATTCTACACGAAAAATGTATTACTTCTAGACAGCCATCGGGGACATGGTGACTATGGCAGAAATATTTCCTTGAACGGGCGTTTAATTACAATATTGCCAAGGGATGGGGTATTACGATTAATAAACCCTAAAACAAGATTTGTTTGGGTTTTCCTTCCGAAGAATAATGGAATTTCTTGGCAAATATTCATTAAATGCAATCCTTCATTGATATAAAGAATGGTGACGTGCTACACCCATCGATATAAGATTATGCAAGAATCGATTAAGACACTTGACACCTGTACAAACAAAATATTTGAATGTCTTAAAATAACAAACAAACCACAGAGTTACAACTTACTAATTCTGGCTTATATAAAAGGCCAAATTAAAGATAAATGATTATGTAGCAAAACCAAGCTGATTTAAAGTGTTTTTATTAATATTTAATTTAAATATAAATGAAACTTTAAACTTAATTGAAATTTATATACGTAAATTTACGGTGTATTCAAAGACGTTTTTCACTTACACAAAATAATCGCTTACCTCTCGGAACAACTGCAAATAAAGTGACGAGGAAAACTATGAAAACGAGGCTGGCTGACGTCATTTCGTATCCGAGGTACGAGAGACTCACGAGTGAATACAAGAGAAATATTCACTCAGATGAACAAGCCCAATTATGATGGTAAATATATAGGCATCGCTGTTTGTGTCACTAATTACCACGACATGCTTTTATTAGCAGCATTTCTTTTCACAGGTTTTCATGACCTTTATTATTTTCGTAAAAGCTTTGAATACTGTTATGAACGTGAAATGTGTTTTTATCTTAGTGCGATATATAATGTTGATAATGCTTTTTCAAAACATAAACGCTGCTCAATATACCAATTAAAGTGCTTTTATCGATAATATTACTCATATTAATGAGAAAAACTAGTATACATTCCATTACATGTAAGGCACCATCTATCTATCTATCTATCTATCTATCTATCTATCTATCTATCTATCTATCTATCTATCTATCTATCTATCTATCTATCTATCTATCTATCTATCTATCTATCTATCTATCTATCTATCTATCCATCCATCCATCCATCCATCTATCCATCCATCCATCCATCCACCTATCTATCTATCTATCTATCTATCTATCTATCTATTAGTATGTCTGTGACTATGCGTGTGAGTCTTTAAGTGCGCGCGAGCGTGTATGATTGCACGCGTATTTTTAATGGAGCTATGAAAACAGTTTGCCGCATTAAACATGCTTTCTGTTTGAATTCTTTGCTGATAAAATGATTAACAAATTCCCCAATGCTTACAAGCAAGTACCTGGCTTATTTATTAGTTATAATTAACATCTCTTGAAATAGTCTGTTATTCTTTATTTGTCGATCACTCAAGTATCAAGAGACAATGGGTCTAAGGTAAAATTGAAAAGAAAGATGGACCACTGGCACAAATGAACGCCGACTTCTTGTTTCTTTAGATTATTTTTATTACATTGTCCCAAAAGATGAAAGTTTAATATTGTTGTTTGGTAATATGCCAGGAGCATTTAATTTTTATTTATCTATGTTTTTATATAAAGGGCAATTGTGCATCATATAATCATGACGTTTGAATCGTGTTCAAACGTGAACTGTAAAGTTCATTCCAGAAGTGAACTATTTTTTGTGTACAAGTACTACACTTGAGAAAAAGTGTTCACTTCAACTCTTATCCATATAAGGAAATAGTCCACAATTAAGTATTACAGTACTTAAAGTCTGTTTTATCCACATAAATGAAATAGTCCACAACTAAGTACGATAATGCTTAAAGTCTGTTTTCGCTTTGAAAGTTTCCAATAATGCGCGCGCGCGCGCGCACACACACACACACACACACGTAAACATGCACACACACGCACATATTCACGCATATATATTGTATATATATACAGAGAGAGAGAGAGAGAGAGAGAGAGAGAGAGAGAGATACATATAGATCATGTATGTGGAATCTCAAACATAGAACACAAAGCACATTCGATTTTACACTTCAGGACGGTCATATTTCAAATTTCCTAAACTTCCAAACAAATTCTCAGATGGTCCTCTATCTCTATCATTACGTGTTTAAATTACGGGTCATAGTAAATCAAAATCGTGCACGCTTCCACGTGCACATGGTTTTATATATTAAGTGTTAGTTATTGTCATTCTATGTAGTAGTAGTAGTAGGAGGAGTAATAACAAAAGTTGTAGTGAAAACAGTAGCAGCAGTAGTAATTGTAATATCAGTTTTAGTAGTAATATTAGTAATAACAGTAGCAGTAGTAGTAATAGTAATAACATAATATTAATATCAGTTTTAGTAGTAATATTAGTAATAACAGTAGCAGTAGTAGTAATAGTAATAACATAATATTAATATCAGTTTTAGTAGTAATATTAGTAATAACAGTAGCAGTAGTGGTAATAGAAAAATCAGTTTTAATAGTGATATTAGTAATAACAGTAGTAGTAGTAGTAATAACATCAGTAGGAGCAACAATAGTAGTAATAACAGCAGCAGTAGTAATTAGTAGAGATAGTAGTAACAATAATAATAATAGTTGTTGTTGTAACAGTAGTAGTAGTCGTCAGTCTCTTTTGGGAATGGGTTGTTAATTTAGCCCAGACGCATTCAATAAATATATAAATCTAAATTTTAAAGAAGACAGGATATACTGTTATAAAAAATAAGAGACGAAATACGTATATATGTTAAGTTAGTCATTAAGTTAAATTTAAAACCGACCGGATGCTTTTCAGAGACCAGTGTAGGGCAAACGAAATATTTAAAGTAAACTGTCTCAACATGTAGATATTACCCTAACCTCAAGCAGTGAGTAAAAAACCCGAGAGAGTGACAATGAAAAGCCGGAAGTCTTAGCTATGGGCGAGATTAAAGTTAGTCCAGCTTATTTCCGTCCATGACTGGGAGTGTGTGTGTGTGTGTGTGTGTGTGTGAAAAACATCTTAGCTCAAGGTCAGTGTGTGATGTAATGTCAAGTGACAGAAAGTGAGAAGGTAAATCTTTGTACAAATATAAATCACTTCTGCAAGAGATACCCCGGATGCCAACCTAAAAGCGAAGATAGTCTGATTCATCAAAAATCATGTAACGTTTGGGTATGAGTAGAGTTGTACTGACTAAAAAAAAATTAATTATTTTTATAAACTAATTAAGAAATTATCAGTATAGTGTTTCTTTTACTCTTTGCTTTTGCAAAAACTAAAGGATTTCTGTTTTTCTCTGGTTTCTGGTTTAGTCCTTGGTTAACGTTCTAGTTCCTGTCTCCAGTGTATTTCCTTCTTGGTTGGAACTAGGTTGAGAAAGTTCTCTGTGGTTAGAACTGGGTTGAGTAAGTTCTCTGTGGTTGCAACTAGGTTGAGAAAGTTCTCGGTGGTTGGAACTAGGTTGAGAAAGTTCTCGGTGGTTGGAACTAGGTTGAGAAAGTTCTCGGTGGTTGGAACTAGGTTGAGAAAGTTCTCGGTGGTTGGAACTAGGTTGAGAAAGTTCTCGGTGTCATTTGTGCTTGTGAAACATCCAAGTGATGGATTTCTTTGTATTCAGCGTGTGGAGCAGACTGCACAACAGGCATGGTCGGACCACGTGTAGCTGACATCAGCGTGTGGAGCAGACTGCACAACAGGCATGGTCGGACCACGTGTAGCTGACATCAGCGTGTGGAGCAGACTGCACAACAGGCATGGTCGGACCACGTGTAGCTGACATCAGCGTGTGGAGCAGACTGCACAACAGGCATGGTCGGACCACGTGTAGCTGACATCAGCGTGTGGAGCAGACTGCACAACAGGCATGGTCGGACCACGTGTAGCTGACATCAGCGTGTGGAGCAGACTGCACAACAGGCATGGTCGGACCACGTGTAGCTGACATCAGCGTGTGGAGCAGACTGCACAACAGGCATGGTCGGACCACGTGTAGCTGACATCAGCGTGTGGAGCAGACTGCACAACAGGCATGGTCGGACCACGTGTAGCTGACATCAGCGTGTGGAGCAGACTGCACAACAGGCATGGTCGGACCACGTGTAGCTGACATCAGCTTAGTGGTGTATAAGATACATTTTTACCATGAACATTAGTGTCGAGAAGCATGTTCTTTCCCCCCAAAAAATTAGTATCAAGAGAATAGTTACTTTGAGAGATAAACTGTAGGCTATAGAAAAATAGTAAATCTTCCGTCGAAATAATTCGCAGATAGAAGACAGACTTTAGAGACAGGCTAAATTCTCTGGGATAATTAGGTTAATTATTTAAATTGTAATTGTTTTGTATTTTGACTAACTTCTGTAATTTTCTTTTATAAATATTTTTTAAAATAATTTTTATATTTTTTTTCTTGTCATCCTTTACCAACCTGATTTTAAGTAAGTTCGTTTTGTACTGTACATATTGTCTGTGTTTTGTCATTTGTAGCGGGAGATTACTGGCTTGGGGGCTTGTTAAGTCACCGGGAGTGTGGGTCACTCGTAGTCAGGTTGTCCTAGTTTTAATGAATTTACTTGAACCGACTTTAGTAGTAAGAGTAGATGAAGGGGTAAAACAACGAGGATAGTAGAAGTCGAAGTGATTTGACATTTTTAATGACATTCTTTTTTTTTATCGGTTAATTGACTGCATTCATGGATCTGGGACCACAGCAATATTTTAGGAAATTACAATTATAATGAAATTATGGTGCATTACCCCCGCCTCCACCCAAAACAAAATACAACTCCCAAACTACCATTACCAGCAACATGATACATCCTATCATATAATCTTTTCTCCTTGTATTTAGTGCTTACGCATTTCAGAATGTATTATTTTGTTTTCTGGTAAACATTGTGATGACGCATTTCAGAATGTATTATTTTGTTTTCTTAGGTAAACATTGTGATGACGCCTTTCAGTATGTATTATTTTGCTTATTTAGGTAAACATTGTGATGACGCATTTCAGAATGTATTATTTTGCTTTCTTAGGTAAATATTGCGATGACGCATTTCAGAATGTATTATTTTGTTTTCTTAGGTAAACATTGTGATGACGCCTTTCAGTATGTATTATTAGGTAAACATTGTGATGACGTCTTTCAGTATGTATTATGTTGTTTTCTTAGGTAAACATTGTGATGACGCATTTCAGTATGTATTATGTTGTTTTCTTAGGCAAACATTTAGATGACGGATTAAGATGGCTGCAAGAATTTGACCAGGAATACGTGTTGTATGGCACTGTCATAGAATATTTCTAGAGAACTTAATCACGATCCAGAAGAAATGCGGAGCTCTAAAAATAAAAGCCCAAATATTTAAAACATCAAAATGTTGAATGAAGCCATTAACTTTAAAATGCATTCCGTGATATAAAAATAGTTCGTCATACAAAATCTGTCAACAGTATTATTATATACATAAAGTGACCGTTTTTATTACACGTTCTTAAATTTATAAAATATATACTTCGAGCGGTATTCATAAGTTGTGTTGTTTTCCTTCATTTCTCATTTGCATTGCTTTGAGAGCTAACTTAACGAACATGTTCTGTTAATTAAATACAAATAGAGATTTACACTGTTAGGTAAGAGTCTTTCCCCATGTTTTAAACTGTCAGTATTTTTAATACACATAAACAATAACAACAGTCCTTCTGTCTGTGTATGTTTGTGTTTATATGTATAAGCAACAACATTATTGTCTCTCTCTATATATGCATACACACGCAACTACATACATACATACATACATACATGCATACCTACCTACATACAGCATGCATACATATATATGCGTCTGTGCGTGTGCGCGCACGTTTGTGTGTGTGTTTGTGTGTGTGTTTGTGTTTGTGTGTGTGTGCGCGCGCAGATTAATATTCTTGCACAAACACACGATTACAATGCACACATGCGTGAGTGGTGTCCATGCTTGAGTGCTTGCGTGTGTGATTGTGCGTGTTGTGAAAAATAATGTGCCTGCTTATTTACAAATTTCTCTCTCTCTAAATTCTTTGCTAGTGAAGGCAAAGATGTATAAGGAGTAACGTGCGCAATATATTAGTCTGTTTAATTATTTGTTTTCAAGTCTTTTGTATGCTTACTTTTCAACCTGTCACTCTTTAAATACTTGTTTTGAAACTCTGAAACAAAAATTTAATGGCGCAAATAAACACTTCAGCTTGTTCTTTTTAAATATTTTTATTTTCAACATTCATTCTTTTATTAGAAGTAGGAATGAAGATAAATGGGAAGTGAGAAATCTAATTTTAAATTTTATTAACAGTATTCTCCTTTCAAGTTAAAAATATGGATTTTTTAACTTTTTTTAATACAAAAATGGGAATGTTTATTTTTTCAAATCGAAATCGAAAGTTAGCGGTCAACAGAACTTAGGGTCAGAGAGGTTCAAACGGTTTGCTGTACACTATCAAGAGAAATGAATCTACTCTTGCTAAGGTAATGTATTGTATTGTAATGTCAAGGCTGCAGTAGGCCTACTGGTTGCCGAAATGGGTGCAGTTGTGTGTTTTCACATCCATAAATTATATTATAAATTTAATGCCTAATGATGGATCCATAATAGTATGAATAACGAAATGTTCCAGTCTGATAAGTTCGGAAGTAAAGGTTGAGATGTCATAGCCAACCGAATGGAATGTTGGTTTAGCAGTGGTTGTAAAAACAGATGATTGCGCCGCACTTTCAGTATTTAACAATGGTTGTTCCTTGGTAGGCAGACGTGAAGATCGTTTCTTGTTATTTACCTGGGGACGGCTATAGAGTATCTTTTTCAGAATTGGTAGTATAAGAAGCTTGTGTGATTCCTACAGCGGTATACAAAAGAGCCTGGGTGATTTCTACAGTATATACACAAGAGCTTGGGTGGTTTCTACTGTGGTATACAAAGTGTTTTGGGTGGTTACTGGGGTGGTAGTTTCTGGAAGTGTTGCAGTTGGTGCATGAGTCATCGTTGCCGAAGTCAAACCTGCAAAATATTAAATGTTTAATTTCCATTAATAGAGTTTTTAAACTTTACCTAATTACATGCTGTATTAAATGTTTAATTTCCATTACTAAAGGTGTTAAACTTTACATGCTGTATTAAATGTTTAATTTCCATTACTAGAGGTGTTAAACTTTACTTAATTACCTTCTGTATTAAATGTTTAATTTCCATTACTAGGATGCTGTAAGTAATGACGTAATTTAATATACTAGTGTGTTATGTAGCTAGTTCTGTACGTTAGGATGCTGTAAGTAATGACGTAATTTAATATACTAGTGTGTTATGTAGCTAGTTCTGTACTTTAGGATGCTGTAAGTAATGACGTAATTTAATATACTAGTGTGTTATGTAGCTAGTTCTGTACTTTAGGATGCTGTACGTATTCGAATGGTCGATGAATGATGAGAAGTTTTATAATAGGTACCTTTAATTTGTTGGCTCTCTGTATGACCGCAACATGTCCACACGATACTACGGATTTCAAGAGGTATTGAATGTATTTTTTTTTAGTAATGTTTCCTGTAGCTCTAAAATGATTAGCTTCTACAGTGGCCAGCGACATCAGCACTGAGTTTATAAAGTTTTCAAGTTTTTTTTTTTAGTATTGTTTCTTGTAGCCCTAAAATGATTAGCTTCTACAGCGGCCAGCGACATCAACAATGAGTTTATAAAGTTTTCAAGTTTTCTTTAGTAATGTTTCTTAAATGATTAGCTTTTACAGTGGCCAGAGACATCAACACTGAGAGTTTTCATGAAGCAACACTGTAATGTGTCTAAAATGTGGTCTGTGTTTGCCACCACAAAAGGATGTCGTGATTTATGATATCAGAATGATACACGTCTAGTAAAACCAACAGTGTTATATGACATTTCCCGCCGCCCACTCCATCCCCCCCATTTCATTATATACCAGTAATTTTCTATGACAGTCTTCCAGTCATTAAACACCCGTAGTTCTCTAAGATATACCAACTTTATTCAACATCAGTAATTTTCTCTTTTACCCCCGCCCCTCTTCATTCAATAGGTACCATGTCACAAATAGACTGTAAGAGCTCTCAAAAATAAACAAACAAATTCGTGGTCATAAACAGACTGTAAGAGCTCTCTATAAATAAATAAATAAATAAATTTGTGGTTACTTACGGATTTCCAAATTATTAATCATTAACATCAATGTATACATCGTCAAATTGTCAAATCTCACACTTAAGGGGTTGATATGAGAAATAGGAGAAATATACTAAAGTGTAAACATGTTTTGACGGGAAGCATTTTTGTGACAGATTTTGCTGAAAAGTTTAGGCACCTTTGCCAAGAGCAATTTTACACCAATTCAGCCTCTTTTGCAATCTCTGAATTTTCTTCGACAAATTCGAGTTCGAGACTTGGCCGGTTGGTTTTGTCCTCACGGTTGTGTTCGTGGTATGCAATTGTCTCAGACTACGCATCTGAAACCACCAACCAAAATCTTTCTTAGATAAATAACAGCTTTATTATTATGTATTATATAAAACCTTAAGGTCTTGGTTAGATAAATAACAGCCCTTATTGCTATGTATTAATAAAACCTTAAAGGTTTGGTAAGATAAATAGCACATCTTTATCGCTATTTTATAAAACCCTAAATTCTTTGTTAGATAAATAACACAGCTTTATATTTGTGTATTTTATAAACGCCCCAAAGATTTGGTTAGATACATAACACATCTTTATTGCTATGTATTAAATAAAAACCTAAAGTCTTTGTTAGATAAATGAAACATATTTATATCTATGTATTATATAAACGCGCAAAGATTTGGTAGAAAAATAACACAGCTTTATTGCAATTTATTATATAAATCCCTAAATTCTTTGTTAGATAAATAACACAACTTTATTTAAGTATTATAGAAACACCCAAGGGTTTGGTTAGATAAAAACACAGCTTTATATTTATGTATTATATAAACGCCCAAAGATTTGGTTAGATAAAATCACAGCTTTATATTTACGTATTATATAAACGCCCAAGTGGGTTTGGTTAGATAAATAATAAAGCTATTATTGCTAGATATTGCTAGATATTATATAAACCCCTAAAGACTTTGTTAAATAAATAACACAGCTGTGTATTTATATATTATAGAAACGTTTAGAGAAGTGGTTAAATAGAAACTCGGCTTTAAATGTAAGTATTATATAAACGTCCAAAGGTTTGGTTAGATAAATAGCACAGATTTATTGTTATGTATTATATATCCCCCCAAATAATATCTTGTTATATTAATTACACATAACAAATTGCTATGTATCATATACCCGGAAAGTACTTTTTTATTAGTAATATAGCTTTATTGTTATGTATTATAAAACTCCAAAAGACTTTGTTAGACAAATAACACAGCTTTATTACTATGTACTATATTAACCTCAAATGCCACAGTTTTATTGTTATGTACTATATAAACTCACAATGACTTTGTTAGATACAGAGCAAAAAATTATAGTTATATACTATATAAACTCACAATGACTTTGTTAGATACATAGCAAAAAATTATAGTTATATACTATATAAACTCACAATGACTTTGTTAGATATATAGCACAGATTTATTGTTATGTACTATTTAAACACCCAGTGTCACAGCTTTATTATTATGTAAAGATAAAAGATAAAGAGATAATGGAGTACGAGCAATGCTGATATTTATTCAGAGGGGTCTTTTGGATATTTATCTTATTTCATTATTCACTTTGATTTATCAAATGTTTGAATGTACGAAGCCTTTGCTGAAATATGCGTGGTGACTGAGCTACAACAAAGTATATGCAAGAGTTATGCCTGTGACATTAATTAGTTTCTAATGAGATTTTTCTTTTATTTATAGAATGTTCATAAATCAAAGATCTCTTTTTTTCTTCCTCGCCACGTCATGTACTCAGTCTTCGACAAGATGAGTTAGTTCACCCAACGTCACAGAATTGTTTCAAATGTAAACCATGATCGGACAGTTGTACGTCATTGAATTGTTTGAAATACAACATGGATTGGACAATTGTACGTCATTGAATTGTTTGAAATACAACATGGATTGGACAGTTGTACGTCATTGAATTGTTTGAAATACAACATGGATTGGACAGTTGTACGTCATTGAATTGTTTGAAATACAACATGGATCGGACAGTTGTACGTCATTGAATTGTTTGAAATACAACATGGATTGGACAGTTGTACGTCATTGAATTGTTTGAAATACAACATGGATTGGACTATTGTACGTCATTGAATTGTTTGAAATACAACATGGATCGGACAGTTGTACGTCATTGAATTGTTTGAAATACAACATGGATTGGACAGTTGTACGTCATTGAATTGTTTGAAATACAACATGGATTGGACTATTGTACGTCATTGAATTGTTTGAAATACAACATGGATCGGACAGTTGTACGTCATTGAATTGTTTGAAATACAACATGGATTGGACAGTTGTACGTCATTGAATTGTTTGAAATACAACATGGATTGGACTATTGTACGTCATTGAATTGTTTGAAATACAACATGGATTGGACAGTTGTACGTCATTGAATTGTTTGAAATACAACATGGATTGGACTATTGTACGTCATTGAATTGTTTAAAATGAAAACTAGGATTATACAGTTGTACTCACGCATTCTTCGACTTGATTGTTCAGGTCGTCATACGTCTTCTGAAGTGCAGAATCCTGAGTTTTTCGTCCGTCTGCACGTGCTGGAAACACTGAAATAAATTCAAAACCACCCATCGAACTTGGTAAAAATAACTAATAAAAATAGAAAAGCAATACTCTCTGATGATAGAATGTATTTATATTAAAGTACTAAATATACTATATATATGAGTTGTTTATACGCAAAAGCCATTTGAACTTTCTCTCTATTAATAGTTTACTATATGCAAGACCGGTATTGCAACTGACATTTGTATATACAGAACCGTATTATCTTTAGATGTACATAAATTAATGGCACACCAACTGTCCCTAGAGTACCTGAGGGCCATCCAATAGAAGGGGCCCAATATTTGTACCTTCAAAAAATAAGAAAAAGAAACTTGTACTTTTGGAAATTTGAAAACTATACAAATGAACAAGTTAAGTTTTCAAGGGGCATACTTCGAGATTTGACAACTGGCCTAGACAAGTTGATTCTCTGTGGAGCAGAGATAGTGTGTGCGCGCGCGCGCGTGTGTGTGTGAGTGTGTGTGTTTGTGTGTGTGTGTATGTGTGAGTGTGTGTGTGTGTATGTGTGAGTGTGTGTGTGTGTATGTGTGTGTGTGTGTGTGTGTGTGTGTGTGTGTGTGTGTGTGTGTGTGTGAAATTTTAAGTTAGGATCCCAGTTTACTATCCAAGAAAGTGTTACCGTGGGTGTGGGGGAGATAAGTTCGATGTTTTGGTGAACTTTTCATATCCACCTATAAAAATAAAAGTGGGAACTGAACCATTCTTGTTTGGTAAACTTTAGTACGACTTTCCGAGTTTTACCAAATTTTGCAACAAAAGGGAGATAATGACCCGTGATAAAAGGCTACTAAAGTTGTTCGATATACAGTGTGTATGTATATTTTAATTGGAGCATTTATATTGCTGCAAATCATATCTTTCCTTGATTTTTATTTAATTGTTATCTGCTGATAGTGTCATTATTTAATAAGTCTATTTATGCTATTTGTGTGATACTATGCCCTGATTTGATTTATTTCACTTTCCTAATTGCTACTGATTGTAGTGAGATTATCACGTGCTTGCCAATGCAGTGGAAAGCTGTCTTGTTTCCAATTAGATTTGTTGTAGAGATTGGGTCCCACGGCAGCATCTTCACATGATGTTAATCATTTACTTTAACCCTACAAACTAAAGCACTTAACGTGATGCTTACCGACAGACCCTTAGACTACACACCCCCGCGATGGCGCACATACACGCACGCATGCACAGACACTCTCTCACACACACGCACACAAACACTCTCTCTCACTCACACACGCACACCGCTTCTCTCTCACATATACGCACACACACTCACTCACACATGCACATATATGCACACACAGCGTACATAAAACTCACTACATGCACAAAACCCATACACTACTATTACAATGATCTTTCGGGGTGATCAGAGTACAGTTGAAATATACTCACCATCTTTAAATCACCTTGTGATTAAACAAGTATTTAAAGGAAAAGAACGAGCTTTGAATTGTACAAGTTAATGCACTCTAGATTTTAATAACATTTTTGTATGAGCAATAAAACAAGTGACATATAAGTGGAAAAAAGAAAAAAAAGCAGACGAGAATTAATTACACACACTTCCAAAATTAAACATATTTCAATGGAGAGTTTCTATAGAAGCACCGATACTAGCCCATGTCCTGTTTCACCAGATCATTTAAGAAGACATGACATTAATACTCAAAAGAAATATCCAGTGCTCTTATTACAACTCATTACAAAGTGAAGAGTGGCGCTGCTGATACTAACCAATCCTAGTGAACTTAAATGATGTATGTGAAAAAACAAAACTTGACTCTCAACTGCATTGTGACCTATCAGAATTTTGAAGTCCCCTGGACTTTTGATAACAGCAACCCACCTCTACAAGCTTCTGTGAGAAAAATATCCAACCGACAGAGGACATTTTTATGGCGACGTTTTGTCAAATGACCTAACAAGGTTTGTTATCGAACATGTTTCATGTTGGCTAGAAGGACTTTTCCGAAAAATGTCCATCAACGAAGATTTTTCTCTTCCATTTACTACACAATAATGAGCGAATCAGGACTTAACACACTCCTTCTTACATTGCCTGTTAGAGTGGCATTGCAGAAAGATCTTTTAAAAGACCGAAAATAGTCAAAATAATTTTAAGAAATCATATGTCCAGGATCAATTAGGAAGTTTGTCCTTATTAAGCGTGGAAGCTAAAGAGACAAAGAAAATGGATGTGAAAGAGATAAAGAAAACGGAAGTTAAAGACAAGAAAAATGGAAGCTAAAGAGACAAAGAAAATGGATGTGAAAGAGATAAAGAAAACGGAAGTTAAAGACAAGGAAAATGGATGTGAAAGAGATAAAGAAAATGGATGTGAAAGAGATAAAGAAAATGGATGTGAAAGAGATAAAGAAAATGGATGTGAAAGAGATAAAGAAAACGGAAGTTAAAGACAAGGAAAATGGATGTGAAAGAGATAAAGAAAACGGATGTGAAAGAGATAATTAATGGCTTTGCTGAATGAAAAGCAAGTCGAAAACAGTTTTAAGGTGAATAGATTTTACATTAAATATTTTTATTACAACTGTGGTGAAATAGCCAATCAAGGTTTGTGATCCTTTACAAATATTATCAATGCTACTGGTCCTAATGTACTGACATAATTTTAGTAACAATTACGTCTTTAATCTATGTATTGTGTGTGTGTGTGTGTATGTGTGTGTGTATGTGTGTGTGTGTGTGTGTGTGTGTGTGTGTGCGTGCGCGCGGTGTGAAAAAATTTGGGAAGACAATTTAGACTTTTTGAAGGGAGTGGTCAGCATATCGGTATAAATATTTCCTCTCTTGGATGCTTTATTCCAATCTTGCAAACGAAAATGATGGGAATTATGCTTCAAAAATCCTAAAACAAGATCTCGTTATTTTTTCTCTTCATATTATAATGGTATTTCTTGGCAAATATCAGGTAAATGGATGTATTCATTGATATATAGCTAAAGGAAACTAAATTAAAATTACAAGTGAATAAATAACCATACGACAATAAGAAGCGAAAATAAAACAATAGCATTAAGAAAACAACACGCAAAACCAAAGTATCCTGAACACAATAACAGCAATAACGGAACAGATGAACATAAAACGAAATCGAAACAATGACGATATAAAGAGTGTCGGTGACGTCCTACACACATCGATACCCGATTACGCAAGCGCTGATTAGAACACTTGATCGCCAGTACAAACAAAATAAATGAATGTCCTAAACTAGCAAACAAAATAAATGAATGTCCTAAACTAGCAAACAAAATAAATGAATGTCCTAAACTAGCAAACAAAATAAATGAATGTCCTAAACTAGCAAACAAAATAAATGAATGTCCTAAACTAGCAAACAAAACGCAAACATACTAATACAACTTACTATAAAAAAGCAAATTAAAGATAAATGATTATGTGGTAGAAGCCATGTTGTATTCATTAATATTTAATTTAAACAACTGAAAACTTTAAGCAAATTTTAAATTTATATACGCAGATTTACGGTTAATTATAAAATGTTTTTATTAGTGAGAAAAATGTCGCTTACCCATGGGAACAACTCCAAACAAGCTGACGATGAAAACTGTGAAAACGAGGCTGGCTGACGTCATTTCGTATTCTAGGTAGGAGAGACTCACGAGTGAATACAAGAGAAATATTCACTCAGATGACCAAGCCCATTTATGATGGTAAATATATAGGCATCGCTGTTTGTGTTACTAATTACCACGACATGTTTGTATTAGCAGCATTTCTTTTCACAGGTTGTCATGACCTATATTATTTTCGTAAAGGCTTTGAATATGTTATGAACATGAGATGTGTTTTTATCTTAGTGAGATATATAATGCTGATACTATTTTTGTCAAACCATAATAGCTACTCAACATACCAATTAAAGTGCTTTTATCGATATTATTATTTATTATTCCTAAACTACCACACTCATATTAAAGAGAAAAAGTAATATACATGTCTTTACATGTATTTTACTATATAAGTATGCATGTTTAAATCTATCTATCTATCTATCTATCTATCTATCTATCTATCTATCTATCTATCTATCTATCTATCTATCTATCTATCTATCTATCTATCTATCTATCTATCTATCTATCTATTCATTCATCAGATATACAATTCCTTAAATCTATTTTAATATGTATATCCGTGGCTTTGAGTGTGAATGTTAATGAGCGAATGTGTTTGATTGCACGAGTATTAGAGTAGTGGAGCGTTGAAAACAGTCTGCGACATTAAACATGTTTTCTGTTCAAATTCTTAAATGATAAAATGTTTAACAAATTCCCCAATGCTTACAAGCAAGTACCTGGCTTATTTATTAGTTATAATTAACGTCTCTTGAAATAGTCTGTTCTTTATTTGTCGATCACTCAAGTATCAAGAGACAATGCGCCTAAGGTAAAATTGAAAAGAAAGATGGACCACTGGCACAAATGAACGTCGACTTCTTGTTTCTTTAGATTACTTTTATTACATTGTCCCAAAAGATGAAAGTTTAATATTGTTGCTTGGTAACATTCCAGGAACATTCAATTTTTACTTATCTATGTTTTTATGTAAAGGGCAATTGTGCATCATATAATCATGACGTTTGAATCGTGTTCAAACGCGAACTGTAAAGTTCATTCCAGAAGTGAACTATTTTTGTCTACAAGTACTACACTTGAGAAATAGTATTCACTTCAACTATTATCCATATAAGGAAATAGTCCACGATTAAGTATTACAGTGCTTAAAGTATGTTTTATCCACATACACGAAATAGTCCACAATTAAGTACCACAATGCTTAAGTCAGTTTTCGCCTTTTATGATTCTATAACGCACGTGCACACACACGCATACACGCACGTACACTCACATACGTAAACACACACACACACACACACACACACACACACACACACACACACACACACACACACACACACACACACACACACACACACACACACACACACATATATATATATATAATCTGTGACACGTGCGCCACTTAGTTAATGAAGATAATTATTACTATTAATTAATCTTTCATAACTAATTTCAAGTGATGAGAATATTAATTTTATTTTGTTAATGATCCTGCAACAGATACACTCGTCTCTCACCAGGAAGATATTTTGGCGTTGTAAACGTTTTCACAGTTCCACTACAAGAAACAACGTTCACCGTCACAATAGGTTTTCTGCAGGCGAAAAACTTCTTACTAAGGAGAAGACAAATCCAACTTTAATCTATATTTAGCGAGCCCCCATCCACTCACTTTCTTCTCCGACATAAGATTATCAATATGCGTAAGAAGGTCAATCAAATTAACAATAAATTTATTAAAAGAAACATCAACTATACAAATGACTATTACAATGAAACAGATAATTTGACATCAATATATAATAAAATTACAGCTAATTATAGTTCAACAATAGAGTCAATACAAATTGCAGTTTAATCCTATCAGAGAATAGAAATGGAGTTATTACAATAGGTTATTATAAACTTCACATAACCTGGACTAAGTACTGCTTTCGCAATTTCACTGGCCTTTTAAATCACATTACAGTGTCAAAATGTTACAATGTCAAAATGTTACAGAGTCAAAATGTTACAGTGTCAAAATGTTACAGTGTCAAAATGTTACAATGTCAAAATGTCCGCACTCAGCAGGTGTTCTTGCCTGTGCGCAAGAAAATACTAACATGTCGTTACTCTCAACCATTCTGGCACTCTTTTGCCGTCAGTTTCTTGAGCAGAACACAATCACGTTGATCGTGTTATCTTCATTGGGCTGATGTACTTAGCATCCTTGCTTTGGTACATCAAAAGTAGAGGTGTAGCATATTCCCTTTGGCTTACACACTCTGCAACACATATTGCAAGTTTCCCGCACTTTCCCGGTCACTCATGACTAGTGAACAAACAAAGGGTAGCAAGGAACTTGAAAGTTGACTCAAAGCTTAGGGTTGAACTCACACTCAGACTGAGACTCAACCACAACCAAAAGAAGAAGAAATCAGAAAGGCTGCTTGCTGACTGCAACATACAACCAAGGAGCAAGCCTAAGTTTCTTATTCTTTACAATATAACTCCATTCTATCTGACACTCCATTCTCAAACTTTCTACAATTCCTGCAATGGTATTCATTATCCCCATGTACACTTGGTACAATAAATACAATGTATCAAACAATGTCACAAAAAAATGTTAAATAATAAGCCATTCATTTTGAATGATAATTATCATTATCATTATATCAATATTATAATACATTAATGTAAATGATTAGACATTAATTTTGAATGATAAGACTTTCATTTTGAATAATAAGACATTAATTTTGAACGATAAGATTTTCATTTTGAAAGATAAGACTTTCATTTTGAATGATAAGACTTTCATTTTAAATGATAAGACTTTCATTTTGAATGATAAGACATTAATGTTGAATAATAATACATTAATTTTGAATGATACGATATTAATGTTGAATAATAAGACATTAATTTTAAATGATTTCCGTCCTATACAACTAGCGCATCATAAAATAATCTGTCAACAGATTTATTATATACATAAAGTGACCGTTTTTTATTGCACTTTCTTAGATTTATAAAATATAAACTTCTAGGGGTGTTCATAAGTTGTGTTGCCTCCTTCCTTTCTCATTTGCATTGCTTTGGGCGCTAACTTAAAAGTCCATGTTCTGTTAATTAAATATAATTAGAGAATTAGACCTTTAGGAAAGAGTCTTTCCCCATGTTTTAAACTGCATGTATTCTTCTAATATACAAAAACAACAACAATTGTAGTCCTATGTGTATGTGTATGTGTTTGTGTGTTTGTGTGTGTGTGTGTGCGCGCGCGCATATGTATGTGTGTGTGCGCGCGCGCATGTGTATGTGTGTGTGTGTAAGTAATAACAACTGCATCCTTCTATATAAGCATGTATATACATACATACACACATACAAATACGTGTGTGTGTGATTGTGCGGGTATGTGCGCATTAATATTCTTCCACACTCACGCGATCACAATGCACACGTGTTTGAGTGGTGTCCATTTTTTTAATGTGAATAAGTGCGTGTGTGTATGTGCGCGTGTTGTGAAAAGTAATGTGCCTGCTTATTTACAAATTTCTCTCTCTAAATTCTTTGCTAGTGAAGGCAAAGATGTATAAGAAGTAAAGTGCGTAATGTATTACTGTCTGTATAATTATTTGTTTGTCTGTCGTCTAATTATTTGTTTTCTGTCGTTTAATCATTTGTTTTCTGTCGTTTAATTTTTTTGTTTTTCTGTCGTTTAATTATTTGTTTTCAGTCGTTTAATTATTTGTTTTCTGTCGTTTATTTATTTGTTTTCTATCGTTTAATTATTTGTTTTCTGTCGTTTAATTATTTGTTTTTCTGTCATCTAATTATTTGTTTTCTGTCGTTTAATTATTTGTTTTCTGTCGTTTAATTATTTGTTTTTCTGTCGTTTAATTATTTGTTTTCTGTCGTTTATTTCAAATCTTTTGTATGCTTACTTTTCAACTGTCACTATGTAAATACTTGTTTTGAAACTCTGAAACAAAAATTTAATGGCACAAATAAACACGTCAGCTTGTTCTTTTTAATTAATTTTATTTTCAACAATTCCTTTTTCAAAATTCATCAAATTTATATGACTTTAAAATTAGAAATCTGGATTTGTTGAATCTTTTACAAAAAAATTGGAATATTTATTCTTTCAAATCGAAATCGAAAGTTGGCGGTCATCAGAACTGAGGGTTAGAGAGTTTCAGACGGTTTGATATACACTATAAAGATCGCTTGGAGGGGGTGTTTAGCAACTTACTATAATCTACAGTTGCTAAGGTAATGTATTGTAATGTCAAGGTTGCAAGACTGATTGCCGAAATGAGTGCATTTGTGTTTTCATATCCATAAATTATTTTATTATTCAAAAGTAATGAAAAGTATATTCAAAAATATCCTCAATAAAACGGAATAACGAAATATTCCAGTCTGCCAAATTCCGTAGGATAGGCTGAGGTGTCATAATGAACCGAAGGGAAAGTAGGTTCAGCAGTGATAGTTAGAAACAGATGAATGAGCCGCACTTTCAGCATTTAACAGGGGTTGTTCCTTGGTAGGCAAACGTGAAGACCGTTTCTTGTTGTCGACCTGGGGATGGCTATGTAGTTAAAAATGTGGTGGCTTCTGTACTGGTATACTCTGTGTTTGTTGAGACGGTAGTTTCCGGAGTTGTTGAGGTTGGTGCCTGAGTCGTTGTTGTCGTAGTCAAAACTGCAACAAATTAGGTGTTTAATTTCCATTATTCGAGTTTTAAAAACATTCTTATTTACAAGATGTATAGGATTTGTTTGAATATTTTCATAATATAAGGCATTAAGGCATTAATTTAAAATTAATGTGTTGTTTTTTTTACGAAGAGGACGTGTTTATTTCTATTCCACATGAAATCCTGCATGATTGGTTGAACTATTCTGGTATTATTACAATGACAAAGATTAATGCAGATTTTTTGGATTTAAATTGGAAAAGCTGTAAAATAATGCTATCTATAAATGAATGATTTTTGATACCATGTTACAAAACAAAAATAATACAAATAAACCTCTGAGAAAATCTCAATTGAAAGTGTTATAAATATGACTTTTCATAGATACGGTAAAAATCATTAAATTATTTATAATATGTGAACGGTGTCGATAGCCATACTATAATAATGTTATTGGAAGAATAATCTTTATTATAATATTTGGAAAATTCACTCTAAATGATAATGTTATTGGAAAAATAATCTTTATTATAATGTTTAGAAAATTCCCTGTAAATGATAATGTTCTTGGAAAAATAATCTTTATTATAATTTTGGAAAATTCCCTCTAAATGGCCAGTAAATATTAAAGGGCTTTGGTTGACTGTTAGGGCGATATCTATATAACACATTTACGATCATAAAATCAGTGAGACTTTGGCTATATTTGCTGAAATGTATTGCGGGAGTTTATTCCATTTAGGGTTTACAGAGACCTGTCGGTTATTGCACAAGCTATTGGAATATTGGAATTAGTAGCGCAAGCTATCCTGGAGGGCAAAGATGCGTGGTTTCAACTTCAAATGCTGGAGAGAAAAACCCCAACCATCTAATATATTGGTGTCGACTGTGATTATTTCCTTTACCGTTTTTCTTTTCACCAAAACCCAATAATTTCTTGTGTATAGAATTTTAAATATTTTTCTTGCGCGTATATTAGTGTTTTCTTACACTCTGATAACTAATAAACTCGTCAAGCAAAAATGTATTCAGTTACGCATGGTGAGTCATTTCATGTACTACTGTGTCATGTAGCTAGTTCTGTACTTTAGGATGCTGTAAGTAATGAAGTCATTTCATGTACTACTGTGTCGTGTAGCTAGTTCTGTACTTTAGGATGCTATAAGTAATGAAGTCATTTCATGTACTACTGTGTCGTGTAGCTAGTTCTGTACTTTAGGATGCTATAAGTAATGAAGTCATTTCATGTACTACTGTGTCATGTAGCTAGTTCTGTACTTTAGGATGCTATAAGTAATGAAGTCATTTCATGTACTACTGTGTCATGTAGCTAGTTCTGTACTTTAGGATGCTATAAGTAATGAAGTCATATGTACTACTGTGTCATGTAGCTAGTTCTGTACTTTAGGATGCTATATGTACTGAAGTCGTCGATGTAAGACGAATAATTCTGTAGTAAAGTACCTCTAATCTGTTGACTGTCTGTATTTATCAGAACACATCCACTCGATACGGTCACATTTCAAGAAGTATTGTGTGCTTATTTATAGTAAGGTTATACTGGAAATATGCATAAAATCGGACTTCGGTTACTTTTGTTACCCTAGGAAACCTCAAACAAAAACCGACTTAGATACAAGCTAATTAGATACGAAAGAAAATCGTGTTGAAATATTGGTAGACTGTTTCCTGTAGCTCTAAAATGACTGACCTCTAAAAATATCTACAGTGGCCAGCGACATCCACACAGACTTTATTATTTTGTCAATTGGATTTTACGAAGAAAAACTGAAGTGTGTCGAGGATTGCATTGTGTTTGCAATCACAAAATAGTGTCGTGGTTTATGAAGCCAGAATGATACACGTCTTGAAACACCAATAGTACTCAATGACATTCTAGGCCCCCTTCTCTTTCATGAAACAGCAATAGTATTCTATGGCATTCTCCGCCCCCTTCCCTTTCATAAAACATCAATAGTGCTCTATGACATTCTCTGCCCCCTCCCTTTGTAAAAGAGCAAAGTTGTCTGTCCCTTTTTAAATTAAATATTATATTACTTGTTTAATGTCAGAGTGACATGACCTTTGGGTACTATTGACCAGAGTTAAAATAGCAACTCATGAAGAGAATGTGCTAGAACTTGCTGATTCTAAACTGGTCTTGTGTGGATGAGTAGTTTTTATTATCCAATGGTTAAGATTTACAAGAATGAAATCAATCTAGTGAACCAACTCATAAAACTATTATGCTATATTTATTATGCTGCATGTGTGTATGTGGCTAATAAATACTGTTGCTTGACAGGATAACCAATTTTGTCAAGGATTTTGCTGAATAGGTACTTTTGCTTAGAGTCTGCTTGCACCAGTCGAGCCTCTGTTGCAATCTCTGAATTTTCTTCGATAAGTTCCCGTTGGAGCCATGGCTGGGTGGTTTGGTCCTCACATCTCCTCTGTCCACGGGACTGTTCGTGGTAAGCACAAGTTTCAGACTTCTCATCTGAAAGAAACCAACCAAAATCTTTCTGAGATAAATAACAGCTTTATTGTTATGTATTATATAAACCCCCAAAATCTTTGTTAGATAAAATAACAGATTCATTGCTCTGTGTTATATAACAGTACCCCCCAATAAAAAAATAAAAACATTGTTACATTAATATCACATCATACATTGTTATGTATCGTATACCCGCAAAGACGTTTTATAATATATTAATAACACAGCTTTATTATTATGTATTATATTCTCCCTACTAATGACTTTGTTAGATTAATTAAACATTATACTGTTATGTATTATACGTCCAAAAGCATTTGTTATATTAATAGCACAGATTTATTGTTATGTATTATACGTCCAAAAGCATTTGTTATATTAATAGCACAGATTTATTGTTATGTATTATACGTCCAAAAGCATTTGTTATATTAATAGCACAGATTTATTGTTATGTATTACATGGAGAACGAGCCATGTTGATGTTCATTCAGAGAGGTCCTTTGGATGACATATTTATCGTTTTTCTTTATTCAGTTTGATTTATCAATTTTTTGGATGTACAAGGCGTTTGTTGAAATATTGCATCTTAAATATGCATAGTAACTGAGCTACAACAAAGTATATAGAAGAGTTACACTTGTGACATTAATTAATTTGTAATGCGATTTATTTTTATTTATAGAATGTGCGTAAGCCAAAGATCTTTTTTTTCTTCCCCGCCACATTGTGTACAGAGTCTTCGACAACATGATTTAGTTCACCCAACGTCATCAATTGTTTGAATTGAAAACTAGGATTAGACAGGTGTGCTCACAACGTCATCAATTGTTTGAATTGAAAACTAGGATTAGACAGGTGTGCTCACAACGTCATCAATTGTTTGAATTGAAAACTAGGATTAGACAGGTGTGCTCACAACGTCATCAATTGTTTGAATTGAAAACTAGGATTAGACAGGTGTGCTCACAACGTCATCAATTATTTGAAATAAAACCTTGGACTGGACAGGTGTGCTCACATTGTCATCAATTGTTTGAAATAAAACCTTGGTTTGGACATTTGTACTCACGCAGTCATCAAGTTGATTCTTCAGGTCGTTATACGTCTGCTGAAGTGCAGGATCCTGAGTTGTTCGTCCGCCTGCATGTGCTGGAAACACTGAAATAAATTAAGCCAAAACCAACAATCGAACTTGCTAAAAATATTTTTTTTAAATAGAAACGCAATATTCTCTGACGATAGAATACATACTTTTAAAGACCCAAACTACAGTGTAACATTAACACTATTCGTTTTACCATTGTAAACTCTAACCATTTCATTTACTGGCAATGGCTTCAGAACAATCAGATATAAATGTACAGACTAAATATGTTTGTTACTAAATGACTTATTTGAAATGCAGATACTCTTTATCTTTATTTTATACTGAAAATATCAATTCACCCGTAAGTTGTTTACACGCAAAAAAATAAATATTTGAACCGTCTGTCTATTAATAGTTTACTATATGCAAGTCCGGGTGTTACAACTGACATTGGTATATACAGAACTTAATTATATAAAGATGTACATATAATAATGGCATAATTACTGCTCCTGTATTTCTAAGGGTGGGGGCAATATTTGTACCTTCAAACAAGAAAAAGAAAATTGCATGTGAACTTTGAAAAATATTTAATTGTTCAAGTCAAGTTTTCAAGACTTGTCTGGACAAGTTGATTCTCTTTGTAGCAGAGAGAGAGAGAGAGAGAGAGAGAGAGAGAGAGAGAGAGAGAGAGAGAGAGAGAGAGAGTATGTGTGTGCATATATGCGTGTGCGTGTGTGTTAAATTTTAAGTTAGAACAACCGAACTTTTCATATCAACCTGTAGAAATAAAAGTAGGAACCGAACCATTCTTGTTTGGTAAACTTTAGCACAATCCTCCGCAATTTTACCACATTTTGCAACAAAAGGGAGATAGTGACCTTGATAATAGGCTATTAAAGTAGTACGATATACAGTGTTTGTGTGTGTGTGTGTTTTAATTAAAGCATTTAAATGGCTGCCCATCATACGTTATATTGATTTTTTTCTTTCAATTGTTATCTACTGATAGTATCCTTATTAAATAGGTCTGTTTATGTTATTTGTATGATTCTATACCCAGATTTGATTTATTTCACTTTCCTAATTGCTACTGATTGTAGTGAGAAAGGCAAGATTATCACGTGCCTGTCAGTGTAATGGAAAGTTGTCTTGTTTCCAGTTAGATTTGGTGTAGAGATTGGGTCCCACGATAGCATCTTCACCTGATGTTAGCCATTAATTTTAACCCTACAAACTAAAACACTTAATGTGATGTTTACCCTTAGACCACACGCACACACACACGCACGCACACACACACACACACACAAACAAACACAACATACACAAAACGCACACGCAGCGCATACACACATATATACATAACACACACGTGCATTCTACAACACACACACACATCACAATACACACACACACACACACACACACACACACACACACACACACACGAGCAGTGGTCTGCCAGTACTATCTCCTACCATTCTCTTCGCCCTACCACCCTCCATCCTCTTCCTGGTTCCACATTATGCAGAACCTCTGTTTAGATTTTAGATCTATGTGGCTGAAGGATAAGACGCTTTTATAATTAATCTGAATTTTTTGTGGGGTGATCAGGGTACAGTTGTAATATACTCACCGTCTCTAACTTACCTTGTGCTTATACAAGTCTTTAATGGAAAAGAAAGTCATTTAAATTGTTAAAGCTAAAGCACTACAGATTTTAATAAGCAGTACAACTAACGACGCATACAAGAGGGGAAAAGGAAAACAGACGAGAGGGGAAGGCACCAAAGGAATCCACCAAAAAACCGATAAAATTTAACGAAGATGAAAAGTTTTCCTGCAATTCCTGTGGAGCAAAGGAAGTTAACGAAACGACAATACAACAGCAGACGAGAAGCAGTTTCAAAAACTTCCAAAATTAAACAAATTTAATGGACAGTTTCCACAGAAGCACCCGATACTAGCCCATGTACTGTTTCAATCATATCATTTAAGAAGACATGACATTAATACTCAAAAACATACCCAGTGCTCTCATTCAAAACTCATTACAAAGTGAACGAGTAGCGATGCTGATACTAACCAATCTTAGTGAACTTAAATGATGTATGTGAAAGAACTAAACTTGACTCTCAACTACCTTGTGACGTATCAGAATTTTGAAGTCCCCGTGACCTTTGATAAAAGTAACTCTCTACAAGCTTCTGTGAGAAAAATTTCCAACCCGACAGACGATTGATAACCATCCCGAAAGATCATCTTCGGATGCCTATTTTCAATGTCACTCTTGATATTATTTTAGACCTATATAATAGATTTACATGCATAAAACTTGTTGCAGACATATTCTCAATACTTAGGCCTAGTATACTTCGTACAGACAAAGAACTAGTAAGAACTGATAAGACGTAAAGATGGAGACACTTAGGCCTAATATACTTAGTACAGTCAAAGAACTACTAAGAACTGATAAGACGTAAAGATGGAGACCCTGAGAACCTCACTGGATACCTTTCTCGTACAAATGGTTTCTTTCGGAGCAACATCCAAACAAGTGATCTTCAAAGAGTCAACAGTGAGAGAACTTGCCATTTATTGACTGTGGAATACTCTGGAATATCTTCAGGTTGCCTGTTAGAGTGCCAAGTGCAGTGCGATTTTTTCCAAAGATAAAATAACCAAAAGCTTTCTAAGAAACAGTAGGAGTCAGGATCGACTAGGAAGTTTGTCCTTATTAGGGGTGGAAGCTAAAGAGACAAAGAAAATGGATGTGGAACTGGTAATTAATGGCTTTGCTGAACGAGAGTTAAGTAAAAAGCAGTTTTAATGTGAAGAGATTTTACATTAATATTATTATTAAAACTGTGGTGAAATAGCCAATCAAGACATGTGATCATTTACAAATTTTATCAGTGCCACTGGATCTAATATATCGACTTAATTTTAGCAACAATTACTACTTTAGCCGTTGTATAACAATAATGTGTGAATGCGTGGTACTTGTGTGTGTATGTGATGTATGTGTGTGTGTGTGTGTGTGTGTGTGTGTGTGTGTGTATGTGTGTGTGTGTGTGTATTATGTAGTTTGTGGGCGGGGATATATTCAATATTTTTAAGTCGGTAGTCAGCAATACGCCACTGGCAGGTATTTCCTCTCTTAGCTGCTTAATTCAAATCTTGCAAACGAAAAGAATAGGGATTACATTTCATAAACCTTAAACAAGATCTCTTTTATTTTTCTGTCCATAGTATAATGGGGTTTCTTGGCAAATATTCAGTAAATGGATATCTTCATTTATATATAGCAAAAAGTGAGTAAACAAATAAATAAGCGTACAACAGAAAAGAATCAAAAATAAAATAATAGCAATAAGAAAAGAACAAGCAAAACTAACTTACCCTTAACAGAATAACAAAACTGACGAATATCAAACGAAATTTAATCAAGTCTTTATAAAGACCGTTGGTGACGTGCTACACCTCATCAATACCCGGTTATACAAGTACTGATTAAGATATTTGAGCGCCAGTACAAACAAAATGTTAGAATGTCATCAATACCCGGTTATACAAGTACTGATTAAGATATTTGAGCGCCAGTACAAACAAAATGTTAGAATGTCATCAATACCCGGTTATACAAGTACTGATTAAGATATTTGAGCGCCGGTACAAACAAAATGTTAGAATGTCATCAATACCCGTTTATACAAGTACTGATTAAGATATTTGAGCGCCGGTACAGACAAAATGTTACAATGTCATAAAATTGTAAATAAACCGCACACATACTACTTACTAATCTGTCTTACATAAAAACCAAATTACAGTTTAATGAAACCATTTTGATTTTATTTGGTTTTTAATTTAAACAAAAATGATACTTTAAATATATTTTAAATTCATTTACGTCAATTTACCGTTACTTCAAAGATGATTTTCACTAGGACAAAATGTCACTTACCCTTGGTAACAACTCCAAACAAGGTGACGAGGACAACAGCGAAAACGAAGCTGGCTGACCTCATTTCGAATTTGAAGTGTGTGAGAATCTAGAATGAATACAAGTGAAATATTCTCTCTCAGATGAACAAACCCAGTTTTGATCGTAAATATATAGGCATCGCATTTCTGTTACTAATTGCGTACTACGTTATTTGTTTATTCCTGGGGTTTTAATTACCTTTATTGTTTTCGTAAATGCTTTGAGTACTGATATTAACTTGAGATATGTTGTCATCTTAGATATATCATGTTGATAATAATTTTCTTCGAAACATGAAAGCTCTTCAAAGATTGCAATTAAAGTGCTTTTAACATTATCGTTATATATTAACCCCATAATACCATACTCATATTAAGCAATCTTCTATGTATTTAACTTTCATCTATATATTTATGTATCTATCTATCTATCTATCTATCTATCTATCTATCTATCTATCTATCTATCTATCTATCTATCTATCTATCTATCTATCTATCTATCTATCTATCTAGCTAGCTAGCTAGCTATCTATCTACCCATCCATCCATCTATCCATCCATCCATACATGCTTGAAGTTTGTTAAGTAAATGTCAGTCTGTACTTTATAATAAAAATATTCTGATTGTAAGTTTGTGTGGGCTTAAGTAAAAAAAGCACTGGGCAGATTTTGATTGGACTTTTTCTATTGTATACCATAATGACCTAGTATCAAGATAGGCTATATATATTTATATGGTATCCCATACGGAAGCTCGCCAGTAGCCCTGAAATTCCGAAAATTTTCCATGAAAAGTGCATGCACAGGATTTCGCGAATGCATCGCTATGACCTCTTTGCGCAACAGACGATTTGTGTTTCGCTCAGACAGCTTTTCACATTCCGGGTATTAAATTTTAGGCTGTAGTAAATATTTTATTTTGTTGTTTAGTTTGTGTATATTTTGGGGGGATGCATTGCCTTTGTGGTTGGTTCCTATTTTTGCAATATCTTCCAGAAGAAGATCTATCCAAATTTTCTTTCCATAATGTTCTCTCTCCTCTTTTTTCTCTTTCTCTTTCTGTCTTTCTCTTCATGTTCTCTCATTCTCTCTCTCACTATAACATTCTTTCTATCTTTATCAATCTTTCACTTCTTCCATTCTCTTCTTTCATTCATGCATATCTCCACAACCCACCACACATCTCCACAACCCACCACACTCTCTGTCGACGTTTTTATTTTCAATTCCCTCTATCTTTTCGTTTTCTGGCATGAATCTTTTTGGTGCTAAAATCACACTGTACTATAAAATAATTTTATTTTTAGCAACATATTTGGTGCTAAATTCACACAGTACTATAAAATAATTTTATTTTTAGCAACATATTTGGTGCTAAAATCACACAGTACTATAAAATTTATTTTATTTTTAGCAACATATTTGGTGCTAAAATCACACAGTACTATAAAATTATTTTATTTTTAGCAACATATTTGGTGCTAAAATCACACAGTACTATAAAATAATTTTATTTTTAGCAAGATATTCTAAAAGCTGACATTTCCATCAGTGAAGTCATGGGAAAATTTGTAATTAATAAAAACGACATTAATTGTAGTTGACATTTGATTACATTGCGTTATATTACAATGTATAAAATATATTGTAAATTTACAATAAACATATAAAGCAAATGTAAAGAAAATTTATATTATAAATAAAGGAAATGCATTGTAGCCTTATATAAATTAAATGTTTAATAATTGTAAGATATTCATGCTTTGTTTTGCTCAGTAAATAAATATTAAGTTTCAGTTCACTCTTTACATATTCACTTATTTATACTTTTGGTTTATATTTACTTATTTACACTTACGGTTTATGTTTACTTATTTTTAATTTTTCTAATATTTACTTGTGTATACTTTTGGTTTATGTTTGTTTATTTATAATTTTGGTTTCTATTTACTTATATATACTTTGGCTTTATCTTAACTCATTTATATTTTTGTTTATGTTTGCATATGTATATTTTTGGTTTATGTTTGGTTACTTATAATTATGGTTTATGTTTGCTTACTTATAATTTTGGTTTATGTTTGCTTACTTATAATTTTGGTTTATGTTTGCTTATTTATAATTTTGTTTTATGTTTGCTTACTTATAATTTTGGTTTATGTTTGCTTATTTATAATTTTGGTTTCTATTTACTTATGTATACTTTAGGTTTTGATTACTTATTTATACTTTTGGCTTATCTTTACTTATTTTTACTCTGGGTTTGTGCTTACGTATTTTTACTTTTAGTTTGTGTTTACTTAATTTATATTTTGGTCTTTTTTATATACGTACTTTAAAAAAATTGCCATTATTCGTTCACATTTGTTTACAAACAATATGCTGCTGAGTGGCCTTTGTTGAAGTTTAAAATATTTATTTTAATGTATGCTAAACTGAGAAATCACATACATTTTAAAATATTTATTTTAATGTGTGCTAAACAGTGAAATCACATACATTTAAAAACTGTTATTAATCCTTTCTTTGCACCCAAAAGATAATGATAAATACATTTAGCAGTGCTTTTATTGTACACGTACATCGAAATCAATATAGTATGCTTCTCTATTTTCACTTAATGGATCTCAACAGCTGCAAAGATCACAAGATATGCATAATTATACTGGATCAATCCTCATATTTTTAATATATGCATTTTGCTCATACAGCGTGAAATGTGTCCGTGTGTTAATTCGCGGTCATATTGTGGACACGTATTGCATAAGGTTTTCTGTAGGTAAAAAAGGAAATAATAAAGGTAACACTATTTTATTTATCCCCATTTTTCCCCACACACTACTTTTGTACATGGCCACAGATACTTTTAGTTTTATTTTACATTTTTACAGTTTACTAAAAATATGAATAATCTTTTCCACGAATAATGGCTGAATGTCAGTAACTGGTTTTGGGTTCTCTGTGTCATCAGCAATGGACGAATGTCAAATTCTACGGTCCATTGCTGCATTTGATCAGTATGGACGAATGTCAAATTCTAAGGTCCATTGCTGCATTTGATCAGTGAAGACGAATGTCACGTTCTAAGGTCCATTGCTGCAATTGATCAGTAGGATGAATGTCACGTTCTAAGGTCCATTGCTGCATTTGATCAGTGAAGACGAATGTCACGTTCTAAGGTCCATTGCTGCATTTGACCAGTGAAGACGAATGTCACGTTCTAAGGTCCATTGCTGCATTTGATCAGTGAAGACGAATGTCACGTTCTAAGGTCCATTGCTGCATTTGATCAGTGAAGATGAATGTCAAGTTCTAGAGTACATTGCTGCTGTGACGGGTTGCATCCGTGAGAGCAAATTGTGCCCCTTGTCTTTTTAAAAAAAATTTTACCTTCAAGTTGTTTCTGTTTTTCTGTAATTGTGTAACGTAATTTGTTGTTGATCATCAGAGTAAACAATTGTGCGGTCGGCTGTGCAATCAATCATAGTGAATGTTTCACATCTCGTGCATGGTGAGAGGAATGTAGGTCAAGTAGCCTTAAAGGGACCGTTAGTCCATGCGTGGAACATAGAGGATAGGGAGGGGTCATTTGTAGAGGTGGGTGAAGTTAACCGGACACACTTTAACCACATATGGTTATTTGAGTTTCGCTCATGACCGTATGCAAAACTGTGGTCAAACCTAGATAGGTATCCACCATCTAAACCCATCCATTCTCACTGTGCTATGCCATAGGAAAAGGCCAATGAGTGTATGCGTGAATAAGAATTTTAGCAAGATATGTGGATTGCTAGGCCCTTTTTTCTCCTTTGTTTCTTCTTTCGTCTATCATGGATTGATCCAGAAATTCTGTCTGTAAATGCAGTCTGATCTGAAGGCAAGAGGTACATCAAATGAAGACTGCATGAACGCATATCCAAAGAGCATAAGTCGGACTTGTTCACCATTGTTCGAGAACGAATTAAGTGCTTATCCTCAAAACCACTCTCCATTGATATATAATCTGTTGCATATAAGCATGTTGACTAAGTGGACAGTGCATTGGTTATTATTTATTTGCAATATTATGTCAACATTCATTGCATCAAAGGAACCTCAAATGTGGGCACTAATCTCATGAGTCTCAGCCAAACTAAATTTCCATAACTTGACATGTTGTGATATTCTGATTGTATGTTGACTCTGACACTTCACACAGTAAATAAACTTTCACCTGTAGTTCTTGGCTCACAAGATAAACCACCTGTATACAACAGCTTTTACTCTACCAAAATCTTTAGACTCTTTAGAATATAGCCTATTGTATTTGTCCTTGGCTCTACTCTGTAATAGACTGGATAAGAGTATAGCCCAAATGTTGTGAGAGATTTTGTTGGTTAAAGCTATCTTTTCAAAGGTGATTATAAAATCACCTATTCTATCTTATGCTTGATCCCCTTAAAACACCTTTCCTCTTTGTTCCTTAAAGCGTCCCTTACTATATTTTAATTGTTTTGATTTCTAAGACTTCATTGCTAGAACATGTTGTCTCCTGTACTATAAGTTCTCCATCAACTACTGTTTTATTAGCTTCAAGCTCACGAGTCTTTTCCTGGCCTCAGTCTCATGAGTCATTTCCTGGCCTCAATCTCATGAGTCATTTCCTGGCCTCAATCTCATGAGTCATTTCCTGGCCTTAATTTCCTCGGCTCTTTTCCTGGCCTCAATCTCATGAGTCATTTCCTGGCCTTAATTTCCTCGGCTCTTTTCCTGGCCTCATGCACCTATGTGTGTTCTTCCCTTTCTAGTCTTTCCTGCTCTTTGAGCTTGGTCCTAGCAGAGTTATTTCGTCCCTTATAACATACTTTCTTTTACAGAATCTTGATAATCTGTTCAAAAATCATTTTATTAGTTAGAAACTTTTCTAAATAGAAGTACTCAGAAGTGTCTACTCAGATACCGTTACTCTCATGCTAAGCACAAATCTGCTCAGTGATTATCACTCATTTATTTTGAAACTACACAATGTCAGGTCACTGAATGTATAATATTACATAACTCTATATTTAGAAAATTGTCTAAATATACTAATGTTGTTGAAGTCTATCAATACTCCACTTAAACTCGCATAGTTTATCACCATTGACAGCACGATGTATGCTGACTTCACTCACAACATGATTTATTTAGTCAATCACACATAATTAATAAATCATAGTAGAATAGTTCTGCTGCTCAATGCTTATTACACAATTCACAATGCTAAAAATGCAATAACAATCAATCTACAACTTGTCTGCAATAAAACAACTTGCTAACACAACCGTACATGTATCTATCACGCAGCAAATGAATGCATGCACAGCAATGCAATCACAATAGATTCAAAGCATAGAAAATCAAAACATTTCTACACAACTTCGAAACTGACAATCTGTTCAATATTCTTTTCAAAATACGTGTTTTGTCTATGGGTAATGATGATTGATGGGAAATTTATGAAGTAGAAAAAAAATCAGATATACAATTTATTTTTCCTTCATCTATGTCATGTAAAATTTTACAATTTATGGGTTTACGAATACATAATTATCTCAGATAAGCACCCACTTGTCATATGTGGGTTTATTTTAAAGACCCAGTCACAGCATTAATTAACTGAATTATTAACTATGAATTTGATTTTAATGCTGATAACAGTCACCCCACCTAATCCAATCTTACAGTCATAAAATAAATCTACCGTTTACCTTACAAGACAATTATCATATAATATAGCTTCAAGCAAATTAGTAGATGTGCCTTCTGGAATAAGTAATATTATCTCTTCCTATAAATTAATTAACTATCATTCATTCATATATGGCTTCCCCCCAAAAAAAAAGCCAATCCCCATTATTGGTCATCCCAAAGAATTAATTCAGATGTGGGATAAAAGAACAAAAATTTAATAATGAAAACAATAAAAGAAGGAAATAAAATTTCAAGATACAATAGAATCCAATGACCGCATTTGTTGTCCCACACTATTCCATTAGTCAAAATATTCATAGGCAACAGAATTATCAATGGCAAGTGGTTTCAAGGATAAGTACTTGTTCCTCAAAAAAATAATGATTGAGTTCTTTAGGTGTAAAGATTGAATGCATTATGCATTTGTTTATGTGAGTGTGAATGTATGCTGGATTTCTAGGCTGTTTTTTTTAGATGTGGGTTCGTCGATGTGTGTTAATGGGAACATATATTTATTTGGATTATTGTATCTGTGGTGTGTTTATATATGTACATGTGTTCTTAAATCTGTAAGAGATTTACATATTGTCAGTTCTTTATACCAACTGGTCATTTGAGTAATTATTCTGGTCACGGGTGTTAAGTATGATTTGTGCCGGGCTATTCTTCAAAACAAATTAAAACGGGAGATTATTACTAAACTGGAGTAGAGAGGGCGAGATAACTGGTAGTTTACGACTACTCAGAGTGAAATACGAAGAGCACTGGATCTGAGTATTAAAATTGAGTTAGTGGTGCTGTGCAATGAATAATAAGTATTACTTTATTAGCAGAATAGCATGGAGGGTAAATAGTGACTATATACAATGTATTGGGAAGTATTCAGCATGTAATACTGTAGTACAGTAGTCACTGTGTGTGGGAAGTATTCAATATGTAGTAATGTAATCAATAGTCACTATGTGTGGGAAGTATTCAACATGTAGTAATGTAATCAATAGTCACTATGTGTGGGAAGTATTCAACCTGTAGTACTGTAGTCAATAGTCACTATGTGTGGGAAGTATTCAACCTGTAGTACTGTAGTCAATAGCTGGAAAGCTATAAAACTGTCACTTATATAGAATGTACTGTAGTCAATAGCTGGAAAGCTATAAAACTGTCACTTATATAGAATGTACTGTAGTCAATAGCTGGAAAGCTATAAAACTGTCACTTATATAGACTGTACTGTAGTCAATAGCTGGAAAGCTATAAAACTGTCACTTATATAGACTGTACTGTAGTCAATAGCTGGAAAGCTATAAAACTGTCACTTATATAGAATGTACTGTAGTCAATAGCTGGAAAGCTATAAAACTGTCACTTATATAGAATGTACTGTAGTCAATAGCTGGAAAGCTATAAAACTGTCACTTATATAGAATGTACTGTAGTCAATAGCTGGAAAGCTATAAAACTGTCACTTATATAGAATGTACTGTAGTCAATAGCTGGAAAGCTATAAAGCTGTCACTTCTATAGACTGTAATGTTGATTTTCGCCTACATGCTAATGATGATGTTCGATGTTAAAACATTCAGTAGCAAACTGTTAAACTGATGAGGAATGAGCGATAGATTTAATTTTATATTTCACTTCTGGTTTTAGTTATGTAAATTATTTTAAGATATTTTACTTATCTAGATATTTCATGCACGGTTAATTTTGCTATACGATACCTTTGTCCAGCAAAACAGTAATTTCTCTTATCTTTCAAAAACTTCAGCTTTATATTCAGGTAGACAGTTCTGTTTATCTTTACATTGTTCAAGATTCTCTCTCTCTCTCTCTCTCTCTCATACACACACACACACACACACACACACACACACACACACACACACACACACACACACACACAGCACACGCTTTCACAAAACCGACCCACAAACACAGCAATTTTATAATAGCTATATTTCAAAGGTTCTTTTCAAACGGAAAACTTAGATAAGATAAAGTATCTTCATAAATTTCAACATTACGGTTTTGAAGGGTCCGTTTTATTTTCTATGCAGGGTTTAGTCAACGTTCGGAGGCGTAGACACCTTTTACAGATGTTGGATTTCACTCTGGACTCACCACGTGACCGTAATCAAGATCGATCCTAATCCAATACAGCTGTTTCGTTTGTGGCAACAGTGGTACTTGGAGCAACGGATATAAAGGGTGGCGAGCTGTCTAAATCAGCTTCAGAAGTCGTTTCAAGTGCTGGAGTTGGAGAGTCAGTAGGGGTTGCGCTTTCGTCCTCGACGAATGTTGTATTTGGACCTGACGTTGTAGTTTCTATGACGATGCTTACGTCCTTCTCCAAAGCAGTAGTAACTTCAGGTGCAGTAGTAATATTGATAGCTACTTCATTCGGCAAAGCAGTAGTAACTTCAGATGCTTTAGTGATAGCTACGTCATTTTCCAAAGCAGTAGTAACTTCAGGTGCAGTAGTAATATTGATAGCTACTTCATTTTCCAAAGCAGTAGTAACTTCAGGTGCAGTAGTAATATTGATAGCTACTTCATTCTCCAAAGCAGTAGTAACTTCAGGTGCAGTAGTAATATTGATAGCTACTTCATTCTCCATAGCAGTAGTAACTTCAGGTGCAATAGTAATATTGATAGCTACTTCATTCTGCAAAGTAGTGCTTACTTCTGGCGCTGTAGTGGTAGTAGCGACATCAACGTCAGCTAAAAAAGTTGTATTTGCAGGTGGCGTAGTAGTGGTACTGATATCTACTTCACTTTGCAAAACTGTGTCTGGACCTACCGCTGTAGTAATAGCAGCAGGAGTAGTAGTATCTGGAGCAGGCGTATCTGAAAATGATTTATTTAGTCAGGGAATCCTAATCAATGCAGGACACTTCTTGTATATGCAACTGAGGATTGCAATCACCCATTCCTTTCACAACCTGTTAGCAATCGTACTTTGTTGTGACATCGTGAAAGCGTAGTAGGTGTTGCTACGTCATGTTGTTTTGTGAAGTCTCAGTAGTAGGTGTTGCTACGTCATGCTATTGTGTGAAGTCTCGGTAGTAGGTGTTGCTACGTCATATTGTTTTGTGAAGTCTCAGTAGTATGTGTTGCTACGTCATGCTATTGTGTGAAGTCTCAGTAGTAGGTGTTGCTACGTCATGTTGTTTTGTGAAGTCTCAGTAGTAGGTGTTGCTACGTCAAGCTGTTTTGTGAAGTCTCAGTAGTAGGTGTTGCTACGTCATGCTATTTTGTGAAGTCTCAGTAGTAGGTGTTGCCACGTCAAGCTGTTTTGTGAAGTCTCAGAAGTAGGTATTGCTACGTATTGCTGTTTTGTGAAGTCTCTGTAGTATGTGTTGCTACGTCATGCTGTTCTGTGAAGTCTAACTAGTAGATGTTGCTACGTGTTTGTAGTCTTTATCAAGTGTTTTCTAATTTCATATTCCGTTTCACATTTCAGTATTAGGAAATCAGGTTTGAGATCCTGATAATTACCAAGACAATATTTTCTCATTTACAAGCGTAGCTCTTGATAAATAAATAGCAACATAGGACTATTTATTACCAATATATAGGTATCATACATCAGCGGAAAACATCTTTAATCTTAAGTTAAAAGAAAGTTAAAATCCGATTTGTATTTTATTATTATGACGCTCTTGCAAGAGGGATATTGTAGCAAGAGTAGTCGAATATAATTTTACTTGCAATCATATTTGTGGAAATTTTAGTGCTCGTAGATACGTACCACTCGATATTCCTTGGTAACACTCACTGCACCATGTTTTCTTCCAGCCTTTTTCTTTGTAATTCCAGATCCAGATTGTGGGGAAAAATATTTGCGAAAGTTTGAGCTGTGGTGTACAACAATATACAATGATGATACAGGCTTGAGAAAGAATTAAACAAAATGCTCAGATAAAGCAAATACAAAATCCTTATTTGATCATAATTTCCGTCCAACAAAATGTTGCCAGCTATCATTCCCACAGACAAACACTCACTCACTCACTCACTCACTCACTCACTCACTCACTCACAGCCATACATCATTTCTCATTCACACTTTCAATCATTCCGAAAAGATATACTCACTCACTAACTAGAACAAACAGTCGAACTATCAGTCAATCAATCAATAATTCACTCTTTTGTTCACTTTTTTGTTCAATCACTCACTCACTCAATTAATCAACCAGTCAATCAATCAAATAAAAAGAGAGAGTTTTTCTCACTTTACAACACTCCTTTCGCTTTTCCTTCAGACTTTGCTTTATAGCCCATGCCTTTATTTTCTTTTCAAGGTCGCTGATGTTGACTTTGTCCTGACCAAATCTTGCTAAATAGATAATAAGTGAACAAACAGATAAACTGAAATTGGGTGAGCATACAAAACTTTACATTTTCTAAACTGTACAGTCGTCATTAAGATGTATTTGAGCGCAATAAATGAACACGACTTCGTACAAGCATTTCTTTCCGACCTTTCAAAAGCGTTTTGTTTCTAATTGTGTGCAATCGATTGTAAATTATTTAAAAGTATTGATTTGTTATTCGCCATCATATACCTTCTAACAGCCATTCATAACACAGTTCCAGTCCTGCCTCGTTCATTGTGTTGGTGTAGTAGGCCCTGGATAAGGACCGGAAATTTGTATTTGCTTCAAGGAAACGCTCCTGTACGTCCAAATTAAATGCTATTAATAAATCGTTTTTGAGCAAAGTATTAACATGAAAGTGTCTTCTAAAGATTTTAGGGTAAAATACTCCTAAAACGTAAATATAATGCATCGCTAACTAGCTAAGCTAAACTAACTAACCAACCACCTAACTAGCTAGTTAATTAACCAGCTATCTAACTAATTAGCTAAACTACTAACTAAATAGCCATCTAACAAACTAGCAAACTAACAACAAATATTGCTAAGCTAACTAACTAACTAACCTACTTATTATCTAACTAATTAGATAAACTAACTAATAACCAACTACATACTAACAAGTAATCTAACTAAACTAACTAAAAAAACTGACTAAGCTAAACTATCTAGCTAACTAGCCAGCTATATATAACTAATTAACTAACTACTAGCTAATCAACTAACTTACAACCACCTAAAAAAAAAAAACCAAACAAATAATCTAACTAAACTAACTAACTAAACAACTAACTAATTTTCCACCAACTAGTCATTCAAACAGTACCCACGCCAGATTCTATACGTCACGTGTTTGATAAAGAAGTTAAACCGAATGACCCATGTACTCTTGCTCAATCATGTAACTAGATGAAGACCTATTTAATCATCTATTGTCAAATTAATTGAAGACATTAATTAGTCATATAATATCAAATGACTTGAAGACACCATTTAGTCATCTATTGTCAAATAACTTGAAGACATCATTTAGTCATCTATTATAATCAAATGACTTGAAGACATCTTTTAGTCATCTATTATCAAATGACTTGAAGACACCATTTAGTCATCTATTGTCAATTAACTTGAAGACATCAGTTAGTCATCTATTGTCAAAATACCTTAACTGCATGCAAAATCATTTTATTAAATTAAAATTAATTAAATAAATGAAGGAATTCAGCAGGAATAAAAATGAAAACTTTTTTTTAAAAAAAGGAAGATTTGAAAAATAGAGACAATAAAGGCAAGGCAGATAACTGCAATGAATAACTTAAGGAAATATTTTATTAATAATGAAAACTTCTTAACTAGCGTGCATGTTTGCTAACTAATACCATATAAACTGCGCCGACAAAAAAAGAAACTAATGCTTTTTAAAATAATCTAAAACGAAAACTAGCGAAAATAAATGATATAGTCCACGTAAACAGATGACAGATTTCTCTGGAGCTAGCTAAAGGAAAAGACAGTTTTAAATGACGATAAATAAATTTGCAGTTCCTGGATCTGACAGAGAAGCAACTTCCTCAACCAAAATATATGTAACAACAAATCTGTTTAAGTGAATGAAAGGATCCATCCATCCATCCATCCATCCATCCATCCATCCATCAAACCGTACGTCCGTCAATTATATTTTATCTGTACATTCATTCATCTCTTCATCTTTGTCTCCAAAGCTTGCAAGAAGTCTAAATTTAGAATGCCATTATTGGTCAGCAGGAAGCAGTTCCACATACAATGCACTGTGTGGCAAGATCAGTCTGGTTCTCAAGGTCGAGAGAGGTCAGCCAGTTGTTTAAATCCCAGTTCCGCCATCCCCAATAATTATTATATATATTGATTTTGTTTCTTCCTCTAGAACGAGCGGCTGAAATAAAAAAATAACAAGACATTTTTATTTCTTTTTCCTTTATTGGTACAAAAAATGAGTGTGCGTATACAAATATATGTTTAAGGACTTCGGATACTGGTAATATTAAATAATGTTTAATTTTATATCCTGTTTTCGTTATTGGTACAAAACAAGAGTGCGCGTGTACAAATATATGTTTAAGGACTTTTAGGAGTACTAACATTAAACATTTTTTCCTGAGGCTGAAATCGATAGAATACCTTTTTGTTCAATTTATAATTTATAATTTATAATTCCCTTTTAAATGATTCAAACAAGCATCGCATACAAATATATGACAAATGAAATAAAATGCCTGCAAATATCTTGAAACGCAATGAAATATTAAAAAAATAAAAGTATTATAACAACACTATGTTAAATGGCGGGGTTTGTGAAAGATCCTTAATTACCAAGTGTCTAAATAAAATTGAAATTTTAAAAAAATATTTTGATTTTCTATCTATCGTCACAGCCTTTTTCATGGATTGTGAGAATAAATTTGACAGTCTTGTTTCGCGTTTTGTTCTTAATTTGCTTGAATTGTGCTGATCATATATTGGAATAAAAAAAATGTTTAAAGAAATATTGCTGACAGAAATAAACCATCTAGATTTAGAGTTACATCTATTTAACAAAGAATACACGAACCAAGCGAAATTAAAATTAGCTTATGATAAGTGTACAAAACAGATTTAAATTTTGCAACGCAGGAAAATAATATACCCGACCAGGCAGAAGTATAAATGATTTGATTTCTTGCCTGTCCAAAGGTCAGATAGCAGACCACAATGACTATTACAATGGACGATAGGGCAGCCTTAATTGCTTATTGTAACGCATTCCGTTTTGTCATGACTGCCATTTTATTGTGGCTTTGAACAGAAAATACTTTCAGTAAAAAAATAAGTTATGCAACATATAAAACTCCTGGGTAGAATTGGGTATGAAGAAAACAAACAGGCAATGGTAAAAATATTGTTACTATACCAAGGAACAACCAAACAAAAATAATAATTTCTTAATATTAATAAACCAGCATGGCAAAACTAAATGTTACTATATAATAATCAACTCACAAAAGTCATTATTTTCACTAAAACGAAAACAATCATGCAAACTAAACAGTGTTTACTATAAGAAAAACCACTTGCCTAAACTAAAAATGTAGACATATACATTGGTGAGCACTTGGATTAAGTAAACTTTACTTATTGTAAAACATTGTTCCATTTTTTACTATCAGATAAACAACCCGGCAAAAGTAAACTTCATTCACTATCAGAGAAAAAGCTACAAGACAAAAAAACCACGAAACGAAACATTGTTTACTAAGGGGAAAATAAACACTCAACAACAGTAAACATTTTTGTAAAACTGCGAAAAATAACTACGAGACAAACGTGAAATGTTTTGCTACGAGATAAACACTAGTATGTATACAAGAAATAAAGCATATGCCAAAGTGAATATTACTTTCTAAGAGTAAACACAACTAGGCAAAACTACATCCTATGAAAACAAAGTATACACAACTAGACAAACTATATTTACACTATATCCTATGAGAACAAAGTAAACACAACTAGACAAACAATATTTACACTATATCCTATGAGAACAAAGTAAACACATCCAGGCAAAACTATTTACAAATATCCTTTAAGAACAAAACTGTTTATAATCAAAATAGATCATTGTCCACTAAGAAGAAATAAACGAGATAAAAGTAAACATTGTTTCTACGAGGGAAAACTTCATCTAGACACAAATAAAATTACATATATTTTCAATGAACAACAATAACCAAGCAAAAGTAAACAGTCCTTACGATGAGACCAACAACAAGTGAAGAAAGCCACCGAAACCAGAAGGGTCACGTGTATACTGTGCATCTTCGTTTTTCAAGCGGTCAGAACTAAAAATGAAACTCGTCTGCTCCTAACTCAGCAATGCAAATTGTAGATATTTATATGTCTAACCTCAACAATTTATACTCACACCACTTTACTCACTAGTGCATTGAAAGAATGTTTGTCTGACATGTTCGTGTTTCATTCCGTCCCTTTGTCCTCTCTGGCATCGTCATTAGAGTATTGCGGCCCTTGGCTCGAAATATTGTAGATACTAAATAATTAAGATACATAGATTAATACTGTAACATTGACTCGAAATATTGTATTCGTAAATTAATAAAGATAAATGGGATAAAAACCGTGACGTTGACTTGAAGTATTGTATACGTACATTAATAAAGAGAAATGGGATGCAATGGTGTCGATATACACCTGAAATAAATGAAAACACTTTGTAAATAGACAAACGTTTGTACATTACATTTCCGAATATCACAATGACAACAGAGATCACTGGCAAAGTATTTTTAACAAAAAGTGCACACACACACACACACACACACACACACACACACACACACACACACACACACACACACACACACACACACACAGACAGACAACAAAGGACAACATCTGTTAACTGTTTTGATGTTTTCAAATTGTGGCTGCTGTGTGTTATCTTTATAATTAAGCCAATCTTTGAAATATGCAGGCTCATATTACTTAACGACGCAACTCTCTGATAACGTCATGACTCTGCAATTTAGTTCATGAGCGAAAAGTTACTGTATGTTCTCAATATGTTAATGTTTTAACTCTTCAAATTGGAACTGCTTCTTAACTCAATGAGAGTTAAAAAGTATAATAGATTATTGAGTGACCTTTCAACAATAATAACGACAGTGTACCTAATCATTCATTTCCCTTGTCATGGTCTGCCTCAGTAATGTTAGGACAGTGGACCAGTTAAAAAATTGTCATGAGACCAGGGGCCGCAATGTTGCCAGATAGACGAATGAGGGTGCTGAAGGACCAGGGCGAGAAGCCACATATGTCTAGGGGTCTGGGCAGAGCCCTAGTTGTCAAAGTTTTTTGGAGCATTTGGAATGAAATGTCTGTATTTAGTTATCTGTTGGATACAGTTGCTAAATAAATTAATAACAAATGCCTAAATTACTACTTTTCCCTCTATTTTTAGCCTTCTAAATAAAAGATTTCATAACATTGTAAATGTTGTAAAACTTTATATATGTATACTGTACAATATGTATGACGTGTTGAATATATTATTTAGAATGTTTTGTGTAATCCGATGTTTTTCAGATTCCAATAGTTTTTAGCTAATTGATATATCAAATATGAATTATCTGATGTTAATCTAAAGTTGTTTACTATCACTAATAGTATAATTTGTGTATGTTTTGAAACCAGTATTCCAACTTATCAATTTATTTAGCCTCAAGTTACATCTTGAGTGCAAAATCTGACTGAATTAAATTAGCAATTTTTGTTATTTGTGGCTGGTACTGAGTTACAACTGCCCTCGTCAGGCTTTCTAAATTTTTGTCAGTCAAAGAATTAGGTGCTTCCAAACATGGTCAAATGTTTTTGCAGCATTTAGATATGTATGGAAACTCATCACAAAACACATATTTCATCAAAACTCTGTTGGCGTCATATCCTTGCGTTTGTCTCAAAGAGTCATGTTATGCTGCATTTCAATTATTTTGAGCTGCACTACACCTTAATCTCCTCCCAATATCTGCATATTTGCAGCCATGATACTGATAGAGACGTCACTTGTTAAGGGATTGTCAACAAAAAGCATAAGTGGAGTCAAAGGACGAGTATCTTGAAAGCGAGCAGAGAAATCTGATTTCAATTTTTGTAACGATGCATCAAACCATTCACTTTTAATTAAATCAAGATTTTCTTGTGCAACTTTAGAAAGTGCTGGAAAGTGTGTAAAATTTAAGTTTTGTAATTAACTGATAAATAAATCCAACTTTGCTTCAAAGACATTAATTTCCCTAATTAGTGTGGGTATGATTTGGTGACACCCTTGTAATTTCAAGTTCAACATGCTGAGGTGTTGAGTAATGTCAGTAAAAAAAATGCAAGTCTACAGATAAAAAGTGATTTATGAAGATGAATTAATAACTCTTCCTTACTTTTCTCCCCAAGGAAGAGTTTAGTCTCTTGAATCAGATCCCAGAATCTTGCCAAAACCTTACCTCTGCTTAGCTAACGAACATCGGTATGTAGAACAAGATCACCATAATTAGTTTCGTACTCTTCAACAAGTGTCCTAAACTCCCGGTGGTTTAGAGATTTCACCCGAATGATCACATTTTTTTTCCTACAACATCCATGACATTTTTCAGTTCATCGTCTTTCATTTTTGAGCAAAGTGCCTGCTGGTGAATGATGCAGTGGGAAATCTGGGAAATTGTTATCTTCCTTTAACAAACCAATCAATCCAATCTTCTTTCCTACCTTTACTGGGGCACCATCCGTGGTAAGTGAAGTTAGCTTCTTAATGTCAATGTCATGTAGTGACTCCTATGAGGTAAGTATGGTCATTAAAATACTTTTAGACTTAACACTTTTGGAAATTTTTAGAAACTATTATTTTGTGCAATATTTACAATTTTAAAAAATTCAAATAAACTTAGAATTAGTCCAATAATTATTGAAAAAATTGAAGAAATTAAATAAATGTTTAAGTTTTATGACAAAATTTTGTGCAACGGAAAGTTTTTAAAATATAGTGAAAGTTCTGGCGGGCCACTTAGAAGGACCGCCGCGGGTTGGACAGCACTGTGTTAGGAGTTCCTTGTCACCGCGAGATTACAATTTAATTCCGCAGATGTCAATTACAGGTGGAAAAGTAACATAACACAGCTGAATAGTTAGGACATTATTGTACATACACTGTTCCATATCACAGCTCACTTAATTGTCACTTCCAGATTTGTAGATAACAGATTGATATTAGATCGTATTTAAACTCTTTATCATATTGATAATAACAGAAATATTCTTTTCAATGTCACTATCCCCGAAAGCAATAACGATAAAAGTAAATACACCTAAATCTTTGAAACATCGACGTAAATATCATATGTAATAAAACCCACTTTCTATTGATCAGAGTCGAAAACATTTCCAGCTGAAGAAAAACACCTGTAGCAACAGTCCAGTAAACAAGGAGAGAAACAGAGCTTAGAATTTTGTCAGACACAATTGATGCATGGTTTGTAATATTAAAATGCACTTGAAAATCCGCTCAGCAGATCGACATACACACGCACATATAATATACGTGCATATTACTACGATACGTAACAAAACACATACACATACACACACACACACACACACACACACACACACACACACACACACACACACACACACAAGTTCTCTCTCTCACTCACATACACAATCACACGCACACAAGTTCTCTCTCTCTCACACACACACGCACAAACATATATATGCACACTCTCACGCATCGCGGAACCTTTAGTAACTGCACATAATTTTGTTCAACTGCTATTGATGAGAATATCATTAACACATATAACATCCAGATAATAGAAATCATAATGCAGATGTGATAAGCTATTTCATTCATCTTCAGCTCAAAGAAAAATATATTGCCGTTTTGTTCATTGTTCACATTGTTCACATGTCTGAAATCCTCTATATTAAATGGAGACTTATATATATATGGTAAAAGTTGTTGTTCCATGGTCGGGTTGTGGAATATGTCCAAAATAAATAAATAGTCCGAGATTCGTAACAAAATTGTACTTTTGCCTTCACTGTAATTAAAGACGATAAAATAAATGCCGAGAACAATATGTATAATGTAGAACCGCCTTTCATTGTCATTCAGACCCATGGTAGACAATTAGTCTGTAACGGCATAGACTGTAAACTCTAATAAACTACTTCAGTTACTACTACTACTACTTCTAATATTACCTCGGCTTTAAGGACTCCCTATTATCTTTTAAAACATCTATTATCCCTAAGTACATTCCTACTATTTTCAAAGGATTCAGCAAAACTTGTAGCCACTTCTGCTATTCATTTTAACACTTCAACTATCTCTAAGAACACCACCGCTATAAAAGATGTAATATCAAGGATTCAGTGAATTTATCAATTCACCCTCAAGGAATCAGTAAATTACTACTGCTACTGTCACCACCACAAATAGAACTACTACTACTATTACTACTACCATTACCACGACCATCACCACTCCTAATGCTACCACCTCCACCACCTATACTACTACCACCGTCACCTCCACCATCTATACTACTACTACTTGTGACAGAGTAAATTTGTTCTACCTCTTTTAAATTTAAATTGTTATATAAATTGCTAAATTGTGAGGGTAACCCAAATTGGGCACTCCTTAAGGTGTTATTTTTGAAAGTGTATGAGTTGAAGTAAACAGCTCCTAGTAACAACATTCTAGTGCTACTATTACTACTACTATCACCACTATCACCATTACTACCACCATCGCCTCCATGATCCTACTACTACTACTACTACTACTGCTTAAGTGGGTGTCCGAGAAATTTAAGTTACCAGATTGAGATGCATAAAAAATTTGGGGGATCAATTCCAGTCGAAAGCCCAGCTCTTCCTGGGTTTTATCCATGCAGCTAAAATGTAACCACCTATTTCGTGGCTTTTATAACGCATTTGTAATCGGCTTAGAGATCTCATTTGTGTCAAGTGTTAACAACAACAAAAAATCGATTACGAGGGATTTAAACTATATCAGTCATATTTAAAAAAAAAAATAGGCAGATGATCGATAATGTTAAGCTGTTGTCAAACTATAATTATATATTCATGTGGATGGATCTCTCTCCCATTGTGTGACCTCTACCTACGTCTGTTAAGTTGGAAATAAGAAAATGAACCCTCCCTCTTTGTCATCATTATATTAGATATTAGACAAGGAGAAAGAAGTGTGATAATATCATACGCAATTAATAATTTAGCCTAAAGCGTCCCCTGCAGGCAACAAGCGTTTTATTGCAGTGAATGTTTTGTGGGCGTGGAAATGACGCAACCAAAGATGGTGTTAGAAATTGAAACCTGCCTTCTTTATTACTGTTTTATGTTCTGATTTTTTTAAACATACTTTTTGTATGGGTGTGTCTATCCTTCTTTCTTAAATAGAAGCAGTGGATAACCTGTTTTAATCATTCTCAGTGTAAAAACAACTACAATAATTAAACCAGGCCTCCTGGGCTGGAATTGTTTTCTGTCACCAGGACCAAGAACCTCGTCTATTGAGGAACTAGTGAGTGGCAAAACAGATTTAAAGGGACTCTACTGCCATTATCCGACGAAATCCCTATCTCAGTACACGAGAGATAACTCCATTTCACTAAAGGCCCGCAACAAATATAAAATCTGGATAACACCATCAAGTTCTATCCTTGTCATATGCATTATCTGTTCATTGCGGAAATTAATTTTGAAGGCAACCAAGCGTAAAATTCTTAGCTAAAATGCAGTTGACGTTATGACCTTAGGGTTTTCCTCTGAAAGCTGTGCTAACAATGAAGTGTAAACGTCAGTCTGACCATGAGTCAAATGGGGCAGTGTGTTCGTAATCGTCAAGTAATACACGTCAAAATGACACGCAGTGTGTCGGCCACAGAGATAAAAGTATGGGTGCCGATATATATTTCCGTCGTTTTTGCCGCACATCAAATACCGCCTACTAATCCGGAATTAAGACGACACACTTTCTTTAGTCACTGGCTGTGATGGGTGGTTTAAACGATTATCTACCCAACCCCTAATCTATTTCATTCCACCCGTACATGTCTTCGTAAATTTTGCAGACCGGAAAAAAAAACCTCGGTCAAACCTCAGAGGTACTACTCGTTAAATACTTTATTCTATCTGCCCCTGAGTGTTACCGGTTCAGAACTCTCATCACTTCTTGCAAGTCGAATACTTCTAGAAAATATAAGAATTCTGGCCAACACACACTCTTCTTCAACTTAGGGAGACACTTCCCAAGATATGCTATTCTCTGACTCAATGCAAATAAAATTTAGCCCCAGCCCCTAAGTTTGCCTATCTCCTTCCTTGTTTAAATACAGAAGTGGAAGTGTAATTAACAAATAACAACTTTATTCAACATGATGAATTAAAATTAAATAAGTAGTACATTATACATAATGATAGTAGTCAACAAATAACAACTTTATTCAACACGATGAATAAAAATTAATTAAGTAATACATTATACATAATGATAGTAGTCACAAGCAGGCAAACATGAAAAGGAAAAATGTCTCTTCAAACTAGGTTAGGGATTAAATTTAAAGAATCTATTATAAATCTCGTTTACTATTTTCAATTAATTATAGTTCTTGAAATGTTTATGATGAATATAGTTCAGTTCATACTTTCATGAGTCTCTGCTTGTTTGAGGAGTACAAATGTTATTTAGGGTGTTTGGATGAACTCTTTATCAATTGCTAATGGTTATGACTTTAAAGAAGAGATAGAAATCACATGAGGAAATAAAAAGGGTTATGGATTTGAGAAGCCAATCACCTAATGTAAGCTGCATAAACAGAGTTGTCCCACTTGGCATGTGAGCAGTATCATGTGTCGAGGTGGCTCTCGGTGTACTGATGTGTTGACAGCTAGACAGTAGTGTTTCATCAGGGCCTATGCGTGCCTGGTGCAAAAATGTCAAACTTGTTCAAAGTCTTTAATGAAGCTCAACCCAACTGATTCATGGAGGATCCAGATATAAAAATACGGGCTGCAGAATGTAAATTACAGTCTGTGAAAAAAGCAGAGAAGAATAGGTGGCACCTCGTTGAAGTTGGAATAGCTGGAAATGAAGTTGGTAGACTTCAGTCTGCAGGTCATCGCGCAATAAATAAATAAATAAATGAACACAAACAAATGTCTCGCTATAAACAATACCTCGACTCTCAACTACACATTCACACCACCATATTTCTTTGTTTCTTTTTCACAGCCGGGTCTTTAAAGCAAGGACATTAAAGTCAATACAGAATGTCAAGGAAACTCGTCAAAGGGATTTGATAAATATTAAATGCAATGTTTCTTTCACACACACACATACACACGCATATGCTACAATTACATATACACATCTGCACAAACGGTGGTTGATTTAATTGTGAAAATAAAAATATTACGTTAACAACAGTATTATTTTTACAACTTAAACGATCGCAATTAAAAAATTAGAGAAATTGTCGTTGTACACTGTATATAAAATAACTGTAAAAATAATGGCTTTAAAATGGTGCTTTGTTGTAAGTGTTGTAAAAGTCAACTAATGCATGAATGAAATGGTATAATCTTTGACTTAAACGTATTTAACCATAGCCTATTAAAATAAGTAAAATCTAACACTATCCACGGGAGATTACTCTGGTATTTAATTTTCTTAATTCAAAGTCGGTTTTCTCCCCAGAATCACTGCTTATCGTGCCCCCTATCGTCATTGCGACAGCAGACGAAACACGAAATGTTAACAGCACAATTAGTGAGAAATTCTTAAAATAAATTATCTTGACTAAATGCCTGATGATTAATTTGTAATATCAGAGGCATAAAACGGAAATATTACTTACGCAAATGCTATCAATTAATGGACGAGGATAGGAATAAGAAACAAGAACGAAATAAATAAATTATGTACATTAAAGACCTCAGGACACAACTCTGGAATATTTTCAATTTTGGCCCTGGTAATTATTTTGTATATTGTCGTGTTATAGGACGCCGAAGATGTCGGGTACAGCCAGTTTCGGGTCGACTACCAAGTCACTGACAGTATTTTGACCACAAGAAAGTCTAAGTCGCTGACATACAATATATTTCATAATGTAACATGTAAGTGTCAGTAAAGTAAAATAAAGTATTATGAACTAGAGAAGTTAGGCATTGCGTAAGCTTATTACATTAATCATATCGGTCCACTTCACTTGAAGCAAAGGTCCACCTGTCACTTAACTGTATTTGTCGTTTGGATAATACTTGCAGTGAGCAAATTTCAATTTCTGGAGGATTTTTCTGAGTTGCCCCTATTGATATGTGAATTTCACAACCAGGTGCCAAATGAAATCAGGGCATTAGGTAGAACTGTTGGCAACACGAATTATAATCAAGCAAATATTGTAGAAGGTGTGTGGTTGTGTGTGTGTGTTTGTATGTAAGTATATAAGAGAGAGAGAGACAGAAAGTGAGAGATACATGTATGCGCAAACACAAAAATTAATGTGTGTTATTATATTACACGCTCATACTGCACACGTTCCAAAAAATTAAATCAGTAGCCATCACATATTGTACGAAATGTGACTGATGCAAGCAGATATGTTTTCATTATTATAATGTTAATACATGTGCTGTCATTTATTTAGTTTGTAGTCGGTTAAAGACCGGATAAAATTGCGGAAATCCGCATCTGCCAAAAACAATCATTAACAGCAACAACAAAATCTGCAACAAAACAGTAACAACTAAACCAAAACAAAACAACATGTGTGAAAATTAGTTCAAACATTTGTGGAAATAAAAGTCAACTCACATAGTACATATCTACATAAACACAAGTATAACATATCAATTGTTAAAATGCATGAAATCTTTCTACGTCCATTATCTCTTAATACGTCAGCTTTCTCACCATCAAGATGACTGTCTTTTAAAGCTGGACTTTCTCCTTTGCCACTCAAATTAAAAGTGGTCAGAGAACAGAAACGGCAAGTAACTTTTTAATCTCAGCCCATTGGCTGGTTTCGTTCTCGTAAATAATAATCATTGGATAATGGAAAACTACTCACTCTGTTTGCATTACGTCAGCAATCTAGACTATTCTTGCCTCGAGCTGTTTATTTTAACTCAGGTAAGAAGAGTTTCTGAAGTTTGGATTTAGTGGCTCTCAGCATTATAAACTGGAGCCGCTAACGGTTTTTATTCCATTCATATTTATAAACAATCATTCTTACCATGTGACTGAGTCTTCAGTGTTAAATAGGATTATTGTCTGCGAACTAGGATAATGTCTGTGAACTAGAATTATGTTTGTGAACTAGGATTATGTTTGTGAACTAGGATATATGTCTATGAACTAGGATTATTTCCTGGAAATAGGATTATGTCTATGCACTATGATTATGTTAATGGAGTAGGATTATATCTGCGAACTAGGATTATGTAGTGAACTAGGATTATTTCTTCAAACTAGGATTATGTCTATGAACTAGTATTATGTCTGAGAGCTAGAATTGTCTTTGAACTAGAATTATAGGTTTATGTCTACGAAGTATGATTATAGGATTATGTCTGCGAACTAGTATTATGTTTGTGAACTTGGACTTTTTGTACGGACCAGGATTGTGTCTGTGAGTTAGAATTATGTCTGCGAACTAGGATTAAGTCTGCTAACTAATGAACCTCATACTTTTGCACTATTCATAGTACAGTAACCGGTTTAAACATTCTTTAACAAATAGCAAAGAATAAACAATCGACAACTTCCGTGTAATTTTCTTCAAAGAATCATTTTCTATAAATGCTCTTGGCTTAGCTGTGCCTCCAGTTTTTGAGACTAATGAAAACTGATTTGCATGACCTCGGGAGAGAGGGACACAACTCCCCGCGTTTCTTCACATAACGACTACTGAAGTAGCATTCACTGCGGTTCCAAAAATAAAACTTTCTTCAGTCACCTGAGCTAAGTCTTTAAATCTATTGCCTTAGACATCTTTTTTCCTCTAGAGTGTATTACTGAGTCAGAGTCAATCGACATCTTTTCCCACTGGCAAGGGCGAAGAACTTTGTCTCGAGAGGCTTAATTTCGCGTTTATTACCTCCCCTGAGAGATTTTAACCCTGTCTTCAAACTCGTTTAACCATTCACGTTTTTAGACGCACTAGAGTTGTCACGCCACTACAGCTGCAGTTTCGGTAGGCAGAAATTGTCTGTTTGAGTTTACCTCAGATAGCCATAATATAGTGACTGTTCAACAACGTTAGGTGTGCGTCACACTTTTCAACAGTACCGCTCAACCGGCCATATGTGAATCTAAACTCCACTCGACTATTTCGGTCTAGGTTCACCCATCACCAAGCAAAGTCACCAAGGATTCACACGAACATAAGCCGACAACACGCACACCAAAATGGCACGTACGCTTCGTAAGGAGTAGTATCGAGCTGAGTGTTTAGCTGGTCTCCCGTAGTTCTTAGGAGTAACTTTAACTTATAAAGAACACTTTATTCCATTTGCAGTTGGTTTTGTATTCATTAAGTTTTGTTTATGTATGTTTTTGTAAGCGTTTAATGAAAAAAAAATACCCAACAAAACGGCTGTATCTTGATACAGCAAACAGTCAACCTAATTTTCTGTAGTACGCAATGTTTATTACAACTAATGATCAAATGAAAACATCTGAACTTAGAACTACTGTCCAAGATAATAAAGTATAATATTGATAATTTTCCTTTTAAACATATACGATTAGGCTTTTAAATAGTTAGTGCAAGTAACGTACTAGCGTTTGAAGTAATGCACGAATTTACATATTTACATAAATTATTTAAACATCTCAACACCTCGTATTCAAATTATAGCTTGCAATTACACACACACACACACACACACACACACACACACACACACACACACACACACACACACACACACACACACACACACACACACACACACACACACACACACACACTATTCGTTTAAAACTTAAATAAAGATCCTTTAAGTGCAACAAATTTAATAATAATAAAATTTTAAACTGCAGATCATACTATCTAGTTTCACTACCTTGGCTCAATGCCAAAACTAATAGCCATATTTGTTAGCGTCTTTTCACTCGTAATTTAGATCTGCAGTATATCATTATCACCTTCTTTAAAAAAAAAAAAAAAAAACCTTTAATCAGAATATCCATCAACTTCGACGACTTGTAAAGAGTCACCATACTTGATGGCGTTGGGGACTGTATGCAGTCACGTATTTGTTTCCCGTCAGGCAGAAAATTGTGACTCGTGATTTAAGTCACAGATAAGTCATAGCTGAAGCACGTCAGAGCATAGAAATAACATTCATAGGGAGCCAGTCTGTGAGGGAGACAACAATCGAGCTGTGAGATAAACATGATCTATTTTTAGCAGGGGATTCTTTCCTATTCCTCTTCAACTCTGATGGGGTTGGGAGTGTGTGTGTGTGTGTGTGTGTGGGGGGGGGTAAGTGCTTAAAAGCCTACGTCCACGATCATACTTGCTCGAAAAAACATCCACGCTTTATGAATGGACAACTCCCATTTGTTGTCCAGAAATCTCACGTGATGCCTCACAATTGTTGATACACTGAACTTACTCTTCAGGGCTAAGGTGTCATTCGACCTGCTGATGTCGTAGTACTCCAGGACTCTTCAGAATAAAGTAAGACAAGAAAATGACAAACTCAGCAGTAAGCTGATGAGCAGGAGAAAGATATATAGAGTATATGAAATGAAACTCACTCTGTGCGGCTGTGGAGTTATCCTACCCATTGGCAGCGTGTGGTGTAGCATATCGTGGTTTGGCATCGCCACGGTATCACTCAAACCATATTTTTAGAACACAGTTGGCAAGATATGAAAGAATTGTACAGAATACGAAACATCATCATTCATATCATGGCTATTGCAGTCTACACAATCTGACTTTTGCAATCTTTTTGTCGCTGTTCAAAGTACACAAACTTACTTTTTTTCTCAAAACGGCGTATGATGCTTAATACCATTTTTCTAGGAGTATTCTGGAGTATTTATTTGAAGTAACTTGATCTAATGCTGTTGGAAAAGACAGATATTTGATCGTGGGCAGAAGCCTTAATGTATTATGTTTCCACTTACAATTTTCCTGTCACTATATTTTCATAATACTATTCGACCGTTTTCCACTTTGCTTTTAATTTAATCATCAAACTTTAGAGCTAGCAGACAAACATTTCCGCTTATAATGCATTGTTACAATTATCAATGTAATACAATATAATTGAACATGGCAGTATTCACTATGCATTTCGCGTAAAAAGGAAATACATAGTTTAAGCACTAATAAAATACCAACATTAGACTGTATAATAAATGTTAAGCATAAGTTTGTAATTCATTGCCTTTAAGTGAACATATTCAATCGTATAGTCATTGGGGGGGGGGGGGGGGGGAGTATTCAGTATTCTCACTACTGCCAGAGTCACTTGGTATATTCGTATTTATCTTTATAAACAAAACAACACAAAACAAAACAAAACAACACAAAACAAAACAACACAAAACAAAACCAAACCAAACCAAACAAAACAAAACAAAACAATAGTTTCACTACATTTAAAGTCTACTTTTCACTATTTTTCCCTAGTAAACTGCTGTTTTAGTGGCCTGCAGAGAAGCAAACTAAAAAGTCCGGTAACCGAGAAGCTAGCTAATAGTAATGGAATGGGAAGTATACAGTTTCCTCCCCTTTAGCTACAATCCACAAAAAAGAAAAGAAAAAGAACTCGATCAATGACAAGAGATACTGAAAGCGCTGAATCGAGCGACAATTAATTTAATCCTTGAACTTGAACCAGAGATTTAGATCTAATCCCTAGCTTGGGATTTTACAAGCAAAAGTAATCCGTATAAGGTAGTATTCATTTTTGTGATGTAGATTGGGTGAGGGGTGAGGAGAGAATGATCAAATGTTGATATTGTTAACTATTTTTCTCAAGGTGGTGACTTAAGAGACACAGAACTCACGATAAACGTCACGTGACTCTCTTTCCACGAGCCTCTTTCTCGTGCTGTGTACATGTTTGGCTTTGATAGGATTAAAAGGACCTAAGTACTAATATTACTTAATTTAGTTTCGAATTTCCTGCAAAATATTAAACTGAATAAAGCTTCGAGTTAAAGTTTTGTCTTTTAGCAAAGGTCCGTTTTAACGTAGATACGTTAGACCGACTTTGTCGAGTCTGTTACCGATTAATCAACCAAACATTTTAAGGATGTTGAAGTAAACTAGCCATTCGTTTAATCAACCAAACAATTTGAGAATGTTGAAGTAAACTAGCCATTCGTTTAATTAACCAATCATTTTGAGGATGTTGAAGTAAACTAGCAATTCGTTTAATCAACCAATCATTTTGAGGATGTTGAAGTGAACTAGCCATTCGTTTAATCAACCAATCATTTTGAGGATGTTGAAGTAAACTAGCCATTCGTTTAAGAGAATGAAGAAAAGAAATGCAATCAAGCGTCTGGTAGGCAACGTTTCTTTTATGAAAGACAACAAGATCATGCAATTGATCCAACCTGTGTTTCCTTGTTTGCTGATGTAAAATAAAGTATCAGTCTTAACTGAGTCAAGATTGAGGCGCTGAAACAAAAAACAAATTCGAATTTAAAAATAAAATCAGCCTTTCCATTCATCTCTGTCCAGTGTAAAACTTAGAAGACTTTATTATTATTTATTTATTTTTAATTTATTTATTAAGAGTAATTTGACTGATATTTTAGAAAAGACAAGCTCACCTTGCTCACGTGACAGAAATTAGAATATGCAGCCAAGTAACGACTTTATTCGGAAACAGTCCTGACCAGATTGGAAAAAAGTTACGACATTATGAAAGTGAATTGAAGAATTAGGTCAAGCGCTGTCATTGAACATATTTTTAGACTTTCATTCAATGCGTGTCAAAGTAAATATCAGATAATGTTATTGATATCCACCGTTTAATCATGTCCTTTCACCACCGCCATCACCACCATCAACACTGCCACCACCACCATCACCATTCATCACAGAGCAACAGCTAGCATCGCCATCGTCATCAGCATTGTCTTTTACTAACAGATAGCAAAAGCAGCAGAATTTCTATAACAACCATTATAGTAAGTGGTTTTAGTTTATTAGCAGTTGTAATTAACACAACAGATGCCTTCTACTGTTTACACTTTGTACGACCTATTGTTGGTTACAACAATCAAATTAGTAAAGTGGGACTACAGTTTGTCCATATCTTCAAAACCTCGGATCGGGTATTTGGGTGAAAGGGGTTTTGCGGCTTTCTTAGCCTGTCACGAGGTATGCCTCTGTAGGTAAAGTTGAATAAGATGGAAGACAGGGTGGAAGGTAGTAGAAAGGAAAGTGATGAGGAAGGGTGGCCTATTTTCCGTGGGTTAAAGTTGTGATGGATGTTGTTGCAGTCGTTCCCGTTGTTGAAGTCTTACAGAGCTCAGGTTAGTAACACACCAAGTTTGTACCCAGTGTGTACGTGCGCCCGGGATGTTCAACCTCCTGGTCTTCTCAATGGTGGTGTTGTTGTCGCTGATGCTGTGGTTTTCCCCGTTGTCCGTTGGGATGTACGAAGATTCGCGCTGGCGGCCAGTATAGATGGTCGAGCATGAGCTGGATCATGTCCGTAACGAGATGGTTGAAATAGTCCCTTTGCAGATAGTACTGCTCATTGTACTACCATTGTTGTTTTTGGTGGTGGGGGTGGGGGTTATTTCTTCAAAACACCTCTGGGACAGCAAGCATTTATAACAAAAATGTGCTCAATAAGAAAATTTAATTGAATCACTGTTCAACAGCTCTCTGCCAAGGGACACCATTCTATTACATAAACTCTAGCCAGAGGGTTTCCTTCTCAACAAACAGGTGTCAGGAGACACAGTCCCTTTCACTCTTTAGTGACAGAATGGTCTATTGTAGATTTAAGTATAGCCCTAGAGATATACGTAGAGTCCTCACGACATTTTAGCGTTAAGGTTTTAATTGTCACTGGTCTCCTGGCTCCGGGTCTTCGTGCTGAAACGCATTAACGGAAGTGGTTTCTTCTTGACCAGGTTATTGTAATCTCTTGGTGTTATCTCCCTTGGACGGCCCTAGACTGACCTGTGGGCCTTACCCTGTGGTCAGTGATCTGAAACTGATGGGAGTCGTGCTGTGTGGTCGTCACCAGACCTTTATAATTAGAGAACAGGCCGCGATTATGCCTCTTGGGTTATGGTCGTATTATAGCCCTGTATTGTTCCCTAAGGCATAGAAAGAAACACTTCTCTATCCACTCCCATCTGTTGACATTCGCCAATCCACCTCCATCCATTATTTCCTCCCTCCCTTCACGCATCACTTTTACTTTCCCAAAATCCATCAATCCAAATTTTAAATCGCTCTTCTTATACATTTTAATAATACTTTAAACAACCTACACAAATAACGCAACGCAAACTTTATCTCAGACTATCATTTTTTTTAGTTAATTATTTTTAGCCATTATTTTTTTCTCTCCAAGTCTTCCAGTTTTCCATATAATTCTTCTTCTCTAGATTTTAGTTTTCAATAGTCGGCCCTTTCCACTTTTTAATCAATGATTCATCAAATCAATTTTAAAAAATTTTCCCCTCCACCACCACAATCCACAAAAAAAAGAAAAAAAAAAGAAAATATCCGAATATACAAGAAACAGTTTTCAAAGATTTTCCTTTGACTAAAAGAAGGTTATTTAGAGACAAGAAAATAAAATATCGAATGGCCACATACACTCACATCGTTAGCTTCATGCAACAGACACACACACACACACACACACACACACACACACATATATATATGCATACTTATATGTATATGTGCTCAAGTATCACAAATATATTTATAAAGATATGCACACACTACTAAATACAAAAATCTCATTTCCTGAACAAGTAAACACGACAAACAATACAAATAAAATTATAAACAAGTGCCTACATAAAGAAAACCGCCAACCCCATCGTTTACCTATATACAGCACACACAACACACCAGCATACACACTAACATCAAAGCTCAGTCACAAAATCACACGCATATATATAAATGCTCAGAAACACATCCAAGCACATACACACACACCATACAAACACATAAATTATGCATACATTGTCTGCTCTATTCTTATTATTTCTTTTCCTCCCCTCCCCCCCCCCCCCGTCTTAGACTTGGTTTATACAAACGCAATTATATACAGGACACTTTAACTTGTATTTGATCCATACCAATTCTTTGAATGTGCCTGACTTCAGCCTCGAATGCCAATATGGTCTTACCATTGCAAAGCCAGAAATATCATTGAGTTGCTATAAGGCAAGCCTCTATTTCAACTCTCCATAAGACGATTTTAACTAACTGGACATACTAAATTTGCCCCTGCTTATTTTTAAATTAAATTGTTATATAGATTGCTAAATTGTCAGAGTAACCCGACCTCGGGCACTCCTTATGGTGTTATTTTTGAAAGTGTCTGAGTTGAAGTAAACAGCTCCAGGCAAAGAACATTCTAGATTGCTGTCTTGAGTAGTTTTCTATTATCCAATGATCATGATTTAAGAGAATGAGACTAGCCAATGGGCTGAGTTTAAAGAGTTCTCTTGCTCTAGAAAATTATGTTCTCTAATCACTTTTGAATTTGGTGAGGAAGAAGAAAGTTTGGCTTTGAAAGGCAGTCACTTGCTTGATGGTGAGTTAAAACTGACTGATTAAGAGAGAATGGACTTGGGAATATTTCATGCATTTTTTACTGTTGATATTTATATTTGTGTTTATGTAGAGATGTACCTTTATTACTACAAGTGTGTTGAACTAGGCTGTTCACATGTAGTTTGCTAAGAAAACATTACATTTTTAGATATTATGTATTATTTTACCATTTGTATGTATCTGGTTAATAAATACTGTTGCAAGAAATTGTAAGATGAGAATAGAGTGTGAGGTGGAGTGGAGTTATATTGTCATAAACAAAATTCTTATGTTTGCTCCTTAATCATACGTTCATATGTTGCAGTGAACAAGTGGCATTTTAGTGTCAAGCTTCACCTTTTGATTCTTGTGTGTTGAGTTTCAAGCTTCAAGTTTTCAAGTCCATGTGTTCACCAGTTATAAACCTGAGTGGCCAGGGATATGTGTGAAATGTCTGTTGGGGTGTATGTAAGTGTAAGGGAGTATGCTACACACTTTGATGTATCTGAGCAAAGTATGCTTGTTGCATTCTGGAGAATTCTTGTACATTGAAGGTACCAGAATTATTGCGATCATGTTCTGAAAGAATGGACCTGGTGACCTGAGAGCTCAAGCAGTGCACGTCAATGTTTTCCATGCAGAAGACACGTACACGACACACAGAAATTTTGACATTGAGACCTTGTTGCAAGGCCAGTGAAAGAAGCAGTGCTTAATCAAGGTTATGTAAAAGATTCTAATTACCTACCTCTAATAACTCCATTTCTATTCCCTCATCGGACTAACCTGAGATTTGTGTTGACTCTATTGCTGAATTGTAACATGTTTATATATATAGAGAGAGAGAAAGAGAGGGAGAGAGATTTTGAAGACATAAAATTATCCAAAATTGAGTTTGTAGAATACTGATGTCAAGTAATTTATTTCATTTTAATTTGTCTTATGTATATTTGATTGTTCATATAATATTTTTTTCTTAAATTTATTGACCTTCACATAATGATAATCTTATGTTAGAGAATAAAGTGGGTAGATCGGGGCTCACTACATATAGATTAAAAGTCAGATTGGTTTTCTCCTTTAGTAAGAAGGTTTCCACTCATGGAAAGATTATGTGACTGTAAATGTTGCTTTATGTTGTGGAAGAGAGAAAACGTTTACAGCACCAAAATATCCGCCCAAGCGAGAGAGATAAGTAGTGTTTGTTGGAGGATCATCAATAAAATAAATTGAGATTGTCATCACTTGTAATTAGTTATGAAAGATTAATTAATAATATTCATCATTTTCATTAAGTGGCATGACCGTCACACTAACGTTTGATTATGTGTTTCTTGAAAATATTTTTAAAAAAATCTTTTCCCTTGTAGAGATGCCAATTATAAATTTTATGAAATATCGTTTTAAGGTTTCTGTATTGGTAAAGGTTTTAAGGTCTTAACTTAGACTTCTCAGTCACTAAGCTCCCCACATTTCATTAAAATGCTGCTCTTCTGTTGACTGTTATTGTAGAGGGGACCAAGCGGTATGAAAAATACATAAAAAATCTAGTATAACGGACAGGCTGATCCAGTCAGCATAGAATGGGAAGCAAAGCAGACAAACAAGCTTACGCAAAAATGGAACGGAACACCGTCTAGCAAGCGTTATGAAATAAAAACACATCAACAAACTCAAGACTATTGCAGGTTGCAAACAGTATTAGCTGGTACCTAATGCCCGCACTATTTCTCTCACCAACCCTGCTGTTCTCTGCTTCATTTTAAAATTTATTTATTACACTTGACCTACATAGGACTCCAAGTACCGTCGATCGTATCTTCAACCTACTAAAATTGAATAATTCTGTCGCAAACACCAAAATGCGGGTGGCGTTGTGTAACACATGAATGAAGAATATATCGGGACGTGGCTTCTTGTCATCCAAGCTTTACCAACCGGCAGCAACGCACGTGATCAGCACGTTATTTGTGACGTCAGCAATTTATGTGTCTGAACTTTATCCGTGAATTGTTACTGTATGGTGTGGTGTTGTACACCATTTATACTGTGTGGTGTATGTGTTGTGTACCATTTATACTGCATTGAGTGCTAGTGTGCACCATTTTTACTCAGTGGTTTGTAGTTGTACACTTATTATACTGTGTGGTGTTTGTGTTGTACACCGGTTATAGTGTGTAGTGTTGTGCACCATTTATACTGTATGGTGTGGTGTTTTACTATATGATATGTACACTGTATATTGTACATTGTATATTGTACATTGTATGTTGTACATTGTTTACACTATATGGTGTTTTACAATATTTTTACTGTATGGTATTGTACACTGTTTACACTATATGGTGTGGTGTTTTACAATAATTTTACTGTATGTTATTGTACACTGTTTACACTATATGTGGTGTGGTGGTTATAGTGCACCATATTGTATTGTAATGATAGAGATAGTTATTCTGGGTATCGGGGCAATTATTGTACATAATTTTTATTGTATTGTAATGAAAGAGATAAAATAGTTATTCTGGGTATTGGGGCAGGGTGGTGCCTGTTGCAGTACAGAGATAAAGTAGTTATTCCAGATATCGGGGCAGGGTTGTACATCAGTTTTTATTGTATCGTAATAAAAGAAATAAAATAGTTATTCCGGATATCGGGGCAGGGTGGTGGGTGTTGTACATCATTTTTATTGTATCGTAATAAAAGAAATAAAAAAGTTATTCCTGAAATCCAGGGCGGTGGGGTGGACAAGTCTTGATAATGCAATCAGTATTGTTTATGTAATTTCCGAGAGAATAAAGTTTTGAACATATGAATTCAATCTTAGCAATGTTCTCCAAGTGTTTAGAGTTTTTGCTGATATCTGTGCAAACGACAAAGCTAACATAAATTAGTAAAACACTTTATGAATATGCATACATACACACGCATACACGTACCCATATATAATAACAGGATTTTGACGCACACAGTTTCAATTTTAAAACTGGCGTCTGATTTGAAATCTTGGTCTAGTAATTGTCGGGTCAATGTGACTCCTGACGTGTTGGTGAAACTACAAGTGACACTTTAATGACCAGCGAACCGTTTCCGGCTTATCTTGATTGGCAGCAAATCGTTGCTGAGAGAGTACCGTTAAGCGCGTCAGAAGCGTTGTTTCCGGAACGAGCACAGTTAATGGAAAAAAGAGCTCGCATGCCTCAGGGAGTGAAAGTTGTTTGGTCAGGTTGTTTTTGAAATTCCAAGATGTGCATTGGTTCGGTTTCTTTCACAAAGACACGGTTCAATTAAGCGCTCTTCTGGCACATGAACAGTGTTACCATCCCACCCTTTTATGACTACCACCCTCGCCAAACTTACCATAACTACCATCACCTAAACACCACCTAAACACCACCAAGACCCAGACATGACTATGATTATTGTCACCCTCATCCCTAAGGTCACAACAGCTCCATCACTCCACAATAATTACAACCCATTACTTTGAATCTTCACCAACATCAGGCTAATAACATCATAATCATCACAACAATCATCAACAGCAATAGCAACACTATCTTCACTAAAATATCCCCATTTTCATCGTATCCATAAGTTCCATCAGCTTCCATATGATCGGCACATTATAAACATCATAATCATCATCACCCCACCTCTACTGTCCACCACCTCACCAACCATCATTCAACATCACTACTATTAATTATTATCAGACCCTCATCAACATTACCATAATCATTACCATCACTACCACCATATCGTCACCGCCAACAACAATGCCACAGTCATTATCAGTAGTATCACCTTTGTTGTTATTATTAGGCCTACAACCAAATTCACGAACATAATCATCAAGCCAGCATTCGCCATCGGACATCGCGCTGCATCTTTCTATTGTCATCATTGAGGCAAGCGTAATGGATGAGTGCTTATTTCGAAACAAACAACACAATGGCATCACATGAACAATTAGTAATGCTGTTAAGCAAACAACGGCTGCTGATCAAGGACATTTCACATAATCCTCCATAAAAACAACAACGAAAATGTTACATAAAGTAAAGTTAGAATTACAAGCTGTATTTCTCGCAATACCTAAATATTTATCTTACGAAAAGACTGTGTTGCCGGAACCAGCCTCAGTGTCAAATAAGGAGTTATGATTTTCATCAAAATTTTAGACAAACATTGAAACAGACAGGGAAACAACCGCTGAAACAAAGATTTGAATTACCTTTCCTGTATATCCTTTTTTTCATGCGCCACAAGCTAATTTATAGATTTTTTTTTTAAATCAAACATGCTTTTCGTCTGCAAAGGACACTTTGAATAAGCAAATATACTGTTGCTTCGTGCTCAGTTCAAGGTCATCTAGCTATTCAGTACATTCTTCTACGTCAGTCGGTTAAAGGTACACGCTTAAAGGACAGTAATGGTACGTTATTATTTTAAGACTTTATACATAGACTTCCTCACACGGAACATAGATTTGTTCATCCAAAGCTAAAATTTAATTTCCTCGGTCGTGAACAGTCTAACTGTTCAGTCAGACCAGCGTCTTGAAATGTTCAGCCACAGCAAATTCTTGATTTGTGTAGTCACAGCAAAGTCTTGATAGTTTTAGTAACTGTAAGGTTGTGACAGGGTCACTCATCTTAAATGAATTGATAAGCTCAAGCCACAGTGGAGCCTTGATAGGTTCAGTCACCTTCAAGTCTTGAAAAGTTCGCTCTCAGTAAAACCTTGATAGGTTCAGTCACAGTAAAGTTTTGGTAGGATTACGCCAGGGTCTTCGTTTGAAAGTTCATTCCCGGTAAAACCTTGAATTTTCAGTCACGGTAGTCTTGATTTGTTTATTCACAGAAATGATTGATTGTTTTAGTCTTGATTTGTTGAGTCACAACAAAGTCTTGATTATATGGTTCTGTCTGAATAAAGTCTATTTTTGTTCAGCCTCAGTAAAATATTGGTATGTTTAATTACAGGAATACATTGATTGTCCAGTCACATTAGAGTGTTTGGTCTGTTCAGTCGTTATGAAAGATATAAATTGTGTAGTCAGACTACAGGTCGTGAATTGCAAATTGGCTGTCTTAATAAAGTTCGGATTTCTTCAATCTGCCTACAGTTGTCTTACTAGTATATCACATCAAGCCTCTGATTGTCCAAAGCTAACCTTTGATCATCCCTTTAAAATACACAACTAGCCTTTTATTGTCCCATTAACATACATAGTAAGCTTTTGACTGCCCCTTTATTATAGCCAGTGTATTACCGCCCCATAGACGAGTAAAGCAAGTCTATGATTTAACAACCTGAATACAGAGCAAAACTGCCTGGCTATCCATGACTGCATTAGTGAGCCTATGGTTGATTTATTGAGTATACACCAGTCAGCCTATGGTTGTCCTATGGAATATACAGTACGCCTATGGTTGCCCTACTGAACACACAGTAAGTCTATAGTTGCCCTACTGAACACACAGTAAGCCTATGGTTGCCCTACTGAACACACAGTAACCTTTGGTTGCCCTATTGAATACACAGTAAGCCTTTGGTTGTTCTACTGAATACAGAGTAAGCCTATGGTTGTCCTATGGAATACACAGTAAGCTTACTACTATCGCATTAGCATACATATTAAGCCTATGCACGACTGCACTATTGATAACAGAACAAACCTATGGCACATGAGTATAGCTGTAAGAACTTCACCTACAAACTCATGATCAGGACACAACATAATGTCATGAAGGAACACAATCATATTCACAACTCTCACTTCTATAATTAGCGAAAACAATCCTATTTTAAATCAGTCTCTGCAGGAGGAAAAAACAACACAAAACAATGTCTGTTAATTGTTACTTGAAGACACTATCGGTAACGCGTTAAAGTTAAAATACAAATACCTACATCTATATTGAACGGCGCCTGGACTAATACCGACAAATAAAACTTGAACCCTGTACTAGTGGGTGTTTGTGGAGTCGGGTCAGGTTTTATGGAGAGCTCTTTGCACTGAGAAGCTAAAATCCATTTACGTGTAGTGATCCCCTGCAATCTGTAATTAAACTTGCCGTTAGTGGTGCTAAGTGCTTCAGCGTCTCTGTGCCTACATTTCTCCCTCCCCTACACACAAACACTCCCCCCCCCCCGCCCCGCACAAACACACACATAACAAAAGCTCATCCACTATTCCAAATGTAGTTGTTCCCTGGGGTCACATGTGTAAGAAAGATAAAAATAACAGTTTTGATGCTTGTCTAACACAAAGGTTTGAAAGTACAAGGAACAAAGCGACAATCAATCAATCAATCAATCACAAAACAAACAAGGAAGTTAATAAATACAAACAAAAATATGCAAACGAACAAGCATACAAATAAGTATTCAAAACTGATTTTCAAGTGTGTAAGATCCACTTAGTTGTAAATATTCCAAACTTTTGACTAGGGTCAGCCAAATTATACAGCATACAGACAACCATCCTCCAACAACGACCCGGATTCAGACTCTAACTCTACACACGCATATTACAGAAACAACCCTCTTACAGGTCACATATTCACAATTTATTTCGCAGAAACAACACTCTTATATCTCACAGATTCACAATTTATTTCACAGAAACAACCCTCTTACAGCTCACAGGTTCACAATTTATTTCACAGAAACAACCCTCTTACGGCTAACAGTTTCACAATTTATTTCACAGAAACAACCCTCTTACAGCTCACAGGTTCACAATTTATTTAACAGAAACAACCCTCTTACAGCTCACAGGTTCACAATTTACTTCACAGAAACAACCCTCTTACAGCTCACAGGTTCAAAGTTTATTTCACAAAAAAACCTTTTACAGCTCACACATTCACAGCTTATTTCACAGTAAAAAACCTTTTTTATAGCTCACTGATTCAGTTTGTTTCACCAGAAACAAGTCCTTTATAGCTCACTGATTCACAGTTTATTTCACAGAAACAAAACATATCTGGCTCATGAGTCCAATGACAAATCTTACACATTGTAAACCCTTACAGACCCTGCCTATCTTGAAAAAGAGCCACCCTCTTTCTCACAGCATGCAGACTCGGTGTATATTTTACAGAGACACACCTCTTTGTATCACGCAGTCTCTGGGTCTAATAAAGCAATTCCCCACAGCCTACAGGCCCAATCACACTTTTACAGAAACATACACCCTTAATGTTCAATGTCTGTCTTAACTGATCCAATTTGCACACAGGCTATGGAGGCAAAACATTTCATAACAGGGATCTAAAAGCAAGTCAACAGAAACTAGGCCCACACAGCACATGTATATCTTACAAAATCTCAGCACCACATGGGCAAGACCATATAGCAAATTCATTAAAAAATTGCAGAAAGAATTACACCACACAGGCCACCACCACACCCAGATCTACGAGAGATAAGCTCTTGTACCACAATTTGTCATATCAAAGAATAAAACCCTAAGATCCATTATTTATCGTACAGAAGTGAAAACTCTAGTGAACATGCGCCGTCTCTAAAATTACACGAAAGGTGTGAGAAACGTAGAGCGATAGAGAGAAGAAAACAAACCCTTTTCTATTGTCAGTGTGTGTGGTAATGTGAATCTCTTATCAGGTAATAAATCAGTTCACTCTCGCCCTAACCGTGCAGTAGTACATGATACGTAAACGCATTAACAAATGATGTTGATGTGACCTTGGCAAGCTCCATACGATGGTAGGTGCTGATGGTTGAGAAAAGTATTCGAACAAAGCAAACCACCTAGGAAACATATACAATGGGTACATTACTTGTGCATTTTGTACATATTGTATCTAGGTGACCTTTTTTTTAAAAATCAGTAGAGTTACAGCAACATTGGTTATTCGGTTTACTATCGCATGTGTGTGTGTGTGTGTGTGTGTGTGTGTGTGTGTGTAAGAGAGAGAGAGAGAGAGAGAGAGCACCCATTAATTGGTATTTACACTCACAGCTGAGAATGGGCATCCTGATTGATTAACTTGGCTGGAACAGCCCTACTGTCCAGAAATTCTTGCATGGCTGGGCAAGGAATGCCTGGGACCTGATCACGTGCGTGGGAGGTGTGGTGGGTAGGATCAAAAGTGAGGACTACCAGAACAAAAAATAATCCATTGGGTCAGTGGAAGTTGCCAGCTAACCATGTCCAAGAATTGTTACTTATGGTTGGGAAGATCAAGGAAAGAGAACCCTAGCAGGTCCACCTGGAATTTGATCCATACTAGCTGGTCAGAAGCAAGTTGCTTTTATGATGGCTGGGCAGTGAATAGTTGTCTGGCTTTTGAGTATCAAAGTCTGCTGACCTGGTGTCACTTAGGAAAGTTTGGAAGAGTGTGTCGTTGTGATTGCTATTTTGTCATTATTGAAAAGGGATTCTAATAGTTGACTGAGATAGCATCATGCTGTGAAGCAACATGAGGTAGTGAGAAATCCAAGATCTAGCCAATTAGATTTGGATTCAGAGAGGGTGTCAAATGCGGTCATTGCCAATATGACATTTGTGTCAGTGGTTGACGGGCTAGTGGTGGTCTACAGATGTAGCTACAAAAATCCAATTTCTGTATTGGAAAGTTAATTTAAGTGTGTAGTAAAGAGGAAACTGATACAGAGCATGAAGAGAGCAGGGTGATGCTATAATTTGTCAATGTCCTAAGGGCTGCCACTCCTTTAGATGAGTCTAGGGAGACCACAGGTACCTGAGAGTGGCACCACAGAAGCAGGTGCCACAATTGCAGGGTCACCATCAGCTACTGAGCCAAATGACCCTTGGAATTTGTAATTGCTCTAGAGCCACTGCTGACCACGGTGATCTTCAGAAACTCATCATCGCCACAGAGGAGAATGATGAGGTTGTCACGGCACCAGAACCTTGGGGACAACCAACCCCCAGACCAATTTGCATCAACATCTGCTATTGACCCATCTTACTGCAGGCAACAGTCAGAAGAATTTTACAACCAGCCATGAGTAGAAGACACTCGTACCACTTCAAATGTGCTGTGCAAAACCCCAGTGAAGGGCTATCCTAGGATGGCAGTACAAGAGGCCACTGCCAAGACCAACCGAAATACACGGCAGAAAAGAAAAACACCTACATCAATGATATGTCAGAGGGAGGTAAAGGCTATAGAGCCATACAACCACATAAGCCATAAGGGCTGGGGAATCAAACCAGTCTCATAATGAAGACAGACTGTCGATGAGAGAATCTTCACACCAGAGAAAGGGCTGGCCAAATTAAGAAAAGGGGTCAAGCGAATTATACACGAGGCCTTTCATGCACCCTTTGCCACCAAACCAAAGTGTGCAAGAAAGCTTGTGAATCAGCTCGTGAACCCCTACAGACTCCCTAGAAATGTTCCATGATCTCCATTTGCAATGGGCCAGGAGGAGAGTCAACACTCTTCATTATACCAACTAAACGCACTGCCTGCAGTCAATGGAGATTTTGGCCATTCATCCATTGAACAAACAACCTTTTATTTTGAGCCATCATAGCTGTTGGGTGAGAACAAAAGGGAAGGAAATATTCTAAAGGTAAACTTTAATTTTTCACTTAACTATAGTTTAATTATAAGTATTTGTTATTATTGTAACACTAGTGATTCTCTGTAAACCTTTACTCTTACTGGTAGATATGATCCTACTTTAGTCAGGAGAAATTGTTTTGACATTCTGAACTAGCTGGATTAAATTAGTGATCAAATGAGAATAAGAACAGAGAAAGGAAGAAAAATATCTATGAACAAAACATTGTTTTTTTATTACTTATGATTTTATTTAAAACTGATAACAGGACTCCATGTATAAACTCTATGGCTGATGATTTGATAATACGAACTGTATGTCTGGGTTAAAGTCATTTAACTCTTCTTACAGTAGAAATGGCGGGCTAGTTAGTTGACTGTTTTAAACAGTTGATCCCGTAATGGTCCAATATTGTATTAAGGATTTTCACTGAAGTGTGATTTACAAGTGCTATGCAGTGAACATAGAAATGTACTAATAGTATGATGATTGTAACATAAACAGAATATGAATGGCTTAGAAAAGGTTTAATATTAAGATGGATATTAGATCACTTAAATGAAAAATTACCTCAAATATTGTCTGGTTCACATTAGAACTGATTGACACGTTACATGTTTGGTTTGGTAATTTTTCTGAACAATATGAAAAGTAAACACTATTATATCGTGTATTTACCAGTTGTTATGTTTAGTACAAGTTATTACAGTGCCTAAGCAAGTGTTTTTATTGATGTTATTAAAAGTGAAGTGCTCCTCATGGCTGCAGTCATAACTCTTATTGACCATTGCTGAACTTGTATGTCATCTTAATGATTTTTTGTTGTAATATTCAACAGAACATGCAATGCCTGATTGTGTTCTAAACTTAATGTTAGTCATTAGTTTATGTTTTAACACATTATGAATTTTCATGTTGTTTTCTTAACCTGAACATGCTTCACTGAGTACTTCTTGTAGCATAAAACCGTTTAGAAAAAATTAAACTAATGTGATCTGAACTATAAATGAACTGTGAATCAATCTATGACAATTCTACACTGAACTTATTTCTCTCAAGTGCATGAATCTAATTTGACTTATAGCTGTTTAGGAAATGTATAATTCAGCTTTTCCAAAGTTATGATACTAGGTGTATATAATACAAATCTGCACTAATATCAGATTATTATTGTCAGTTGTTGAAGATGTGATTCCAGGTAATGCAAATCTTTTAAGTAAGGGGGGTGGTAATATGTAACAATAATAATCAACCCCATCTCTTCTTTTGGAGTATTAATTAACAGTCTTTATGCTTTATTCCTTGTTATACTTATGCTGCATATTTTTCATATGGTTTACCTGTACATTATTTTGAACATGTTGCGTCTAGATGACCTTCTTCTTTCAGTGGAGTTACAGGAACGTTGGTTATTTGGTTCACTGTCCCTCATGTGTGTGTGTGTGTGTGTGTGTGTGTGTGTGTGTGTGTGTGTGTGTGTGTGTGTGTGTGTGTGTGTGTGTGTGTGTGTGTATGTGTGTGTGAGCACTTATTTATTTGTTATTTATACTCGCCACTGGGAAGGGGCATCCTGATTGATCACCCTGGCTGGAACAGCCTACTGTCCAGAGATCATGCATGGCTGGGCAAGGAATGCCAGGGATCTGATCAGGGATTGCCATTCACCTGTACCTGGGCGGTGTGCTGGGTAGGACTAAGGAAAGAGAACCGTAGGTGGTGTCTGCCTGAAAGTTGATCCATACCCGATGGTTGGAAGCAAGCTGCGTATAGAGAGAGAGATGATGGCCGGGCAGTAAAGAGTTGTCTGACTTTTGAGTATCAAAGTCTGCTGACCCAGTGTCACACTTAGGAAAGTTTGGAAGAGTTTGGTATCGTGATAGTTACTTTCTCATTATTGAAAAGGGATTCTAATAGTTGACTTAGACAGCATCACAGCTGTGGCGAACATGACTTAGTGAGAGATCCAAGATCTAGCCAATTAGATTTGGATTTAGAGAGGGTGTCAAACGCGGTCGTTGCCAGTATGACATTTGTGTCAGTGATTGACGGGCTAGTGGCAGTTTACAAATGTAGCTACACAAATCCAATTTCTGTATTGGAAAGTTAATTTGAGAAGGGAGGGTCAGCAGTTTTGTTTTGAGAGGAATGAGAATTGTTCAGTCTTGATCTTTGCGAATTTAGAGTTTAGACAGCATTGGGTCTTTCATGCGCAACCATTGTGTACGGAGTGCCAAAAATTCCGATTTCTGAAGGTTCGGATGGTTAACTTTGTGTAGAGCTGAGGATCAGCTGCAATTGTCTCATCTGTTTTGTCCTTTTCTCTGCAGCCAGTTGTTCATTATTACCCATCATATCTCCCATAATTCTAAGTGTTTTTACTGAGGAGAGAGTTTATTAGATGATTTTATTTGTATTGCTATAGCAATGGATGATGTTTAGAATGCCTTTTGTTTTGATGATATTTTTTTACTCTTGATCTTTGCTAGAGAATATTATTAGTCTGATGATCAATGCCACTGTCAGTGCAATTTCAATTTTAAATTTCATTAAATTCGTTTCTTATTTTATGGCTGTGTTCTGATTCAATGTTTGAGTATAGTGACGATTGTTGTTTTGGTCTTTGTCACACTGCAACTGTCGATAACAGTATTTCGTGACATCAGAGTAGTGTTTTGAGTTTGTCTGTTGTATAGCAATGTCTTCTCATGTAATAGCCTCCCCAGTGTGATGAACAGGACCTGTCAGGGTTGGGGTTCGAGCCAGGAAATAAAGTACGATAGGTGCTGTGAATGTAGAAGACGGCTCCCCCCCCCCCCTGGATTATGGTAAGAAGGTACTAAGGGGTCTGCTAGTTAATACTTAGTATTTAGCAGCCTTAACCACACCGACTAGTAGCCTTGTTACGCTAATAATGAAATTTAATTCTGAGGTAAGAAGCACCAAACTACATTAGGATAAGTTCCAGTGAAATAAAATATAATGTACGAAATCATGATGCTGTAGTCGGTGCCATCTTAATGCATGGGCACGCTATGCAGTTCCCCAGTGGACTATGCCAATGAATGTATGTTCCATGCTAATCTATGTATGTTATTCCTGTGAATGGTTGTGTAGGTAGGGGCCCCAGAGCACTGCTTTGCCTGTCGGCTTATAATGCTGTTATGACTGATCTGGATGGACTGAAACTAAATAACAGCTTAAACTTTGATTCCCACTGGCTGCTTTTCCGTGCTGCCGATAATCGTAATTTAGTCAAACTCATAAATTGGCAAGAATGCAAAAAGAGCAGTAGAATATATTTCAAAATCATAATAAATACTAAACCTTTCTCTATGTCGGTGTCAGAATTCACAAATCGCACTCTCTGTGTGTGTGTGTGTGTGTGTGTGTGTGTGTGTGTGTGTGTGTACACTTGGTGTATAAGCACATACCCGTGTATATGCATGCATGTATATGTGTGTGTGTGTGTGAGAGAGAGAGAGAGAGAGAGAGAGAGAGAGAGAGAGAGAGAGAGAGAGAGAGAGAGAGACGTGCTAGCCACTTTCAATTCACAAATTAATCTAGTGTCTAGTTTTGTAACAGATAAATGACAGTTTCGAATGAATCGGTTAACGCCCCACACTGATTTGAAAAAAGAAACAAGGCATTTTGCAAGATTAAATTCCCACTTCGGTTTTTGGAAAAGGAGACCACAAAGTGCAGAAACTATAGTTAGTATTTTGTGGAATTTACCGTTTGGGTAACTTGTCATTGTATACAGTAAATAAATCAGTCTTGGCACTTTCAGACAGAACAAGAAGTCACATATGATCTGTGAAACCTCTTTTGGCAATCTTTACTTGTTACGGTTATTATTTATTAATTAACAACATTAATTACAAATGATCAAGAATCTTAATTCATAGTTATTAATAATTCTCCCACAAGACCAACATGTCTCTTACTTAGTGGATTATAAGGGTGTCATACATTTCTATTCTTTACACAATAATAAGTTAGACGGTTTACTGTCACTTTAGTTTTCTGTAGGCGGAAACTTCTTACTAAAGGAGTAATAAAAATATTTATCGAGCCTCCATCCACCCACTATTACTCCAACATCCGTTTGAACGTATGTGCAAGAAGGTTAATAAATTTAACAATAAATCTATTAAATCAACAATCAAATATACAACCTATGAATATAATCATATGAACTTTGACATTTACAACTCTTCACAACAATGTTTGATTAATGCTAGACAATCGTTCAGTTTATCATAGAATAGACATCAGCAGTCATATATATATATAATTATATATATAATCAAGTTCACAGACATAACTCATCATAGAAATGAGAGTGGATTTTCAACGATATGTACTTAACCTTTTCAATGAAGGCAGCTTTCACTAGCACATGTTCACAATCACGCAGTTTGTAACAAGTCACTTTCTTTCATTTTATTTGGTGATGGCCTAAAGTACCCCATCTAGGCAAATTAGTCAAATGTTACAGGATCTTTGATGCACTCACAAAGCACATTTTGGAGAATTGTCCAGAACTTCATATGCACTAACAAAACACATCACGTGGAGTGTTCTAGAATTTTTATGTGTGCTACTCAGCACACCACAAGGAATGTTTAAGAAACGTTCATGAATTCTCAAGGCCAATCTCACGCCTCAATTTTTGCTGTATTGACTCTTGATTGGAATTCAAAAGAATCAATTTACAGCAACATGTTTATTGATAAGTTGATGACAATGCTGGATTCACATACCAACGTAATCTGGTAGAGTACAATAGTCACTGTAGTCTGAAGTAGATCAAAAGCATCAAAGAAAAAAGGCTCACTTTTTCTGGAAAAGTCAAATTAAGACAGCACCTAAATTTCAGGCATATTTCATCTCTAAACTCCTTTCTCTCTTTATACACATTCTCAAATTAAAATTCTGCACAGCATTCATTAGCCCATTACACACACCGCATAAGAAATATAGCATTGATCAAAATTCACAAGTATCATGTACAACGTAATCAAATTAGTGATCATAGAAATAATGGTTTAATTATGCAAAATAATTCTCCATTTCAAATCATAGATCAATAGCATACTTGTACAAAATATTTCTAAGTCCATTCTTTCTTTATCAGTCAGTTAACTTACCATAAGCTAAATATTACCTTTATGATCAGACTTGAATTTCATCAAATTCAAAGTGATTAGAATATAGAACTTCTTCAACAAAATAACTTTCAGTCCAACCCCATTGGATGAATTTGTTATGAGCAAGTATGACTTTCAGTCCATCCCCATTGGATGAAGTTGTTATGAGCACGTATGAGACTATTAATCAGAAAAACTATTCATCCAGTTTTGGATTGGATTGCATCAGCAAGTTCTTGCATATTCTTTACCAGAGTTGTTTATTCCAACTCTGACACAAAAAAGTACCATCATAAGCAGTACCCAAGGTCATGTTATATTATAAATTGTTAAATGTCAAAATGACATGACCTTGGGTACTGTCATATTAGAAATAGGGACAGGCAAATTTACTCTTCCACATGATCATCTCTGGAGAGAGAGAAAAAAATCTCTTTACAAACAAATCTCCGTTCATATCTAATCGATGTCCGTAAACTTTTTACAACAAAACAAAGCAATAAAATAAGTTAGTGACTAAAATGCTGCATGCTTCAGTTGTTGAACATCTGCATCTAGTTTTTCATTTAACAGCTAGGCTCTTGTTATGAATAAATTTAAGCTTGTAAGGATGTTATTTCCACACGATGTACAAGTAACTAACTATATGACTATAAAGATATTATTTCTATACGATGTACGAGTAACTATAAGACTATACAATCTACAATCGCCTCTACAATCTACCAAAGTAACCATAAGACTGTACAATCTACAATCGCCTCTACAATCTACCAAACATTTTTTATGGTTTGTAAGTCGGATAATTTGTGTGTGTGTGTGTGTGTGTGTGTGTGTGTGTGTGTGTGTGTGTGTGTGTGTGTTCTAGTAAGAAGACATTTGACGATACTGTGAAAAATGGAAGTGTAGATATGAATAATATTTTATTTTATTGATTTAAAATGTTAACTGTTGCTTGCGGAAACGTCCGACGACTTACTAATAATTCTCCTAAAGCACTAAATTTTGACTTAAAATTGTAATTAAAATATAATCTTTAAACAGCAATGCCGTCCTTGTCAGTTTTACTTCAAGTACCCGACCCACCTCATCAGTCACCCGATCTCAACTCTACTTCTCCCTCTTACCCCTTCAATCACCGTCGCCAAAACAAAAGCAGAAATAAAAGTTCTAAATAAATGAAAGCAACCAGGTATCAACATATTTACTAAACTTCACTTTAGACTTTTGGTGCGGCCTCATTTCGGTGTAACACAGCCACTAGCCCTTCCACCCACTTCTAACAAAGATAACACCCTCAGAGTATACCCGGAAAGCCAGCGGCAGACACATAAATGTCATCTCTTGGCGTTTCATTGCAGCAAGGAGCTGTGGATTTTTTCTTTTTCAATTAACCGATGCTTTTAACATGCTCAAAATTGCTTTCATTTAATTAAACCATTTGGCCTTTTTTCATATATAGCTAACGTTCATTAGTTACAATGCTCACAGGCCCAAGGTCAATGTAAAATGCATGCTTTGAGACAAAGTCCGATAAGTCTGGGGGAGACAGACAGCTGGTGTTAAGATAATTACCTCTCAAATGCTGGGCTTGGAGACAGAACGAAAGGAGTAATAGTATGGACAAAGAACAACTATATGTGCACTGTAATTAACTATGAGGATGTTCGGGTTTGTGACAATTCGAGCCCTGAGAGGTACTTAGACACGCGTGTTACTAACCTCCAACATAGCTTCACAGGGAGTCTGGTGTCGGGTTGGTGAATGTAAGTGGAATCGACATACTTTATAATAGGAGAACTGTGTGTCATTGTCACTGTTGAGGGTCGAATTTGTTAACAAATCGCACAAATGTCAGAAAGCGAGGGATTTTATGTGTTTGTTTATTTATTTGTAATTCTTTTTCTTTTTTAATGCACACAGCAACAACGTCTGTAAATTTGCAACTGAGACTTTATCCGCAAGAGTTTTGTTTGCTCGGTCAAAAGCTTGTTGCGTGAGCGGTTACTGTGGTCGGTCTAAAACTTTGTGGTGCGAGAGGTCATTGAGGTCGGTAAAGAATTTGTATGCAACATAAGCCGTCCTCGTGTGACTTGCCTAAGTACTGTCTGCCATAAATGGCAGTTTATTTGTGACTGTGTTGGCCTTTGACCTTTAGAAATCCACTGTACTTGTTACAATGTCACACCTTCTCTCTTTTCACCTTTCTCTCTTTCTCACCGTTCTTTCTCTTCTGACTTTCCGTTTCTCACAGATGGGACTGAAATAGTAAAAAGTAAAGATGTAAACAGATTGAAAACTAAAATGTATATATAACTTAGAAGTAAATATGTAAATAGATTGAAAAATGAACGTTTTTAGACAGTTATGCAACTAAATTATAAATAGAAGGGAAGATGGATAGAGAAATTAATTAGAAAAATAAATAATAGTACTGCATGTAACATCATATTACATATATTCGATGTGCAAAATAGTTAGCTAGATAAATACACACCATGTCTTAAGCAACATAATTATTGATGAAAAGGTAATTGGAGGGAGAAAGATAAGTAGACAGATAGACAAACAGGTAGAGAGATAACACTAATGTCTATAGCATATAATCTCCATTTCGCCAATTTTAAATTACCTATAACTGCAGATTGATTTGCTCCAGACAACAGTCGGCAAAATAATATCCGTGGTGATATTACCGGCATGCATGTTGTTCCTGTTGATGGTGTATTAAAGAAACAAAATCATTCGACAGAAACTTTGACTCATCTGCCGTGTAAATTACGTAGCTCTCTTTTCTCCTTCACATCGAGTGAGCTTCATTGCACAAAATACAAAGGCTGATGAAAATAGTCTTTATTGCTTTGACTATTACTGCTGCCACAATCGCTTCATAAAACATAAAAACGAAAGAAAAGAACGAGTGCATACTACATGAAACAGCATAAAGAAAGTGGCACAACGCCACTCTTGTTATGGATATGATTATTATTCTTATTATCCATAACTAATTATAAGTGATGAAAATCTTAATTTATGTTACTAAAAATTCTCCAGAAGACATCACTCGTCCCTCTCACATAGCGAAAATGCGGGCGCTGTAAACGTTTCCACAACGTTATAGACAAACATTCACTGTCACATAATATTTCCGTAGGCGGAAAACTTCTTAACAAAGGAGAAGATAACTCCGTCTTTAATCTATATTCAGCGAGCTCCTATTCACCCATTATCTTTCCAACATAATATGGTTATCAGTACGTGTAAGAAGGTGAATGGATTTAACAATAACAATAAATGTATTAAACCAACAATCAAATATACGTATAACAAACACAATCTAAAGAGTGTTGACATTTACACTGTTTCACAACAATTTTCAATTAACACTAGACAATTGTTCAATTTTCCCAGAATGGATATCAGCAGTCAAACGATCAAATATATATAAAATCAAATTCACAGGCATAATTTATCATATACATGAAAGTGGAGTTTTAGGTAAATAATAATCGTCAATGTACATAACCTTTTCAAAGATGGCTGCTGTCATTAGAACGTGTTCAGAATCACACGGTGTGCAACAAGTCACTGCCTTATTTAGACGATGGCCCAACGTACCCTTCTAGGAACGTTAGACAACTGTTACTGAATCTTTGACGCACTCTCCAAGCACACCGTGGAGAGTTATCCCGAATTTCCCTTGCTCTGTCAAACACAACATGAGTGAATTTTCCAGAATTTTCATATATGCTAGTCAGCACACCAAGAGGAATGTTCCAAATAATCTTCGAGACCATACTCAAGCCACAATTTTCGCTGTATTGGCTCTCGAACAGAATTCACAGGAATCAACTTACAGCAACACGTTACTGATAAGTTCGATGATAACGCTGGATGCCATGACAATGTGATCAGGTACAGTACAGCAATCACTGTAGCCTGAAGTGAAAAAGGCGTGCTTTTTTCCTGCAAAAGTCAAATTAAGGCAGTGCTAAATTTCAGACATATTTCATATCTAATTTTTTACTCCTCTACACACATTCTCAACTTACAAATCCTGCAACAATTTGTTAACCTGATACACACAACAGCATAAGGAATATATCATCAATCAAAAATTCACAGTGTACAACGTAATCGAATTAGTGAACATAGAAATAATGGTTCACTTACATAAAGCATTCTCCAGTTCAAATCATAGATCAATAGCAAACATGTACGAAATATTTCTAAGTCTATTCTTTCTTTATCAATCATTGTGGGGATGAGATCGCCTATGAATTTAAATATAAATGTGATATGATCATGGTGTGGTTCCTGAAATTTGAAATTCATGTACGTGTATTTTTCTTGTACTTGGGAAAATATAATTTTTTAAGTACAAGAAATAGTGTGTAAAACGTTTATTATCGTTTTGGGAAAGAGTTTGCATATGACCTTTAATATAAAACTATCCGAAATTTAACAATTTCACCAGGTTCTTGAAGTGTTATGCCAAAATAAACATTATCGGAAATGTTACTTATTACTGATCCATGAGTAAAGCCAGTAAGTCATCTTTGTGATTTTATTCAATTAATTCTGTATACAATCGTTGCACAAACAATAGCTGACATGTGCTTCATACACAGCCAAGCAGCAGACAAAGTAGTGGTTGATAAAAGATTCTCACAGTTTAATAAACATCAAAGAACTAAAATCACCAACATTTTGGCTGGGCTTAGTGGTGTTGTTAGATGCAATCAGTTGAAAGTACACATATAATACCCTTCCATTATTTTGAATATATTTTAATAATGCATTCTATGTAATATTCATCCAATAATAGCCCCCCCCCCTTTTTTTTTTTTTTACATTAGACATGAATACACGTATATGTTCTTGGAACAAACGTTTCATCTTACCTGGTAATTTGTCATTCAAACTACAGTGCACTGCGCTTGTCGTTAAAAGTAAATACTGGTGTGTTTCATTTCATTAAAGCTGCAACACAGGTTCCCGCATGTCATTAAAAGTATAATGCTGGTGTGTTTCATTTAATTAAAACTGCAACACTGGGATTCCGCATGTAATGTCATTCAAAATACTATATTGGAGTTTTTCACGTCATTGGATCTAGTGCTGTCACATAAAAATGATATACTGCTGAGCCCTGTATTCTAACAACATATCTTATGGACAACCTGAAAATAATAACACACTGGTGACTTCTGATGACATATCTTATGGACAATCTGAAAATAATAACACACTGGTGACTTCTGATGACATATCTTATGGACAACCTGAAAATAATAACACACTGGTGACTTCTGATGACATATCTTATGGACAACCTGAAAATAATAACACACTGGTGACTTCTGATGACATATCTTATGGACAACCTGAAAATAATAACACACTGGTGACTTCTGATGACATATCTTATGGACAACCTGAAAATAATAACACACTGGTGACTTCTGATGACATATCTTATGGACAGTCTTAAAAATATAATATCACACCGCTGACTTTGATGCAAGCGACATGACCAACTATACAATCTAAAATTAACAACACTTGCTAACTTCTGCTGCAAGCAACATGTATTTTGCACAATCTAAAAATAATAACACTGTTGACTTTGATAGACTATAGAGATCATGTCACGAATGAAGAAGTGAGAAACAGAATTAGGCAAGCCATTGTGCCCTATAAAGAGCTATTGGCCATTGTGAAAAAACGCAAAATGAAATGGTATGGGCATGTCACACGATCAACAGGGCTTGCCAAGACAATCATGCAAGGTACTGTGCAAGGAGGGCGAAGGAGAGGAAGACAGAGGAAAAGATGGGAGGATAACATCTCAGAGTGACAGGACTGAAGCGGAGCGATACGGTAAGATTAGCAGAGAACAGAATGGAATAGAGAAAGCTGGTTGCCAAGTGGTGCCCCAAAGGTCGGCAAAACTAAGGAATAGATAGATAGATAGATAGATAGATAGATAGATAGACTTTGATGCGACTTGTCTTTTACGCAATCAAAAAGTAATAACACTGCTGACTTAGATGCAAGCGACATGTTTTATGAGCAATCTAAAAATAATAACACATCTGACTTCTGATGCAAAAACGTGTTTTATATACAATCTAAAAATAATAATAACTCTGTTGACTTTTGATGCCAACACTTTTTGCCGATGAATAATGATTTAGCAATCTTTAGTGCTAAACTAATATGTTATCATCCTCGCCACACACACACACACACACACACACACACACACACACACACACACACACACACACACACACACACACACACACACACACACACACACACACACACACACGACACGTAACCAAAAAGGAAAAAGAACCCACACACAACAAACATAGCAGTTTTATAATCGTGTCCTCTCGAAAAGTTGCATTCTTGCTCCGGGATACGAGTTCGTAGCTAAGGACAATAAAAAGTTTATGTCAGTATCGCATGGTGCGTCGAGACGTGTTTTCGCCGTGTGTTGAACCTCATACTGGCGTCACGTGACGTGTAGGTTTCAGTCGACTGCATTGTCTGTCCTTTCTTTCTTGTTGGATTATTGTCGTTTGGGCCCGCTTCAGGACTCGCAGTTAAATCAGGGTCGTCAGTCATTTTGCGGCCGTACCACTTTACACTCTTTTCAATACGTTAGCTGCGGTTAGCACATTCTGAGGTTTACACTGTGGACGTACCGCTTTGCAACAATTAGCGTATTTTGAGGCTTACTCTTTGGCCATATCGCTTTGCAATAAGTTAACAGATTCTGAGATTTACTCTCCCGGTGTTGTCTGCACGTCTTGGAACGTTTGGAAGACTATAGCGATATAGAATAATTGTTGAGTTTCTCAGAGCACCAGATTAGTTTAATGAGCTTTTGGTCTTAGAATTTCTTTCCTATTGCCCATTCCATATTATCCATTGATCAGAGCTCTGTATAATTATTTTAACCGAAGGAAATATCTGATTGCTAATTTTAGTTCCAAGTCTGTTGGGAGACACACGTAAATGTAATTTATAACTATAGCATTATTAAGAATCAATTCCAACCTAATGATTGTTCACTGGCTTGGCTGCATATTTAAAAATGATTTGGTCCAATGTTTTTAGAGCAAGCTTTTGTTTCGAAAGCAATTATTTAATTATTTCAAACCACATCATGCCAAGGGCACAACTCCATGATGACGTCATCAATTACGTAATTAATACAGCTTGATGACAATCTCTGAGTAATGATAAAATAAATAGCTGCGTATATTAGTTATAAAAGGAGGATACATCACCTGACACAGAAATACTTAACACATCTTTATTAAATTATTATATTTTGTATACTTTTCATCGACCTTAAATTTTGCTGTCTTAATTACTAAATAAATGCAAATTAGACTATTTACAGCAACCCGTGCTTTAACTAATATCCCGTGTGCATTAAAATGATGTGATGATAATAGTAAAAATAGTCTCGATTTATAACAATCTGCAGCTACATCTCTAAACGCTTGTCACGTGGGGTCCAACTCCGGTAAAGGGGGCGTAACTGTTCGATAGCTCGTTGCATGAATTCCCCGTACGTCCTCTCAATATAATGACAGCGTCCAAATCTCGCGACCACCCAGATAACATTGTAAAGGTTAAGTTTTGGAAAGAGGTTAAAGACCAAGTGACATGGAATCTAGGTCAGCCACAGATAAAAATAAATCCGAACGAAATGAGTAATTCCCATTCTTAGAATCAAGACTGCAAAATTTAAACTTTCAGAGATTTGTGTAAATGCATTTATTTCAGATTTGAAAGTAAAATCTATTAAAAGGGATTTGATCCTTTTTATTGTGCATCTGCCCTAACTACTAGTATATAAATGAATAATTGAAGTAACTGGATCGTAATTAAATATTTTACTTTACAGTTTGTGGTTTCATAATACTGCATATTAGCAAAGTTATAGAATTTTGTTTCACTAATTATACAACCATTAGTAAGATAGCAAAACTGGGATTTTCTCTATAATTCTAGCCATTTTTTGGTAACTATACCAGATTGTTAAATCAGATATACACAATAAACTAACAAATGTTGTATTAATAAGAATAAATGAATATATTTAAGCTTAATAAGATATTCAACTATTAAATTAATGTAACATTAGCCTTTAATTGCTAATTTGAAAAGCTTTAGATCCACAATACTAAATAAATAAAATAGTATACAAAAGACACACAATATTAATACAGATATACATAATAAACGCTCAAACATAATATATGTGAAATAAAAAGTGCTCTACTACTAAGTAAAAGTAATTAAAAAATATATATTTATAATATGAATAATAATCACTCGTTTAAAAACATGACTACTGCTATTCTCTATATTGTTCATGTTCAGAAAATAAAGTAATTTTAAATTATATACAGAATGATAATCACTTCTCTAAGACATAACTATACTGCTATTCTCTAAATGTTAGTATAGATTGTTAATAGTATCACTAATAGTAATAAATATTGGCAGTAAATGTAATATATATATATAAAGACAATTATAAAACAGTACTGTAAAACAATTTTTTGTCATTCGTATAAAAAATCATACACAACTAATTTTAATAATAGTTAGTAAATGTCTATGAACTTAACGATGACTACAATTGTACAAACATATGGTATGTGGTACGCTGACTATATTAAAAAATTAACTTACCCGACATGGTCTTCAGGAGTCTGTGATGGCCATGCCACTTAGTTAACGAAAATAATTATTATTATTATTAATTGATCTTTCATAACTAATTACAAGTGGTGAGAATCTTAATTTAGTTTATTAATGATACTCCAGCAGACACTACTTGTCTCTCTCTCGCTTGGCGGATATTTTGGCGTTGTAAACGTTTTTCTCTATTCCACATTGACGTCATTTTTATGTCAGGTCGGGATTGGGGGTCTCGTAGCCATTTTTGTGTGATTATATTATTATTATTATTATTATTATAATTATTAATAGTCAAAATATCCTTTAATTATCAAGTACTTGAAGCACCTAACGCTATTGAAGTGTGAGTGGATGTGTTGTTGGCCACGTAAGGGTTTGAAGTCTTTGTATAACATTATTTTTAACTATCACCCCACACACACGCAAAACTGACTCACAGTCACATAGCATGAATACACAAATGAATTGCAATACTATGACGTCAGACTTATTTATAGTCTGACTAATATTCAAGTGAAATGCAAATGTCTCGTCATAAATGTAGCAAGCCCAGCTATCATTGCATTCCTTGGATTAATCAGAATCCTTGGAGCCGTTACTGGATAACGACTTCTCTGTCGTAACCTTGCAAGAGTAAACTTCTGCATAAATATTAATATTAATGAAGATGGGGAAAAAACAGCCAGAAATTATAACTGCGGTGTCTTGAGGTTTGAAAAAGGAAATACTCTTCAGAATCATCAGAGTTTGGTAGATACCACATTCTGCCCTGTTCTCATAGTTTAAAAATGGTATTTTGCATAACACAATATTAGAATATAAACTTTCAGTAAAATTAAATTAGTCTTTGCTTTAAAAACGTATCTGTAGATGATGTTCAAGGAAAAAGGAAAAACATTCTATTTTAAAATTTGGTCTCCAATGGAGTCAGTGGACATCAATTCTGGTATCGTAACACAAATAATCTTAAATGAAATATGCTTGTTACAGTGTCCCTTATTCACAAATCCAGATTATGTGGAAATTATGTAGGCCAGGGCTATTTTCTTTTTTCTTTCTAGGCTCTGAGATGAATTTTTGTTTTTTTTAAAAAAAAAAATATCCATGTGACGTCCTCGATTGCGTCAAAATAATATGAAAGTGGAGCGTAATAATAAATATATTTTTCATGATGTCGTAATTCGTATAAGCCAGTATCTGCGGTGTGTATGTCACGTGGTATAATAATAATTTTGACTATTTCCTTTCTTCTCCTGAAGCTGGTATGTCTAACTTTTAAAAATTGACTTTAAAGCCAAAGCTGTAACAATCATGTTTTTCTCTCAGTGTAGAGTGTAGACACTAGATACACACACGCAAAAACATGCACACATTCCCTTTCACACACACACACACACACACATACACACACACACACACACATACACACACACACACACACGCACGCACGCAAGCACAGACATGACACAAATGGAGTTAAGAATGTCTACGAATAATATCTGTACTGCACCGAGAATAAAATTTTAAAAATAATAATGAAAACACTAAGCAGCTTTAGAATGTCTTGTTTTATCAAATGTCTGCCCATGCAGATATTACTTGAAAACCACATTTATGTCTGGAAGATATTCACTTGAAGATGGCATTTTAATACACCGAGAACATAGTAAAGTGTGCATTTTAAATACATCGGGAACAGTAAAACGCTCATTTTAATGCATCGAGAAAATAGAAAAGCGCATTTTAATACACCGAGAACTTAGTAAAGAGCGCATTTAACTTCATCGAGAACAGTAAATTGCACATTTTAATACATCGAGAAACAGTAAAAAAGCGCATTTTAAAAACATCGAACATATAGTAAACAGTGCATTTTAAAAACATCGAACATATAGTAAACAGTGCATTTTAAAAAGATTAGGAAAATAATAAAGAGCGCAATTTAAATACATCGAGAGCATAGTAAAAAGTAATGAAAACATAATAAAATTTCTCATATTAATACATCGAGAGCATAATAAAGAGCACATTTTAAGTACATCGAGAGCATAGTAATGTGCGCATTTTCGAGAACATAGTAAAAAGCTCATTTAAATACATCAAGAACATAGTAAAAAGCTCATTTAAATACATCAAGAACATAGTAAAGAGCGTGTGACGCTCATGCCACCCTAGGTAATGGTTATGATTAGTTTTTATTAATTAATCACCCATAATTAATTAGAACTGATCAGAATATTAATTTATGTAATTAAGAATTCTCCAGAAGACACCAATAGTCTCTCTCACTTGGCGGATATGCGGGCGCTGTAAACGTTTTCTCTTTTCCACAACATTAAAGACAAACATTTACTGTCACACAATATTTCCGTAGGTGGAAAACTTCTTACCAAAGGAAATGATAAATCCGTCTTTTAATCTTTGTTTAGAGAGCCCCATCCACCCATTATGTTTTCCAACATGTGGTATCAATATGTGTAAGAAGGTCAATATATTTAACAATCAAATATACACATAGAAAATACAATGAAAAGATTGCTTGACATCAATATTTCCAGGAACCCTGATCGAATAATTTCAATACTGTACCTATACAGTCTTATATACTTACACAATTCAGCAGATTAGTGTCAATATAAATCACAGGGTAGTTCTTATCAGAGAACAGAAATGGAATTACAGAGATTATAGTGATAAATGCTTGTACATAACCTTTATCTAGACAATTGACTCAATAGTCTTTCACATGCTTTCATAACAAAGTCACAAGTTCATTGTCACAATACAATTGTCAGTTCTTCACGTCTTTCTCTTGCACATTGTAGAACACTAATAAACAGCTATTCTCTCGAGGCTTATCTGGTGCTCCTTCACATATTAATTCCCTCAAGCAGAAAACTGTAGCAATTTCTTGTAACTTTCTTGTACCAGAAATTCTACGATGTAGTAGTTGAGCATACTTTGCCTCAATACCTCAACAGAATGCAAAGTATCCTTACACTTCCATACTGGAGGTAGAGGCCTCTCTCATCTATCATGGTCGTAGCAGTTTATAAATCAGTAAACCAGGAGATTCTGGTGAAAACAAAGAAGGCTGCATCTTCCCTGCAAAATATAATCAGGGAACAAATGCTAAGTTTCCAGTTTGTTCATTTCTAACTCCATTCTCTCTTACATTTAAGTTTCAACTTACAGTTTCCTGCAATAGTATTTATTAGCCTGATATATGCACACAGCACAATAAATACAACATAACAGTTTATGAACAGGTTCACTAGAAGCAATGTCAAATATTTAGTATACTACACACAAGCATCATATTTCACAATCTGTAAAAATAATAGATTTCTCACATAATATATATCTATGTAAAATGCAGTATAACATATCAATAGCAAAAATGCATGAAATATTTCTAAGTCCATTCTCTCTCAGTCAGTTAACTCACCATTAAGCTAATGGCTTCCTGTATAACCAGACTCTGCCACTCCAAATTCAAAGCGATTAAAAAATACAATCCCTTTCAAAAGGTAAACTTTTGATCTCAGCCCGTTGGATTTGTCTTGTTCCTTGTAAATCTTAACCATTGGATAATAAAAACTATTCAACCACCTAAAACCGGTTTAGATTACATCAACAAGTCTAACACATTCTTTACCTGAGTTGTTTACTTCCAGCTTTGACACTTAAAACTATCCTCACAAGCAATGCCCAAGGTGGGATCACTTTGACATTTAACAATATATATAAGAATTAAGTTTAGAAATAGGGATTGGCAAATTTACTCCGCCACAGAGCGCGTTTTAAATACATCGAGAACACAGTAAAGAGCGTGTTTTAAATACATCGAGAACACAGTAAAGAGCTCATTTTAAATACATCGAGAACACAGTAAAGAGCTCATTTTAAATACATCGAGAACACAGTAAAGAGCTCATTTTAAATACATCGAGAACACAGTAAAGAGCGTGTTTTAAATAGATCGAGAACACAGTAAAGAGCGTGTTTTAAATAGATCGAGAACACAGTAAAGAGCGTGTTTTAAATAGATCGAGAACACAGTAAAGAGCGTGTTTTAAATAGATCGAGAACACAGTAAAGAGCGTGTTTTAAATAGATCGAGAACACAGTAAAGAGCGTGTTTTAAATAGATCGAGAACACAGTAAAGAGCGTGTTTTAAATAGATCGAGAACACAGTAAAGAGCGTGTTTTAAATAGATCGAGAACACAGTAAAGAGCGCGTTTTAAATACATCGAGAAGAGTAAAAACCTTACTTTAAATGCATCGATAACATAGTGAAGAGCTCATTTTAAATACATCGAGAGCATTATAAAGAGTTCATTTTAAATAGATCGAGAACATTATAAAGAGTTCATTTTAAATATATCGAGAACATAGTAAATGTAAATTTTAAATAGATCGAGAACATAGTAAATGTAAATTTTAAATAGATCGAGAACATAGTAAATGTAAATTTTAAATAGATCGAGAACATAGTAAATGTAAATTTTAAATAGATCGAGAACAGTAGAAAACGCAGTTGAATACATCGACAAAATAGTAAAAAGCGCACATGAAATAAATCGCGGACAACAAAGTGTGCATTTGAAATTATTTGAAAACAATAAAATTCGCATTTTGAGTACATCAAGAAAATAGTAATGAGCGTATTTTAATAAATCGAGAACATAGAAAAAAACGCATTATAAATATATCGATACAGCAACAAACGCATTTTAAATATATTGAGAACAGTAGAAAGCGCGTTTTAAATATATTGAGAACAGTAGAAAGCGCATATATACAGAACTTTGTAACAGCGCATTTAAATACACCCACAACATAGTAAAGATTCTATTTTAATACATCGAGAACATAGTAAAGACTTCACTTAGATACAACGAGAACAGTAAAAGGCGCCTTTTGATACATCGAAAATAGTAAAATACGTATTTTAAAACATTGCTAACATAGTGAAAATTGCATTTTAAACACGAAATCACACAAAACAAAAATCATGAAAATCTCAAATGATTCCAAATGCAGACTCTGCAAAACCATGGATGAAACAACAGAGCACTATCTGGTGTCAGGTTCTGGCTGGAAGAGAATACACCAAAAGACACAATGAAGTGGCAAAACACATACATAATAGAAGTCTGTGTGAGAACTATGGCATAGAAAGAGCATGGATGCACCAACCAGAAGCAGTCACCGAAACAGAAGAAGACAAAATACTGTGGGACTTCGAGATAAGAACAGATCGAGTGATTCCTGCACGAAGATCAATCATTGTAGTTCAATCATTAAGTCCAACAGAACATTGATGTCGCTGTTCCAAGTGATAGAAACAAAAACAAAAGAAAGAGAAAAAATAGGAAAATGCCAAGACCTCAGATTAGACATTCAGAGACTGTGGAATGTAAAAGCAGATGTAATACCTGTAGTGCTAGGAGCCTTGGAGAACATCACTGAGTTGGAAGACTATCTGAATAAACTCCCTAGAAACCACAGACTAGCCTCACTACTCAAAGCAGCGCTCCTTGGAAGTGACCACATCCTCCGTAAAACCTTGGATCTCCTAGAAACTTGATAAGATTCCGAGACCTTGGATCACAACCAACAAGTCAAACAGAAGTCGTGGAAAGAGGCATACTACTACTACTACTACTACTACTACTACTACTAATGACTCAGTTCCACATTCATGGATAATTAAACGTTAAAACTGTACAAAGTAGCGCCATCAATACAGAACCTAATTCAGGAGTCAATGAAACTCTGGAAAACCACCCTCACATGCAACAACACAGATATTGCAGACATAAAAATAAACTGTGGAATCTTCCAAGGTGATTCCCTATCACCACTGCTATTCTGCATTGCCCTAAATCCTCTCTGTCAAATGATACAGAAAACAGGATTAGGATACAAAATGAAAGCAGGACAGGTTATCAGCCATTTACTGTACATGGACGATCTCAAGCTGTACGGTAAAAATGAACGTGACATCACGTCATTGATCAATACTGTCAAGATCTACGGTGAGGACATCAACATGAAATTCGGCCTTGAGAAATGTGGAAGATTTGTCATCCAGAAAGGCAAGGTCAGAACAACAGAGGGCTTACAATTCGACATTGGAAAAATCAACGATGTTTCAATGGAAAAGGGATATAAATACCTTGAGATACTACAGCATCAAGAAAATATGCAGAGAGAAGTCCAAAGTTAAGAGAGAGAGTATGAAAACGGGTTAGACAAGTCCTGAAGTCCAAGCTTGGACGAATGGGGCGAATGGGGGCGAACAAAATACAAGCCCTTAACGCAATCGCAATACATGTAGTAAGCTACACTGGAGGTATCATAGATTGGACAGCAAATGAAATAAATGAAGTGGACAGAAAAACAAGAAAACTACTCACAATACATAAAGCCTTACACCCCAAAGCAGACATAGGCTCTATGTATCTAAAAAAAAAAAATGGGAGGATGAGGTCTCAAGAAAATCAAAGATGTCATTGAAAGAGAAGTCATTGGTCTTGTGGACTACGTCTGGAATAGCAACAAAGATAATCCACTGATAGAAACATTAAAGATGAGTGGACTATTCTAACCCCCAGAAACAGACAAAGAAACGTGGAAGAAAACAACGAAGCAAGCACTAGCACATTACCTGGAGCCAAAAACATCCTCATGGCCAGTATGTATGACAAGCTGATGAAATATCAACAAAGCAATCAACGTACAAATGGTTGAAAGAGGCAGGATTGAAAGCAGAAACAGAAGCACTCATAACAGCTGCACAAGATCAAGCACTCAACACCAAATCTCACAAAACAAAAATAATGAAAATCGCAAATGATTCCAGATGTAGACTCTGCAAACCCATGGATGAGACATGTGACATATTATCTGGATGTCAGGTTCTGGCTGGAACAGAATACACCAAACGACACAACGAAGTGGCAAAATAAATACAAAATCTGTGTGAGAACTATGGCATAAAAACCCCAGAAAGAGCATGGATGAACCAACCAGAAGCAGTCACCGAAACAGAAGAAGTCAAATACTGTAGGACTTCGAGATAAGAACAGATCGGGTGATTCCTGCACGAAGACCAGACATTGTAGTTCTCAATAAGTCCAACAGAACAGCAACAATCATTGATGTCGCTGTTCCAAGTGATAGAAACATAAAAACAAACGAAAGATAAAAAATAGAAAAATACCAAGACCTCAGACTAGAAATTCAGAGACTCTGGAATGTAAAAGCAGAAGTGATACCTATAGTGATAGGATCCTTGGGGAACACAACATCTGAATTGGAAGGCTATCTGAATAAACTCCCTGAAAACCACAGACTCGCTCCACTACTCAAAGCAGCGCTCCTTGGAAGTGCCCACATCCTCCGTAAAACCTTGGATCTCCCAGAATCTTGGTAAGATTCCCCGAGACCTTGGATCAGAACCGACAGTCAAACAGAAGTCGTGGAAAGAGGCTGAATAATAATAATCTCTTGCATTTCTAGAAGACTCTTAGTTAAATTCACTCCGTGAAGTATTTGTATATGTAAACTGCTTATGCATGTCTGCTTGATGATTGCAATGTTATGGTAAGCTAAATTTGATTTTTTTAAATGAGTTTTATCTGCTAGTTTGAAGCTATTGAAATAGTAATAACACATTAAAATATATACCACACTTGACATTATTAAAATTCACATATCGATTCCTAACATTTCTAAGTGCATCACAAGTGAGTCGCCGAACTTCAAACCACTCAGGAAGTGGGTGTGTTAATTGAAGAAATCCTTTCTACTAGTGTGGGACTCGAACCCCATAACCTCGCTGATCTCTGCACGTAATTCCAGCGCCTAGACATCTCGGTTTGCACCTTGTTACGTTTCCAGTATTTATTTAAAGACCCTGCTTAGAATAATTAAAAGACTTTAAATATAATTAATTCTTCCTCTCATATTCTACGCAGACTGGTTGCTCAATTTATTATCTGACTAATTAAAAGTGCGTCTTGTAGTTCAGACGACAAATTTACAGACTAACAAACTGCGAACTTTTAGCTAGATTTGAAAACAGTTAAATCCCTCTAAATTAATATGCACTCGTCATCAATCTTTCTGCTCATCCGCCCCCATTCAAATCTAAGAATTAATCTAATTGGTCTATTGTGCATAGAAATCAACTACTAAGAGGTATTAACAAAGGAAATAAGATTTAATAAAGTTTAACAAATTAACAATAAATCGAATGCAACGCGAATAGTCTTCACTCTGTCTTTACGCGCCTATGCCTGATTTTTGTCAATCTAAATTGCCAGAAAAGTGTTCCTTTGAGATCTGTACACTTGATCTTGCACTTAGCTCTATTCTTGTATCCTTGGTCTCAACACTCAGTCATGCCGGTTCGTTCCCTCAGTCCCCCTTTAACGACACACGTGGTGCATAAGGAATGATGTCCCTTTGTTAGTGGCTAGGAACTGGAATTTTTGCAGCATGGCCCTCAGAGTGGATTTTGACACGCTTATACCAATAAGCTAGTGCAGGTGAGGCATGGTGAAACATGAACCATGAGCCGACCTGTGGATGCAACGTGTTTGGATATAATTCTCAACCTAACAGGCCCTACTTAGGCATGGCTCAATTAAATGCGCTGAACAAAGAGTTTCGACCTCGCGTCGCTTACAATAGATTTTAGAAAAAATATAATCGTCTCACATGTGTTCCATTTAACAGTCATGACGTATGAAGCAATAAAATAGATACAACGTTAAATTAATGTTCATACAAAGAGGTAATTCAAACCGACAGAGCGCTTCACAATTTACAATTAAAATTACACGCAATAATTGAATTACATGAAGAATTCATATCGAGCGCAGCATTCTGGCTCTTAGTGAATTAAAACAATATAAATTAAAGTACAGAAATGGAAAAATGGTTACAATAAATTTATATTCCGTAACATATAGGGTTTCAGCTATTTCTCTGAACCATGCTCAAGTGTATATGGAAATCATATGATACATAGCACAAATACATACTTAAACAATACATAAGCAAATACTATTAAATAAAATGATACCTTTGAGAGAAGTCGAAGGGTACCTTGATTCTCTATGGCGCCGGCTGCCTCTCACGACCCGAGTAAGCTGATGGAATTAGCTAAAATGTGCTCGAAGTGAGGGAGCGGAAGCGTGTAGATACATATATAGAAAGGTATATTGCGTATCACGTGACTGTTCGCAAAGCATGTGGTTGGTTCGAGAACTGGACAATGGTCCTAAAGTTACATAACATCTTGACCTGTTCTAGAAGCACCTAGAAAAAGGAAGCTTGGAACAAAGGGCCAAGGGTTTCAAATATTCGAATTTGAAGTAAACAAGGCAAGTGGGTCACGAAGTCGGACAATTTTATCAGACTGTGACACACCTCATTATTCGTCATAAATCTGTCATATCCTATTCGGGTATATCCCACACCACCACCACTTTCAAGGTGTAAGTACTCTGTCATATTTCAGCGCCTAAAATTATGAAAAATCTGGGCAACTGGAGTCTAAGCGCCAGCCTCGAACGCTAGAGAACGAGAAATCAAAACTCATCTCGTTCATTCTTCATTCCTAGGGATTATGTGAGTTAGCGCCCTTCACTTGCTGTAAAGCGTGTAGAGGTCTTGTGAGGTTAAGTGCTGATAAAAATGCACATCACACGCGTATCTGTGCCAACTCCTCCTCCGCGGCAGCATAACAATAATAATCATCGTCATCGTCGTTATATACATTTTAAACTCTGACACATTGTTGTCGGCTCAACATTTTCATTCATTTTCGTTTTATCTGATCGTCCGTGCAGCATTATCCTACACTTTAAACTACAATTCTCAATCGTGTATGGATACTGAATTGTCGTATGATTAGACGACCTATGAGAATATTGATGACTTTAATTATAATTATCGGTGTTATCCATTACATTTTATTACTTTATTTCTTTTAATTACTAGTCACCTACAATTTATGGAACACATTGCCAGTTATAACGTTAAGTTATATATCTGTGCCTCGGTACCTATTTATTCTACTCCTAACCATCTCTGCTGTATGTCACTAACTCTGGATCTGGATGGCTCATTCGAAAAGTATACAAAGATTTACTCCCATTGCGTAAATTATACCTCTCGGTTTTCCATGGAAGAGTACTTCTTTGATGTAGACGATCCAGGTAGAGCCAAACGTTTCATTTTAACCCTTTGAAATCTAAGAACAGGCCTAGATGTATACTGTTTTTTTCGCATTCTCTCTCTCTCTCTCTCTCTCTCTCTCTCTCTCTCTCTCTCTCTCTCTCTCTCTGCCTCTATTCCTCCACTATATAGGAAGCACAGCATTTTATTTATTCGTACTTGGATAACTTAGCAATGCATTTTTTTTATTCAAAATTAATGTAGGAGCGCTTGCAGTATTTTGGTAGTCAGGATTTGTAGTTACTGATTAGAAATGAAAAAGGAAAAATAAAATTAGAAACAACTGAACAAGTAAATGTGCTGCTTAAAATTAATAGCAATAGTTGCATTCTAAAAGGGCAAAAAAAAATACCGATTACATGACCAGGGACGGTGTGTGAGTGAGTGTGTGTGCGCGCGCTTATTTTGTGAATGGAAATAAAATCCCTTAACAATCCATCTCAAACAGGCTCACCCAATCTCCAGCTCATATTATTACTCCTGATGGAAGAATTGGGGAGGGAAAGGGATATTTTTTTTAATAATTTAATTTTTATTTTTATTTTTAGAAGCGGTCGTGAGTTTCGGGCAGGTAACCGAGTTTGGCAGATAGGTCGCGCCAAAACCCATCGTGACCTCGTCCCAGCGAGAGTTTGCCGCCAGCGCTACGCTACAATCACACTGTGCGCCCGTATTCCTGTGTTGTGTGGTTCCTGTGGGACTTTAGTTCCGCCTTCTCACAACGCCTTCCAGCCAGCCGTGATCGTACCATCACTTTTTCACCAGTCTCCCCCCTTTAGCTCTGCATGTACCCGCTTCTCGGTCAGGCTGTCGGGACGGGCGCTACCTGTCGAGGCTATAGCGTCTTTGGCTGATGCATTGGGGGTGCAGTGGTGAACAGTCTAGTGCATTGGGTACTGTAAGGAATTATTGGCGACAAATGCGTGCAACAGGAAACAGCAGAACCACTAACTTAGGCTGCGGATGTTTTATGCACCTTGGTTACGATGGCGCTTGTAGTTGTAAATATTCCCGAGACTGATGTATTAGAGACAAAAGATTGACGTTGGAAACAAAATAAATACCGAGGGGTTATTTCTGGGCATATTCTTCACAGTAAGAATTGAGGTTTGCCATTCCCTCCCAGTCCACATAAAGTTTTGATTTAGCGCCTAGAAAACAGAAGAGGGCAAACATAAAAAGCCAAAAGTTGATCTAGTGTGTGATCAATCGGTGTGATATACAAAAAATGAAAAATAAAGTTTATAAGTGTGTGCTCAATCAGTGTGGTGGATACAAATTTGAAAAATAAAAGTTAAGTGAGTGTTCAATTGGTGTGGTATACAAATATGAAAAATAACAAGTTTATGTGTGCTCAGTCGGTGTGTGGATACAATTATGAACAATACAACCTTACAAAGTGAGTGCTCAATCGATGTGTGGATGACGACATCTGAGAGAAAAGATCAACCAACTTAAGAGAAGGGGTGGGAAATGCATTTCACATTTCTGAATGAAACCAAGAAGATTGCAGGTGACTGGTTCTTGGCGTTTACGATTACTGAAACGCACAGTCATCGTTACCTAGCTAGGCAGTCCTACTAATAGTGTTTCTCTCTGTTGTCCTGCACACAATTCCCTAGACCGACGTATTTTTCACCTGAGCCTAATTACAAGTAATATATTGCAGTGATGGTGACTGTCGCGGGCAGCGATCCATTTCACTACTTCAGTTACAATTATTAGTCGTGCGGTAATAATAAAAGTCAGGAGTGGGGACATAATTTTACACCTGTTGTTGGCGGGTGGAAAGGTACATCGGTAAGACAAATCGAGTCATCTGCTTAGCCCCGACAAGGAAATCCACTATCACTAGCGGTCGAGCGTTGAATTCCTTTCTCATGCTGTGTGAAGGAAAGAGAATGTAAATTGTAAATAATACGGCACCAAACATTGTGCCTTCGATCGACCACTCGCCGCTGCCGCCGCCCCCGATAGAAAGTGTTGGGGTCTAGTGGTCTACACTTTCCCTTGTCTGGGTTGTCATTGGCGAGTTTTGAGGTTTGGGGCCAAAGTCTACTGTGCAGTGATCAATCAAGCAAGCAAGCGAGTGAGCCAGCGGGCCAGGCGAAAGCCTGCTTGTGACGCCCGTTCTTTCGGATGTTTGTGGGAGAGATCTGATACCACTCCTTGACGTCATGAAGTGAGCAAAGAAAAATATATTCCGAGCCATGTGTGTCGTAAGCAGAGAAGGCGAGTGAGTTCGCGACATGAGTTTCTCTTCCAACAACATTGCTTTGACACCTAGTCGAAGTCTTGTTTGAGTTTAAAAAGGACTGTGAACGCGTTAAAAGGATTATTTGGTACGACTTGTACAGATTTTGTAACGGTTCAAGAGATTTTGTACTAGTTGAAAATTATTGGTGGCATGCGAGTTCAAAAGGCTGGGTATGAGTTAAAATCTTTTGTAGGAGTTAAACAGATTTAGTTCGACTTAAAAAAGATTTTATACGAGCTAAAAAAACGAAGATTAGGTTTAATTAGTGGGAGCAATCAATCTTATATTTTTTTTCTAAAATCAGTCAATGAAACTTTGATAGAAAGTTTTTTAAAAAAAACATATAGATAGTTTTTATTTATAATGTGTATCAGCTAATAGGTATTTTTTGTTGTTGTTTAATTCTATATTTTGATAATTCTAGTACTGCACTTTTTACCGCAGCGACAGGAGAAAGTAATCAAAAAGAAGACAAGACAAAGAATAAATTTAAGATGGAGAAGGTTAAACCTTTCTATACACTTTTATTTTATTACTTTTTCCCTTTATTTGAAAAAATACTCTTTTAGAACTTTAGGGAGATCTAGTTTTTGTCTTTGTCGATTTAGTTAATAAATTTGGTGAGTGTACATTTAAGATATGAAACGAATTCAGTTTAAGTTTTGAAAACAAATCTAGGAAAGAAAGAACGAAGAAACTCCATCTTTATTTCTGACGTCCTTTAATCAATTTAGTAACATAATTCAAATACCGTCTCGAGAAAATCAAACCGATTGTTCAGCCAAGTATAATAGTTCTTGATGACTGATTTAGATAGCGCTTTCATAGCATGTTTCCAAACTAATATTCGTCAGCGGGAACCAAAGAATATATCCCGAACTCAACATCCTCCCAAACCTTTTTCCTCATCCAAAGCGTCCACTACAAAAAGAAAATGGTAGACAATGGATTCCCGTTATTATTGAACATCGATTGAACAGTAGTGATAATATTAATAGTTCATGCTTTCCTACGACAAAAATGAAAGGAAGACAGAGTTAGTGCAGTGTAGAAAGAAGTGCAACATGTACAAAAAGACGTCTACTTAAGGGAAGTGTGTTTGTGCTTGTGTTCAGGGAGTCAGTCGTGGATACTGTGTGGGATATTCGCTATGAAGGCTTTGGCTGTCCATGGACTGTCCGTGGCGTGTCTGCGCCTCCTGTTTCTGATGCTGCTCATCGAGAAGTGCTCGCCGGTCAAGTGGCTGTAAGTAGTATTCCCTACAATATGTATTTTTATTCGAATACTTGTGTAAGTAACCACATTTCATAACAACACACTCACGCACATAACAATAGATGATACTTTTTTTTTTTAAAAGAAACGCAAAGCGTTACATAAAGTAAAATTAATAACTTCAAGCGCTGAAGACACAAAGCAGAGCTCCATAGTCCTGAGCCAAGGAAGGGGTGGGAGGTGTGTGAGTTGAAAAAATACCCTCCAAAATATCAGAAACGGCGGTGGGTGATCTTAAGTCTAAGCTTTGAAGCCACGGTCACATATATAAATAAATGTATATATTCTTGAATGCACACTCACGTGCTTAAACACGTCTGTGAACAGATCAATTCTGGTAAATAAACCATACAGTTCGTGTTTGCTGACTAAAGCTCGCTCGCTTCAAGTAATACGTGTTTCTCTTTATGCCAGCGTTTCCATTAAACACTCATTACAGTCCATTAAATACTCATTAGCATCCATTAAATACTCATGTGCCTCCATTAAATACTAATGTGCTTCTTTCAAATACTCATGTGCCTCCTTTAAATATTCGTTGCCTCAGTATAGTGGAGAAGTTACTGCACATGCAAAAGTAAATGAGTTTCTGAATTTGCGTGGGTAAACGGGAAAGAAAATTCCGATTGGAAGTGAAAGCTTTCCTCATCAATCTTTGCACGCATCATACGAACGTCGTTAAAAATTTCGTGAAAAGCAGACTCGTGGAGCTGGTTGTAAACAAGTCATCTTCACTTATGTACTGAGAGTCTGCAAAAGAAAAAAAACAACAACAATAGAACCCCTAACCTTCAACTGTATTTTTAACTGAGTAAGAGAAAGAGAAGTGTATTTGTTGTGTGGGGTTTTGATTCCATGTTCTTCCGGCCATTATATTTGAAATGAGCAAGTTGAAGGCTGAGCAAGGTGCTTTGCTGTTTCTTGCGAAAAGTTATTTTTCTAAAAATTCTTCTCAGATTATAACAACACAGATGGGAAAAAAGAATAATGCGAAATAGCTGTGCTTTATCGTCTTATGGAATAATATATTAACTTTACAAGTATATACTAGTTAGACAGTGATGTTTCTTCTCTTCCCTTCTGTTAAAATAAATTTTATTTTAATTTCATTCTGTTAGTTTGCATTTTAACAAAACTAATTCTCTTCATTGATACTTTATTTCAAGCGTGTGATAATTTCCTTTGCTAAAGTATTTAATGGCTTTGTTTGAATTCTTCAGATAAAATTTCTATACAGCTGAACATTAACACTTTTCTTTTTTAACCCAGTGAAGTATAAAACAGAATTATGTCTTGATTGTAGCTGAAGTTGGGGGAAAAAAAAAGAAAAAGTCAAACCTAATGCGCAAAAAAAGAAAGAAGATCATTTTACACGATGCATATACCGGACTTGTAAATGGGGGTGTCTGTTTTCACCCAGTTTCTCTCTGACTCTCAGTCTTTCTTGCTTTCTAATCATCTCTTTGACACTTTACTACTTTAAATTCCTGTAACAGTCTGCCTGCAGGATTAATGACTGCTGTTGGTGTTAAACCATGACGCTCATTGTTTGACCGTAGTTATTGAAGCATTTTAAAAATGGGGAAATAAACACCGATTTTGGTGTGGGATTTTTGTGTGTCCAATTTATAACAAGAGGACGTCTATCACAAACAACAAGATCCTCAGAAATTATGTTTGTTTACATTGACGGTGATTTCTGTAACCCGCGACACCTTTTGTTCTTCTGCCAATCACAAAACCTTATACTTACGGAATAGGATATAAGATTCCAGTTCCAAAGTCATCGCATCCTTAGTGAATCAGGAGCTTTTCGTCCAATTTACTTGGGTTAGATTTTTTAATAATTGAAAGCAAAAAAATTCTCAGCAGCATATCGGCTGCTCATGATGATGGTTATAATAAAGACACCTACAACTATGCTAATGATTTTATTAATAATAAAAATGACGATGATAATGATGTAATAAAACAATCTCTATAGAAAAAATTGATTACAATATAAAACCCGCAAAGAGAATGAAATATGAATAACATCGGACTGCTTAAAGCACAATCATTATAAAGTTTTCCAAATAATAGATAGCAAATGATATACTGTATAACAAGACAATGTCAGGCACAAATATTTATAATGCAAAAGTTTTGGGTTTAAAACACTTAGTAACAAATCAAAATTAATTACAAAAAGAGGAATTACAGAGTTATTTCTTCTCATGGCAAATACTGACCTGATATAGCTTTCTTCTATTGGCAAATATGGACCTGACATGCATAGTTTTCTCTTCCAAGGCAAATACGGACTAGATATAGTTTTCTTCTATTGGCAACGATGTGTCTGATGGAGTTATTTTTGTTGTTAACACAGGTGTGTCTGATTGAGGTATTCCTAGTGCAGAAAATTAATCTTATAGAGTTATTATTCTGGTAGTTAAGATATCTGATCTCTATTTGAAAATAAAAGATGTGCAGAAAAAAACTATTCGTTCTAATAGAAAAAAAAAAACATGCCTTGAAAGTAATAATTTTCTTAAGATTGAATTGTAGAGTAGTTTATTATAGTTTGTTAGATTCTGATATGCAAAAGAGACTTTTCGAAAGTTTTAGATTTAACCTTGGAATATTATAGAAGCATTGTGAATCAAATGCTTATTATAGTGAAGTTTGAGGTACCCCGCTCCCGGTTGTTGTGTGTGTGAGCGCGCGTGATAGTATGAGTTAATTATCTAATGCTGTGAGCGATCTTAAAGAACAATATTTAGTGTATAGCTAAAAACTGTTAGACTAGTCAAGAGAAGAGCACAAAATATGAACATGACAATGCCAGCAACATATATAGGCATTTACTTGTTATTCAAAATAATGATATAATGCCTTACGACACATTAACAACACACTCTATGCTATTAAATTAATATATAATGTTCTACAACAGGATAGCCTAGAACCATTTGCCCATAATTTTTATAATGTAAAATTACCGCACTGAATATATTGCTCATCAGAGAACTAATACCATCATAATGGTAATTAGTACCATTTGCCCATTAAAAAAAAAAAAAAAAACGTTGTCCCAAATATTTACGTAAGACAGCATAACACTAATAACCATTCCAACTTGTATTCAAATACATAGGTTAATACATTTTGTCCAATAAACAAGAATTAAATGTACTAATACAGATAATCTAATGTCTTGTCTTACAAACAAGTATATATTGTAGTAATACAGGATAATATGGAGTCTTGTCTTGCAAACAAGTATATATTGTACTAATCAAGCAACTGAAAATGCTTTTTTCCAATTCATTCCTATATAATCCACTAGAACATGGTTACCTAACATGTTGTGTTTAATAGACAACTACATAATCCACTAGAACAGGGTTACATAATATGTTGTGTTTAATAGACAACTACATAATCCACTAGAACAGGGTTACATAATATGTTGTGTTTAATAGACAACTACATAATCTACTAGAACAGGTGTTTAATAGACAACTACATAATCCACTAGAACAGGTTACGTAGTATGCTGTGCCTAATAAACAACTATATAATCCACTAAAACAGAGTTACCTAACATGCTGTGTTTGATAAATAACTATGCAGTCCACTAGTATAGTTACTTAACATGTGCTTCAGAAATAACTATACAGTATACTAACTCAGGGTAAATTTAAAAAAATGAAGTATCTGTCAACAACTCTCTAATATACTAAAACAGAGAAACCTGTCACAATTTGTCTATTAAGCAGCACTATCGTGCGTCCTAAAATAAGGTAACAGCCCGATCTACCCTATACAATCGCTTATTTCCGGGTAATTAAGCGCCACGTGCCTGTGACAATTGTTTATGTGTTGACACAGGGTGGCATAGTGCTAACTGCTCATCAAGCAAAACTCGAATGTTTTTAAATAGGGCTTATATAGCATTTGATATTTATGCACTGACTGTTCATTAAGCTGCAATACCAAGACATTTAGCATTTAAACGCTATTTGGTGTTACGAAAACTACGTAACAAAGCAACGTTTCGAATGTAAGCACTATTTAGGGCTCCAAAGTTACGTAACAAAGCAACGTTTCGAATGTAAGCACTATTTAGGGTTCCAAAGTTACGTAACAAAGCAACGTTTCGAATGTAAGCACTATTTAGGGTTCCAAAGTTACGTAACAAAGCAACGTTTCGAATGTAAGCACTATTTAGGGTTCCAAAGTTACGTTCAAACAACGTTTAACATTTAAACTGTTAAACTACTGACTATTTAGAATTCCAGAAACTGCATAACAAGACATCATTTCGCACTTAAACTCTATTTAGTGTTGCTTAAAAGACAATATTTGGCATTTAAACACTGACTAGAACAAAGTTTAACATTTACAATTTATTTTTTTAAAGAACCATAAATTAAAGAGGCCAGTAACTATTATCAGCCAATCTACTCCATGTGGTACAATCACATTGTAAGTAACGAGTCATCACATAATAACATTATGATTCTAACAATACTTAAAATAAATGTCAATAAACGTATCAAATTAACACCTTGACCAAATTACACCATCTTCACTCTTTCAGCTTTGGCTCTAAGTAATGATCTGTGATCTATGCACACATCATTAGATTTAACTGGTGAACTTTGTGTGTCTATGCACCCACTCCTTCCGTACAATTAACTGGTGAACTTCGTATGTTTATGCACACACTCATCCCAAACTATTAATTAATGAACGTAAAGCGTCTATGCACAGATTCCTACAAAATTAACTGCCGAATTTATGTGAGGTGGTCACACACTATACTGTACCCATACACTCCACAATTGCTAACAGCGATCAACCAATCTGATTTATCTCACAGAATAGAAACATAAAACATTCACCATTCTGTAAAATATCAGTTAGGCAAATTAATCTTAACAAACTACTACTATCAATAATTTAATTAATGCATCACCATCTTCACACTTAAAATATACCCAACTGTCAAAATCAGTAGAAAGAAAGGAAACAAATATCAATAGCTTGATTTGTTCATCTAATTGAAACAACTCATTTGCTTTAAGAATGTAAACAGAAAATTAAAATAAACAATTATCAAAGCTCTAGTAGATGCATTTTCCTTAGCATAAATCTTTAGTAATCGTCTTAGTTGTATTTTTGTTGACAAACATACTGGCACAGATTAAAATTTATGAAGCATATAAACACAAAATATCCTCAAAAATCCCCCAACGAATAAAATGATTGTATTTTTATGTACAAGCAGTGAAATAAAGATTTCACTGTAAAATAGCAAAATCAATGTGGAAAATTTTCGAGAGGTCGGGGGTGGGGTGGTGATTGATTGCATTAACTAAAATTAATATTGAAAATGTAATAAAAACTAATATGCGTTTTTGCAGTGCCTTGGGTTAATTTCAGAAATATGGAACGATGAATTAAATATAAATTAATCTTGTTTAATTGCATTAAAAAAAACTTTAGTACATGTTTTAGATTAATTTATATAGGTCAAGATAAAGGTAATATATATATATAAAGAAGTGATTTAATTTTGTGCGATGATTTATTCATGATTGAATGTGCCCTCCGAAGAGTCTAAAATGGTCAAGACCGATACATTATTTTCCAAATTAAATAATCGAACATTGTTTTCCAAATTAGCTAACCGAACATTGTTTTCCGAACAAACTAACTGAATATTAATTTTTAAAAATATGTTCAGAATTAATAATGCTCTGTTAATGATGTGCCAAGAGAAATAAGAAACCTTTCATAGGAAATCTCTTACAAATATTTGATTTGATTCGCTCAAAAAACAACAAAAAAAAACTAGTAAACTGCATGTGTGCTAAATTATTTTCAAGTAAAATTTAATTTATCATGTGAAAAACACAACTCCATTATTATTTAGTCTGATCAGTTTATGTGATAACCCCGGCTTCTGTGCCGCCAGTCATAATCAAGAAGTCGAAAGCAACGTCCTTGGATTGCTTCACGTCAAAGTTCTATCGCTTGAGTATATTTGGACAATCTTAGCCACTCTTACATGGAAATAATGTATAAAGACAATCTTAGCCACTCTTACATGGAAATAATGTATAAAGACAATCTTAGCCACTCTTACATGGAAATAATGTATAAAGACACTCTTAGCCACTCTTACATGGAAATAATGTATAAAGACACTCTTAGCCACTCTTACATGGAAATAATGTATAAAGACACTCTTAGCCACTCTTACATGGAAATAATGTATAAAGACAATCTTAGTTATCCTTACATGGAAATAAGTGTATATGGACAATCTTAGTTATCCTTACATGGAAATAAGTGTATAAAGACAATCTTAGTTATCCTTACATGGAAATAAGTGTATATGGACAATCTTAGTTATCCTTACATGGAAATAAGTGTATAAAGACAATCTTAGTTATCCTTACATGGAAATAAGTGTATAAAGACAATCTTAGTTATCCTTACATGGAAATAAGTGTATATGGACAATCTTAGTTATCCTTACATGGAAATAAGTGTATATGGACAATCTTAGTTATCCTTACATGGAAATAAGTGTATATGGACAATCCTAGCGACATTTACATGAAGATGAAGGTGCAAGCGCCACCTTACGGTCACCAATTGTTTAGCGTCAATATGAAGAACACATGTATAATACGTAAAGTCACGGCAAAATCTTCTCTACTTCAATATTGTTTAATGAGAAGAAAACCTAATGGGATTATTGCTTCTATTGCAAACTGCTATAAATTAAGTAGGTAAACTGGAGTGTTAAATTTTTAAAATTAAATTTACGTAATTCAACTTCATTTAATTAAAAAATATTAATTTAATATAATTGTTTGAATTAAACTGAACTGAATTACACTGAATTTAATCAATTATTTTAATGTAATCAATTTTTAAACAGGAAACTATAATATTTATGTGCATTGTATTATGATTCTAAATGTATTACTTAAAAAGTATATATAAGCTATACATTCTTGCTTTATAATATTGCTACTCCTTCTAGGACTATTAGCATTAAAAATAATGATGGTAATAAATAAGTTTAAAACAAATCCTTATCTTTACAAAATCTATTACGTTTAACCATATTACACCTAGTTTAAACAAAGATTTGATTCATTGTCTTTAGTTTTGTATTTTATATTGTGGTTTTTTTTGGTTTTGATTCATTGTCTTTAGTTTTATATTTTATATATTTTGTTTTGTTTTGTTTTATTGTCTTTAGTTTTATTATGTGGTAAAACGTAAGTATAACATATCGAATAGGAAAAGTGCTTGAAATATTTCTAAGTCCATTCTCTCTCAAACAGTCAGTTAACTCACCATTAAGCTAACGGCCACCTTTCAAGACCGGACTTCTTTGCCATTCCAAATTCAAAGTGATCAGACAATAGAATTCTCTACAGCAGATAAACCTTTGGATCTCAGCCCATTGGCTGGCCTCATTCTTATAAATCTCAACCATTGGATAATAAAAACTACTCACTAGTTTGCATTACATCAGTAATTTCTAGCATATTCTCAACTCGGGTTGTTTACTTCCAACTCTGACTCTACAAAATATCATCATAAAGCATGCCCAAGGTCGGGTCATTTTGACAGTTTAACAATTTATACAACAATTAAATTTAAAATTAGGGACAGGCAAATTTACTCCACCACACTATCTATCTATCTATCTATCTATCTATCTATCTATCTATGCCCACTGCCATATTTTTTCTCTGTAGTAATTTTAGACGTAGCATTTACTTAATTTTGAAACCCACTTGCTTAAAATTTGTTATCTCACTTCTTCTGTAAATATGCTAAAAAGTGTGCTGCTTTATTTCAAATTTAAAAATGCATAAACTAATTTATTCTTTCTTTCTTTCTTTCTTTTGCACATTCTTTTGTACTTTCTTTCTTTCACTATTAGTCATATGCGAATCACGTAAAATTTCATTTCATTATAATTATATTATGTAAATAACATTAGAGTAATATGACAAATAATGTTTTGATCAAATATTGTTGTTTCGCGTGAGATAGCATCGCATTCCTAGGCATTCGCTAAAGGCCCCTCGCGGTCCTGAGATAAGATAATTCGCAGAAAATAACGTCTCCACTTATCTCCCCATTAAACGTAGATTTGACTAATTGTTGGCTTACATTTTGGGCTTTAACTGGAGCCTGAAATTTCACACTTATGGAAGCAATCCAAATCAGTGTGAAATGTTCAATAATGGCAGAGAAAGCGATTTAATCCATGTTGCAAATTCCTCTGATGTTGCCGCTCTTTAGTGAAACACGCCGCTATCGCAACCCTTGCGCAGTTTCTACCTGACGTTTTCTTACAGGTCCCCGTGGTGTTAACATCATCTTGTTTGAACTGCTCTTGTTAACTGTAAGACAACGCGTCTTGCTTATTGTAAACTGCGACTTAACCGTAACTTAACGGTAGTAAGCAAAAAGCCCCCGATGAGGAGATTTTTGGCGTGCGGGTGGGCGTATATAGCAGTCTCTGATAGACTGTTATGTTAGTAGCTTCCCTGGTCATGTTTTTCATTTCTCTGGCTTAAGAAGGGACGTTTTTTTTTCCTAGGAAAGGAGTGGTCTTTTCACGTGTTACGGTGTCCAATTTTGTGTTTCGGTTTAATCTTTTGGCTTTTCTTTCACCCGTGTGTGTGTGTGGAAAGCTTAAATAACGTGTTCTTTCCAAACAATTATGATGTTAACGATGCAATAGGATACATTGTCGTTTTTTTAATTCGCTCTTGTACTTTGTATAGTGTATTATTGATCAAATGAAAGCTTACTTGCTTACACTGCTTTATTGCTCCCCACCTCCCGATAAAAAATTTGTTTTGTTATAGAAGACCTTTCATGTGTGTGTGTAAACAAGTTTGTATTATTGCACATTTGTATGTATGCATGCACTTAACTATCCTAATGTCCCTCTTTCTATCCACACATCTCATCCATCCACCCACCCAACCATCCATCCGTCCATCCAATCAACCATCTATTTATTCATTCATTCATTTATTCATCCGTCCATCTATCTATCTATCTATCTATCTATCTATCTATCTATCTATCTATCTATCTATCTATCTATCTATCTATCTATCTATCTATCTATCTATCTATCTATCTGTCTATCTATCTGTCTGTCTGTCTGTCTGTCTATCTATCTGTCTGTCTCTCTCTGTCTGTCTGTCTATCTGTCTATCAATCAATCTATCTATCTATCTGTCTGTCTGTCTGTCTATCTATCTATCTGTCTATCTAAAACATATGCACTCATACTCATTCAAATACATTCGCACCTACGCACATTTATACCAAAGCACACACACACACACACACACACACACACACACACACACACACACACACACACACCACCACCACCACCACCACCCCATAAACACGCACACTTATACACACAAATTGCTTCTCTAAATATATTTTCTTACAGAGTACTCTTAGATGCATCTAGCATTTCTTTTCTCTCCCATCTTTGTTAATGTTTTCTTTCTGTGTTGATTATCTTTCGATGGTGTGATTTTTCTTTGTTGATTCTTGCTGAATATTTGCTGATGGTGTGTGTGTGTGTGTGTGTGTGTGTGTGTGTGTGTGTGTGTGTGTGTGTGTGTGTGAGTGTGTGTGTGTGTTGATTCTTGCTGAATATCTGTTGATGGTATCTTTGTGTGTGTATGTGTTGATTCTTGTTGGTTATCTTTTGATAGTGTGTCATTTCTGTGTTGATTCTTGTTGGTTATCTTTTGATAGTGTGTCATTTCTGTGTTGATTATTGTTGATTATCTTTTGATGGTTTTTTTATTGTATGTATTGATTCTTCTTGATTATCTTTTGATGGTGTTATTTTCGTGTGTGTTGATTCTTGTTGATTATCTTTTGATGTTTTTTTGTTGTATGTATTGATTCTTCTTGATTATCTTTTGATGGTGTGTTTTTTCTATGTTGATTTAATTATCTTTTGATGGTGGTTTTTTTGTGTGTGTTGATTCTTGTTGATTATCATTTGATGGTGTGCTTTTTTGTATTCATTCTTGCTGATTGTCTGTTGATTGTGTGTGTTTTTCTGTGTTCAATCTTGTTGGTTATTATCTTTTGATGGTGTTTTGTCTCTTTTGATTCTTGATAGCCTGTTGACCACTGGGGGGAGGAGGGGGCATCTTGACCAAGTGCCATTTGTGCAGATAAAAATCCAAATATCACAAATTAATTGTTTCTCCTCAATCTCGGTTACTGAGAACACTTGATCATTTTATTCAACTGATTCATAAAATATCCACCTCACCACTCCGTTATCTTAAAATTAAAAAAAAAAAATAATAAAAAGAATACTTAACAGAGCACTTATTTTTTAAACTCACTAAGCACTTAAAAATAATTACACATACATGCACAAGAAGGCCTTTATAGAGACTATTTAAATTCATTAAACATAATTAAAGATGACTTAATAAAACCAAATGAAATCACTTACAAAATGACGACATCAAAAGAAATAATGTATTTCAAATGAAACATAAATAAATAATTTTTCAAGTGTATCGCTTGAAAAAACAATAACTTTGAAAATAAAGGGATATTTTTGGTATTCAAAAGATGTATCTTATGCAACAGTATTGAGTGATCTTTTTTTAAAAAAGAAAATATATACTTGACTAGTAACAGGAGAGATCACTCACCAACACTGACGAGAGTCAGTTCAAATTTGTGTTAATCCAATTGCGCTTAGAGATCTTATAAGCATACCTCTGCTTACTTGCAAATTAATTCTCTTAGTTGAAAATCACCAAATTGGGGGGTGGGGGGAAGAAGCAATAGTTAATTAATTCTTAGTAGAGTCGCCACATTTTCTCTGCAAATCTGTGATGTAACCAACACTTAACCCATCACCACCACAACAAACTGTAAACAAAATAAAACAAAAAGTCAACCAAACAACAAAATCATTTATAATGGCGAAACTTTCTTTTGAGTTCTCTACATGAGATGGAGTTCTAGCGTTTCTATCCCCGTCCCCCTCTTGATCACGTGGTAAACACATAGTCCACATGTGTGACCTTATTTTAATTAATTTTAGGCTATATCCAGAACTCTGGCCCTGACCATTCTTAGAATTTATGGAAGCACACTAGAATGTAAACATGGCCAGCTGACTATTGTCTGCCCATACTTGTTATTTATTTACTTCATGCTACTGACTAAATTATGCACTGAAACAGGACTAGAAAACCCCGGAAATGAATAGAAGTCTCTAGTAATTGTATCTGAAATTGTACACAAGCCCAGATGCGAATAGCTCATGATTGCCATTTTATAGAGTTTAGTGAATGCGTCAAGGTTACATATCTAAGCAAGATGCGGTAAGATGAAATTCTTTATATTTCCTTTTGTTGCAATTTTAAACAATTTTATTTTAAGTGCAAGAGAGCATTTATTTTGCTAAACTTTTGTGTAAAAGTTTTTAGCGATCCCACCACCACACCACGCATACATTAATTTAATGCACAGTCTTTTGTAGCATTATTCTTATTTTATCCATCGATGCTGTCCCTTTGCTTAGAGAAGATTTTTTCTAGCATTTTTCTTGAATGTATGTGTCAACTGTATACAAACAAATAAGTCTACTTTTTTTGTGTATGCAATGTTGTCCCTCAATTATACGGTTGTAATTCTATTTTTGTCTTGTTTTTCTTGATTGTTTGTTGTTGTTGTTGTTTTGTTTTGAAAGCGAAAATGATAAATGTTATTACTGATTATTTATTCTGAGAATGTGTACAAGTATTGTGTACTGTTGTCCTAGCTAATTGATTATTTTCTGAGAATATTGTGTACTGTTGTCTTAGTTGATTACTTATTTTGAGAATACAAGGATTGTGTACTGTTAACTAATTAATTACTCTGAGAATACAGGTAATTGTGTACTGTTGTCTTAGTTACTTAATTTCTCTGAGAATACAGGTAATTGTGTGCTGTTGTTTTAGTTAATTAATTACTCTGAGAATACAAGGATTGTGTACTTTTATCTTAACTAATTAATTACTCTGAGAATACAAGGATTGTGTACTGTTATCTTAACTAATTAATTACTCTGAGAATACAAAGTATTGTGTACTGTTGTCTTAATTACTTAATTTCTCTGAGAATACAGATAATTGTGTGCTGTTGTTTTAGTTAATTAATTACTCTGAGAATACAAGGATTGTGTACTTTTAACTAATTAATTACTCTGAGAATACAACTATTGTGTACTGTTGTCTTAGCTAACATTGCAAGACATCTGCGTGTAGCTTGGCCTAGATAATTTTATTACATCAACCTCTATGTCCTTATAGTTATAGTGGGCATGTCTGCTATATCAGGTGACTTCATTATTTGCTCTGCCGATTGTACAGTAACTGAATACAGTGAATACGGCTTTCAAAGTGCATATCACTTAATGTGAGACTGTAAATGTTTTACAGCCATCTGTCAGCTGGAGAACTATACTTACACATGTGTATACAGAGTTTGGCTCCTGCTTGACCCATTTCTGGCGATGGCTATCTGCTACATTCCAGATCTGTGTTGTTATGCTGGTTGTCAACCTAATCCTAGATCTAGCTGTCAGTCACTCATCCTGAGTCAGCAGTCCTGTCTGGGAAGACTTCCTCTACTTGCAGTAGGTTTAGACGTATTTTCCCAACCAAAGGTAGCGCACTGCAGAATGATCATTCCCCCCCCCCCGCCCCCACGGGAAGGGATGGGGAGATAAATCTGCAAGTTATGTTTAGGGAGTGTAAACATTATTGACTCTCATCACTTATGTTCACGTATTGAGTGAATACTTATAACTGATGTTATAACATTGCTATATTGATATAGACTTTACATGTTTATTGTGCTCGTGTAAGATTGATGCACCTTTATTATGCTTTAAAATAGTGACTTCAATCTATCCTTTTGCTAGACGTCAACATTTAACATACTCTCTTATTTTATCACCTCTCTCCATTTGCCTAGACGTTACTGAGGAAGGCGTGGGGGAGGGCGGGGGCGATCCTACACCTGTCAACCAAATCTGTCTGGTGAGTCACCAGTCACGTCGCTTTTATCACTGCACACGTGCCTTTAGTTGCGAGTACGAACGGAGCAAATGTAGCACACAAAACCAACATCTATAGTGATTTTCACCCAGACATACGTCACAAAATCACTCAGTGTACCCATCCTCTCTCTGCTCTCGCCTGTCGTCATTTGATCAGGCACCGACTCCAACGTTAAGTCGTGATAAGATGTCTAAGACTAGGTTAATCCCTGTTTATTGAAGCATCTGTTATATAAGTCTTTGTGCTTTAGTTCTATTTCAATTTCTAGCGGTGTACCAGAGTTAGCAACAGTCTAACCCCAGAGGCACACCCCCGCCTCTTACATATTTGTAAACTTCACAGAAATAGTGTGGAACACATTCATCATGTAGTTTTTACTGTGTAAACAATTATCACTAATGATACCAGACATGCATAGTCAATATATGTTTTATTAAAATAATCTACCCACCCCTAATAACACATTTTTTTAATATTCACGACAAGCATACCACCCCACCCAAGGAGTTATGCTGCTATTTATAGCTAGCATCCACCAAACCTAACAAAAGAAGGAACTAAATTTCTGTTGATAACCGATATAATAATAATTTTATATTTAATGCCTGAAGCAAACTTCGACCTTTCCAGTTTGACTTAGTTGCATGTGTCAGAACTTCGACTGAAAACTGCCAGTGTTATGTGCAATTTGATTAACTTTGATATTTTATTCTATAGTTATTTCACTTTAAAACTTTCATTTTAAATAGCAAAAATAATTTAGTAAATAGCAAAAATAATTTAGGTATTGTTTGTCATTGTATTTTTTAAAAAAATTTCTGACTACGCCCACCTTACCCCGTGAACGTAATGTCTTACTGTCCTGAGTGACACACAGTGGGTTCTTTCTTGTAAAGACTACAGAAAATACTTCCTTTCTAAAAGTATGAATCACTTTTAGGAAATGAAATGGTTTTCATCTCATAAAGTTAAAAGCTTGAAAACGTATTTCTATTACACTGTTTATAAAAATAATTATGTCACATATCAAAAACACAAAAATATAGCCTAATCAATATACAGGGTGGCCCAAAAGTAGGTTTACAGTTATTAAACTACCTTTTATATGGTTGAAATTACTTGCTTAGTAATACCAATGTTGCAATGTTGAAGGAGGACATTTTGAGCATCTGACGGATTAAATTGTTTATGTTAACAGGTATAACGAATTTCCCGCTGTTATAGTATCGAATTTTCAAATAAATAGTCTACGTGATAACTGTAAACCTACTTTTGGGCCACCCTGTATTGTTGTCAGGAAAAGGGAATTCCAATGATTAAATGGCCAAAGCTATTAACTGCTTAGGATAGACCACATTAAACTTCATAAGACATTAAGAGTACCGGTAGACCATTATTATTTGAAGAAACACTTCTTAATAGAGAATCCTTGCAGACCAGGTGCGGTAGACAAACGTCTCTTAAAACTGACATCGACTCCAGAATGTCAGGAATCTTCAGAAGTCCGTGAACGCACTACATAACTGACAGCAAAATTATAAATTCAGAAGCAGCGAAAGCAGGGGCAGACAAGCTAGGTTTCCAGGAGATTCCAGGGCTCTTCATGCAACGAGCACATAGATGGCACTAAAAGGTAAACTAAGCAGGCCTATTTAGTCTGTTGATTGTTTTTTCTTTTTTAAAAAAAATACTATTTGCATTAACACATGACCATTTAGAGGGATGGTTTCCGTTAGAAACATTCAGCAGGAAGGAAAAACAGTGTGTGACGCCTGTGTGTGCCCTTCACTCGGTATCTTTATTATTCATTAATTAACAACAAATAACTAATTACCACTAATCGAGAATCTTAATTTATAGATATTAATAATTCTCTCACAAGACCCATGTGTCTCTCACTTGGCGGATTGTAAGGGTGTCGTAAAACTCTACTATTTACACACTAATAAAATAGACGTTTTACTGTCACATAATGTTTTGCAGGTGGAAACTTCTTACTAAAGGAGTAATAAAATCCGTCTTTTATTTAAATTTAACGAGCCCCCATCCACGCACTATTACCCCAACATACGTTTTAATATATGTGCAAGAAGGTTAATAAATTTAACAAGAAATTTACTAAATCAACAATTAAATATACAATATGCATATAATCAAAAAAGCATTGACATTTAGATAGATAGATAGATGGAGTTTGAAGCAGACACAATGTTATGAAACAAAAAGTCACACTCCTTTCTGCAAAAGTCAAATTAAATTTCAGGCATATTTCATCTCTAAACTCTGTTCTCCCTTACACACATTCTCAACTTACAAATTCTGCAATGATATTCATTAGCCTCACACACACACACACACACACACACACAGAAATACAGCATTGATCAAAATTCACAAGTATAATGTACAACATAATTAAATTAGTGAACATATCAATAAAGATCCAGTTACATGAGCAATATCAATTCAAAACATAGATCAATAGCAAATATATACGAAATAATTCTAAGTTCCATTCTTTTTTATCAGTCAGCTAACCTACCATAAGCTAACGGATGTGAGTTTTGTCAAAATCATAGTGATTAGAATATAGAACTTTCTTCAACAACATAACTTTCGGTACAATACCATTGGAGGAAATTGTTATGACCAAGTGTGAGACTATAGTCACAAAAACCTACTCAACCAGTTGGAACTGGCTTGGACTGGATGAGCAATTTCTAGCTTATTCTCCATCTGAGTTGTTTATTCCAACTCTGACACTTATAAACATATCATCATAAGCAGTGCCCAAGTTAGGGTTATGTTAATATTGACAACAAATATATAATTATTAAGTTTAGAAATAGAGATAGGCAAAGTTACTTCGCCACATAAAGGAAAAATCCGCAACTGCTTCAAATAACGATCGTTTTATCTATAATCCATAATATTTGTCTTCCCTTTTGCAGCCAGTAACAGTCCGTGATGTATTTCCTGTAATTCTTTCGATTCTCTATCTTTCTCTACTGATGCGCAAAGGATTATCTGGTCCTATCATCTTTCATCTATTTTATCATCAGGAATTTGACGTATTCTGCATGGCTTACCCTACTGACTGATATGACACCATATGATTCGTAGCTATTTTTTCCTCCCGCTATCAACCTGCAGGAATTTGTCTTAGTGTGTCACCCTTCCTCATCTGATTAGGTGGAATTCCATTTATCCTGCAAGTTTCACATTACTGTTCTATCTGAGGTCGTTTCATTTCGAAGCCTCCCGATACTTTTCTATCGGAGGTCGTTTCATTCCGAAGCCTCCCGATACTTTTCTGTCGGAGCTCGTTTCATTCCGAAGACTTCCGATACTTTTCTGTCGGAGCGCGTTTCATTCCGAAGACTTCCGATACTTTTCTATCGGAGCTCGTTTCATTCCGAAGACTTCCGATACTTTTCTATCGGAGCTCGTTTCATTCCGAAGACTTCCGATACTTTTCTATCGGAGCTCGTTTCATTCCGAAGATTTCCGATACTTTTCTATCGGAGCTCGTTTCATTCCGAAGACTTCCGATACTTTTCTATTCCGAATCCTCCGTCTTTTCATGTATCTTTTATTGCTATGACACTGAGTTTCCAACATTTCATATCAAACTATTTCTACTAATCAAAAGAATTCGACTTCTCGGAGATATTTCCTTAAACAAATTCTCTAAACAACAACTATGTTAATTATATGCTATATCTATGTGCTGAATTCTGAATAGCGCTGAATTCTGAATACTCGTAAACACGTATTTACATGAAATTGATTAACAGTAAGCACACTATTTTGCTAATGCGCATTAAACGTTAATCTAATCCCTTTTATTGCCAGATATTTCATTGGCTTGAAAGAACTGCTTTGACGTCTATACATTCAAATATTTAAATTCAAACAATATAATAAAGTTTTAGTTTTAATTCACTTTCCATGTTTTCCTTGTAAATGTATTCATAATTAGAAGTAAAATCTTTTGAAAGTCAATTACAGTGTACTATGTTAATGTAAACTTAATCCTCGTGGTGTTTATTATTGCGTCACAGAAATGAAACATGCCTGCCAGATGATGCCAACGGCAAACTTTCTTTTAATTATCAACCGGTGTATACGACCTAATTTAAAGTGCAAGAACTATTTTACCTTCTCCGAAAAATAATAATTGGAGGAGGAATTAAGGCCCCTTTGGTGCTGAAAAGCACTTAACGCAAACTCTCAGTGTATTCATAAAAACTAACTGCTAAACGAAAGCGAAAGTGATACCTTGCAGTGCCCCCTTCGTAAATGTAATCTCAATCACCTTCTCAAAATTCTCACTAAATGTTTCAGTATTGACCTTCTGCTAAATGTCTGTCTGCGTGCACGCCCACTTTTACAGCCGTCCTGGGAATGCTCAAAGGAATGGTGTTTGTCTTGATCTTGTTGTGTGTATTCTAATAGCAGGAGATGTCTGACAGGAAAGCAATGCTAGAAATTGATGGGGCCGCTAAGAAGGCTTGCACACGCAACATTCATTTCATAGTGCCGTGCTAATGTTTATGCAAGGCCTCGACTCACCCACCTCTTACTTTTAATCCCAGCTTGTTTAATTCATCCCAAACATGTCAGTAAACCACGCCATTAGTATGTAATTTTAGCGTTTGTCTGTAGTGTGATAGTATGTTTAGTTTTTTTCTGTTTACTCATCTGTATTCACTAGTTTACATGTTTATTTTCTTACTCATTATTTCAGAACACTACAATTTTATCCCACAACATCGTCCTCAACGTTTATGAGTTAAATCTTCAAAATTTGATATATTTTCAATCGTTTAATGATTAAAAATTATGTATTTAATTTTTTTTAAAAATCATTAGGGTTTTATTTATTTATTTTGGTTTATTTATTTACTCATTATTTTCTTACTACTCTTTCCTATACCTTGAGCCGCATTTTCTCATTTAAGGTAGTCAAAATAGACTCGTATTAGAAGTTGGTTTCTGTGAGTAAATATTTCTTTTCTTGTCTTTACACTTTAAACTGCTAAGATTTTGTTTTGGCAATATTATTATAAACAAAGAGAGCAAACTATGCAGGAGAGAAGGGCTAACAAGCCATCTGCATTAGTTCGAACCCAGTACACAATTGCTGCTATCCAGGAGCTAGGGGGGAAAGTATGGAAGAAAGCACTCATTTTAAACCAAACAAATTTCTCCTCTTTGCTGTAAAGCTTTCCCGCAGAAGAACAAAGCATAGTTAGGAAGTTGAACTAGCAACTTTGACACAGCAGTCTGAAACTAATCTTGTTTATCTCAAGAATATTTAAAGAACTGACAAGTAATTCTGAGTCGTCCTCTGCAGCTTCTTGGACATTCACAGCTGAACTGAAATTTCGTATGTATTTGGTCTTGTCGAAAAAAAAAAAGAAAAAGAAAGAGTATTATTTTTTTTCTCTAAGAAATTCCCAGAAACTGACATGGGAACGCAAATGCTCAATACTCTACCCCTTCATCTGGTACCGAAATCTGAATGGAGATTCCTTGTCGCTTCAGTCGTGGACTTTCATCGCAGGAAGGAAAGAGCATTTTGTTTAAGGAATCTCTGATGAATTATCTAGTCATCTGACTTGCCATTTCATGTTGTTTAAGTTATGTTCCTACAAAACAAGAAAGAAACATAAACTATTTTTCCCCATGGACTGAACAAGTAATTTCAATGAATATTTTTATTTTATGTAAATAAGAAATCAAATGTACTTTACAAGAAATTCCCTGGAATTCGTAAATAATCTGAATCGACAATTCTTGTCTTAAATAATGGTTTATTTTAAAGCAGTACTCTTCAAGGATTCTTGACGAATTAACAGGAAATTCCCAGCTGCGGTCCAACATAATCTGAATAGACATTTTTGTTATTTCAGAAATAGATTTTTTTTATCTCATTTAAACTATCGTTCTATATAAAAAGACATTTTCTTGCAATTTGTTTTTAAACTGCGTCAAGCAGTGCAATAATTGAAATAATTTCCACCAAATTGCTGTAGACATCTTTATTCACGTTTTCAAATGACCATTAGACATCCTACCACACGCAAACGTTTCTCGAAATATTTGAAATTCACTTCACAAAATGAGAAACTGTTTGTCATATCACTTCAGATGAAATTTCTCGAACACAATTTATTTTGCCGTTCATCTCGGAGACGCCCTATCCGAAAGTAGTTTATATCCACTACCCATTGTTGCAAGCTGTTTTCGGTCCCATCCGAAGTATACGTTCACATGCCGTGGGTCCCAGGCAGATACCACGTAAATTCTAGGCGATCAAATTAATTTCTCTATAATCGACAAGGCCGGAGAGAAAGGAAAGGCAGAGAACAACCTTAGGTTAAACGGCGTTAGAAGGGCCACGGGTAAGCAATAAAAGATTCCTGCAAAACATGGCAGCACAGCAATCCGTGTGATACCGAAATAAGCCCATGCCAGAATCCGGAAAAACACAAAAGCCAGCAGTTATCGAAACTTCTCTCTTTGGGAAAGAAACATACAGTTCTTAGATGGCCTTTTGGGAAAGAGAAAGAAGAGTGTATGTGTGTGTGTGTGTATGTGTGTGAGAGAGAGAGAGAGAGAGAGAGAGAGAGAGAGAGAGAGGGACGGGAGACAGAGAGGGAGACAGAGAATGAGAAAAACAGAGGGTGAAAGAAATTGAGAGTAATAGAGAGAGTGAGAAAGAGTGAGAGACAGAGACAGGGTGAGAGAGAGAGAGAGAGAGAGAGAGAGAGAGAGCAATAAAGAGCAATATCCTTGGTAAACAGTTGATATGAAGAAATCTTGCTGACGGGAACAAGCAAAACCGGTTATTATACAATTCATGCATTTTAAAAGTGTTACAGTAGCGAATTGTTGTCGACGTTACATATATTACTATTATACCTGGTTCTCCCTCTCGCACTGCTTAATACTAACAGTAATACTATACAGGTGTATATCTTGACCTACATGGCTGAAATAACTATGGTTGATTGCCACGAATGGTTCAATTGCAAGGCGTAAAGGGGAACCTTGAAAATTAAATTAACTTAGTTGAGAAATTAAGCACAAATTCATTTTTATTACAGTTAGTTTTTATTTTTACAGTTTTGAAATTTCGACGACATGTGATCTTTTCAAGCGTTAGATTCTTCAAGGTCAGCTAGAGACTATCATAAAAATTGAAGGTTATGGTTTGTCGCCGCCCTCATCGTCATCATTGTCCACCACCACTACCATCATCATGTTGTTTTTATTTATTATTTACATGTGGGATATATTTTAATGCTTATTTTCATATATTTCAAACTGCATTTTAAACACTACAACAAATATAAACAAAATAACAAAACCCGAACAATCAAGCAAGCAGAAAAACCTTTGAGAGTCTTTCAGAGTTATAAGTTACATGAGTGATGACTTAATAACTCAAGTTGCGCAATTATCTCACTTATACTAGTGAGTCCCCGCCTCCAATGGTAGGGAGATTAACGTACGAAACCACTTCATTAGAAAAGACCCGAAATACAGCGAGAGGCAAAGCAAGCCCTGAGTTGTACTCTTGTAGAAAGAAAGTAAAATAAACAGAGGACGATCGATTGCCGATCAGGTAATTTGATATTTTGGTGATTTTAGTGTAGGGAAATCTAAATCTATTATTAACTCGAGTGGTAATAATAGTAAGAATGAAACTGTGCATCTTGTAGTGATTAAATGTTGGGTTTTTTTGTGTGTGCTTTAGTCTTCAACAGTATAGCGATGTTCGGCTTGCTTAATGCAGAGACATGGAAATATTAACAACTGTTATTAGACACAGCTTATTAAGGCAAGACATAGCCTCCAGCGACATTAAATATAAAGATTTAGACTCCAGCAACATTAGCTATTGTTTCTAAAAATGGAGTCAACAAATTCAAGGTCTAGACTCCAGCAACACCAGCTATTCTTTCTAAATACAGAGTCTACCAAGGCAAGGTCTAGACTCCAGCAACATTAACTAGTATTACTAAATACAGTCTACCAAGCCAAGGTCTAGACTCCAGCAACATTAACTATTATCACATAGCACGGAATTAGCAAGACAAGTTTCTGGATTAAGTTACATTAGCTGTTGTTGCTAAATACAGTCTACCAATCCAAGGTCTAGACTTCAGCAACATTAACTAGTATTACTAAATACTGATTCTACCAAGCCAAGGTCTAGACTCCAGCAACATTAACTAGTATTACTAAATACAGTCTACCAAGCCAAGGTCTAGACTCCAGCAACATTAACTATTATCACACAGCACGGAATTAGCAAGACAAGTTTCTGGATTCAGTTACATTAGCTGTTGTTGCTAAATACAGTCTACCAAGGCAAGGTCTAGACTCCAGCAACATTAACTATTATCACACAGCACGGAATTAGCAAGACAAGTTTCTGGATTCAGTTACACTAGCTGTTGTTGCTAAATACAGTTACATTAGCTGTTGTTGCTAATTGCTACTAAACACGCAATTTACCAAGGCGCCCTAGGCCCAAACAACCTTAGACAGTTTCTAAAGGCCGAGTTCACTGAGGCAAGACCAAAGTTTTGACAAGAAAATTGAAAGAAATTTATTCAGCAAGAATGTTTACCTGGACTGCTATGTTTCTGATAAATTTTTTTTCGCAGATGGCTGAATTAATGAACTTCAGGAAGATCATTGAAACAAACGATAAAGAGTCATTATTACATTTATTAAAATTCTAATATTTATTGTCACACAAATAAACCACAAAATACATTTGCATAATATAATGCTAACATATTCTAGCAAAATCTTGTTTTTTTCCTCTCTACTCAAAGAACTATAAAGCATGAAGAAATAATGCTGTTGGCATATAAACACTCAGAAATGTGGTGCTGTAAAGTTTCATTCAAGTGACGTCTCGAACGGAAGTATAATTTTTTCGCTGAATAAACTGTTTCATTTCCGTCCCAAGCCTAGCCTTATTCTTTGACTTACTACTCTCGAAAACGTCATGTTTGACCACATTCTTGCAAACCTAGGACCGCATCGATGCAATGAGCAGGCAATAAAAATGAAGCAAATCTCGGAAATGGATTTTTCTTCACTCAGCATTGGTACATCGTCACATTTTGAGGAAAAAAAATAGTTCTGCCCGTATCCACTTATATCTAGTTCGCTGCCGTCTGTCACTTCGCAGAAACGTCAACTTACGATTTAAAATACCAAAGAAACAAAATTGAAGCTAACCCTAATTGTATTATTCTCTCCGTATTTCTATCCCCAACATAAAAATTAATCGTTAATTTAGCTATTTGTATGAATTTTTGATGAATTACGCGACTAAACACCAAGATATATATATAATATGTGATCTTAACGTGTTAGGTATTATAATTTAAATTTATTCCGTTACACAGTTTGCTTCTGTTTATTGTCGGAGGAATATGGACATACAATGTTCTTTAAAACATAACTTGAGCTGTCAGACATTTAACAGCAATGTTAATCACCGAAACAGCTTCGATTTTTTTTCTTCAAAATTATTAAGTGACATCTTACTACAAATATTGATGTGTTTTTTAATTCGATGATGTGCGACATCTTACTACTGACCATAGCGGGGGAATATATGGTGGGGAGTATTATTGACTAGTTTTAGAGTTTCGCTAACCTGAAATCCGTTTTGTGTCGTTCATGAACGGAGATTTATATTTGGTTTTTTTTTAAAAACAGGTTTTTGTGTCACTGTAACAATAACGTATTGATAGTAACTTAAGAGACAAAAATGGCTTGCGTCAAATTCAATCAGAAAATGTGCTTTAACCCAATACACAGTCGCCATTTACTGAAGTACAAAGTACTGTTTGGTTATACATTTCAAAAACTTTTTGTGGAGTAATTAAGTATTCATGCCAATAAATTCGATTTTTTTAAAAGTGCAAAAGAAACGAGAGTGGTGAAAATTCAGCTATGTCACTCGGCAAACTATTCTTTGTGTAGGTACTAATTTAGCTTTGCTAAGTGCATGATTCGAATGTCAGTAATTATGTCCAGTAATACATCATCCAAAACAAAAGCTGTTTTCAAAACTTAAATATGTAAACATCAAATAACAGAGAAAGCTATGACGACAACAACAGCAGAAAATAGACCTCACGCGCACACAGGCACGAACACACACACACACACACACACACACACACACACACACACACACACACACACACACCACTTAATACACCACGAAAAGCAACATCATCAAAAATAAAGAAGTAAAAGTATATTTTGGGCGGCAAACTTGAGCCCCATTTCGACCGAGTAAATGACAAAACGTGCATGCGCCAAGCGTCCTTGGTAGTTGTAAGCATCTTGTTAAGGCGACTCTGACTTGCACATAGGAAATCTGACAAGACAGAGAGGCTGAAAACAAATAAGCAGGCGGGCGTTGGCGTTGGCGTATCAAGACTAGTGTGAAGGATTCCAGCTCCCTTCACGTTAATTTTCTTTTAGTTAGCCTGTACTTTAGAACGCTGACATACACATACATGCATACACACATACAAGCATACACAATAACGTGCATACACATACATACAGAGAGAGAGAGAGAGAGAGAGAGAGAGAGAGAGAGAGAGAGAGAGAGAGAGAAGTGTAACTAGTTAAATATAAAAAAAAAAAGCGAGATTGTAAATACCGAAGTGACAGCATGAAATTTGAAGTTATAATTCTCACAGACACGCTGTATATGATAATCTGTTAGCTACTTTAAGCTAATCCACAACGACCCATCACGCCCCACCCCCACACCCCGCATCCCAAAATATCACAAAGTAATCAATGACAAAGTAAAAAATAAAATAATATTAAAACCACTATGCTGCAGCACGGTACGCACGCACGCACGCACGCACGCACGCACACACACACACACACACACACACACACGAGCAATACAAATTTAAATTTATGAACGAAAAATAAAGAACCTCTGAGAAAAGTAAATATATCACAAAGACATACTTGCATACATGTATATGCACAATGCATACACACACTACCAGAGTTCTTTACCAAAATAACTAGTTTTCAACTTCATTTGTAAGTCTGCTCAGTACTAGCAGTGCCTATATGACAATTCTTGTCACGCAACGTCAGATCAAAGTAAACAAAAAGCTAAGGTGCACTCGGAAGCACACAACAAATCTAATATTCAGTGCAAGTACATAGACAGACAGACAGACAGACAGATGGACGGACAGAAAGAGGAGGGCGAAGTTAGCATACGGTGCAGGCACAGCGCGCGCGCACACACACGCAAACATAATATTAAAAAGAAGAAAACTCAAACCTTATGGCAACCAATCAACAAAAATTGTCAGTGAGGAACGGAACCGAGGCATATCTCTACGCTTCTTGTTTGCGGCGATAAGAATTAAAAGACGGGTGGAGGAGGAAGAGAGAGAGAGAGAGAGAGAGAGAGAGAGAGAGAGAGAGAGAGAGTGACAAAGACCTTGACAGAGTTTGAATGAGAAATAGAAAGAGAGAGTTAGAAGGGAGAATGCAGAGAGAGTCATAAAAAACGCAGAGCGAGACAGAAAAAAGTCTGGACATAAAAAAAAGTACTCGAACGCTATAAAAACACTGTGTTCCTACTGGCCATGGGAAAAATGAAAGTAACTGGAAAATAGAAATACACCATGATGGTAAGATAATGAGACAGAATGAAACAGAAAGGCACAGTTGGGGAGAGAAAGAAAGAGCAAGAGAGAGAGGGAGAAAGGAAGCAAAGAGAAGAATAGAAAGTCAAATTAGGAGAAAAGACAAAACAAGACAGAGAGGAAGACAGACAGGCAAAAGACAAGGACGAAACACGCGGAAAGACAGGAAAAATGAGGGAAAGATATAACAAAAACAACAAAATAAAAACAAACAGAAAGAGGCATGGAAAGAGAGAAAGAATAATGATAAAATGAAAGAAAACGTTAGAATGCGCGAGTTAGCATGAAAAAGTACTGGGGTTGGCAAAGAGAATGAATATAATTGAAGAAATAAAAAAATAATATAGCAGACGCCCATACACACATACACACACACGCGCGCACGCACACACACACACACACACGCACACACACACACACACACACACACACACACACACACACACACACACACACACACACAAACACAGAGGTTTTAAATATTAAAAAGAAAAAAAGGGCTTTTAGAGTCGGTAACATAAAAGAAAGAAAGAAACTGAGAAAATTATTTATATATATTAAATTTTTAAAAGTATCAAGGAATTGCAAACAAGTAGCAATTTATTTTTAATAACGTGTTTGGAGACGGCGATTTCCAGACTTGAATGCGATGTGTTCTTATTTTTATAATTTTGCTCCTATAATAGTGATTTTATCACAGTCTGGACAACGTAAATACATACCGACATCTGTGTGATTACATACATTTGAATTTATATCAAATATGTGAAGCCTCGCGTTTGTTTACGTTGTTGAAAAAATAAACGAGTTTGCGTGGAGATCATTTAATTCTCAAAACAAACTTATGATACTCTTATGTCTTAAGTTTTACTTCGAAAGGAATAAATAATCTCTAAGAAATAATTGTTTTCTAAATAAACGATGAATGCTACCTCGTAGAAAACGTAATCTCGAGAAAGCTCTCTCGTAGTTAGCCATCAAATTTAAACCAGTTCACAGAACAAGCAACATGTTACCTTTACAAGAAATAGAGCGTTTTGTAAATCATTTATTCATCAAAATGTGTCTTTCATACAAATCTCACTTCATCCAAGAAACCGTAGTCTTCTCTAAAAATACTTTATTTTTCAAAATACAGCCTCTGATACAAAATAAACTTTTATGATTAAAGTCTCTTGAAGTGCTGCCCGCACACAATATTAAGATGGGTTTTGTGTATTGTAATATATGTATTCTCGTTGGTTCCTTAACTCGATTTAATAAACAACTTTGTACATTGCTTTCATATTTCGTTGAATAGTTAACTGTGTAAATAAAACATTTTATATATTTTGCTTTCATAATATATCGTCCTGTTCCGTGCTTAACTCGGCTAAACATGCAAGTTTTATAGATTGTTTTGTCTTTATAATATATTATCTAGTCGTTTTATTAATCTATTTAAATTGCAACAGTTGTGTATTTGTTTTTATTTTCATAATGTTCCCTACTTGAGTGTTTGCGTTGTTTTAAACACAACTTCTGCAGATGTTTTAGTGTGTTGAATAGATCATTTAGAGAACCGGCTACCACTGAAAAAATAGCGTTCTGTTCAAAGAGAGTCTTGAAATACAACTATCAAAGGCGTTGTAGCAAACACAGATAGAAATGAACAACTATACAGAAACTATTTAAACTGTTAAATAGATCTAGCAAAACTGCTCACGGTGAAAGTCTGGCTTTTCACTCAAGGGCTTCGATCCCAGTCTGTGATGAAAATGTAACTGCTCAGTTTCTTACTTTTCTTTTCTCTTTAATAAAGTAGTAACAGTGGCGGCAGCAGCAACAACAATAATAATAATAATAAACTCGTGCATAGATATCTATGTAGGAACTATGGAGTAAAAACTCCAGAAAAAGCAAATAAATCATAATCAGGCTTGGTTTCCCTTTTACCATCCAGATTGGCAAGGTTTCTGGTTTGTTAAGTATGCCTTGCAGTTGGTCAGCAATTCTAACATTTAATGAGTTAATATGTTTTGACTAGAATATTTGTACTTGGTCTAAACCTGGCGCTTTCCAGTTTATCATCTTTCTTAACTTTTTCTTAATATCGTCATCAATGACTGTGATGTTGCATTGTTGTGGTGTGTCTTTATGGTCGTTTTCCAGATCCTCAGTCCATTTTGCTGAGACATTATTCGTACGGGAATTGCTCCAAATGCTTTCCCAGAAGATTGTGGTGATTTTAAGGTTTGGAATCTGTGGTTTTATTCTGGAATTTCCTTTGAATTCTTGATATAGTTATACAGGGTCAGTTTTGAATATTTTGTTCTGTTGGAATTGTTGAACTCTTGCTCCAATTCCTCAAAGAATTCTTAAGCTTACAATAATTGCTGCTCAGGAGGTGGATGAGCCTCGATGGGAAAACACGTAAAAGGCTGGCCTCGAACCTATGACCTTGTGCTTGCGAGGCTTGCCTTCATCTCAGAGTCACCATGCCCCATAATTATTGAATCCCGACTCTCACGGACATCATTGTCCTTCCCATGCCAGCAAGTTGAGAGCATATACCGTGAATATTTTCTCGTTTTTAAAATCAGTAATACGTACAGTGATACACTTGTCACGTGACCAGTACGGCCAGATTGCGATAGTCTGGGAGAGTAAGAACAGTTTCAAAAATTAATTGAGCAAAGCGCGCAAGAACTCACAACGTCAAAACAACTTCTTTAATCGCAAGATAACTGTGCTTAGCATTTGGAATAATACCAATTCTGGGAGGTTTATTTTTAAATTTAAGTTGTAAAATTTTTAATAAATAATTTAAATCGTCCTATTGTTTTCTGTATAGAAGAGTTATAAATAAAGATGTACCTTTCTATAACTGTTCCCAATAAAATATCTAAACTATTTATTTCTGGCAGTAAAATATTATATTACTGGTCTGTGTATTTGTCAACATTGCATCAGTACTAGTTTGGTACTTACTTTTATAAGTTTGAAATCAAAATCCAGGTTTATTTAAATCTGTCTTATGTCGGATTTCAGTAAAAAAAATCAGTACGTTAACCGCTCAATAATTATGTCAAGGTCAGCGTGTCTGAGAAGCAGAATAAATGATGCGCTTCTCCGAAAGCATCAACATTTTTTTTTTTAGAGAGCTGTTGGGCAAATACTAGTCAGGGCCCATAACCCGAAAAAATACTAGCCTTGGACTGCTTAAACAAATAGCACCGTGCCCTCTGAACCCGTCTGAAAGGTCAAGAAAGTTGAAGGTAAACATTAATGTAGTGTTGTTACCGTTGGTTACTGTATATGAATAGACAGCAGAAACTGCAATAACTTCAGCTTGAGAACTGTCATTTTAATCAGATTAATTAATTAGGTCAAGGAAACTGTAGCTCACAGATTGAACTTACACTTAATAGCTAAATGCTTAGCTTTATCTCAGCTGACCCCTGTGTTCTGAGAAACCCCACCATCAGTTGCGCTGGCGGGTCACTGAACAGCTGCTTGAATTTGCTTGATCATCGCCATGGCTGTCACTTTTTTTCATCGTCTTCTCTATCTACCTTACATAAGCCAACCGCTTCCGCTCTTATCTGTGGGAAAAAAAATGCAGCGGTTACCCATGTGTAACTTCCGGAATATAGCTTGCGAACCAAGCTGCTGAAGAAAATGTTACCATTAGCAGCAGCAATTAGGAGGCGGAGTGAATTTAAGATATTTTGCTCATGCAACTGTTACATCTTTTTATATCAGGTAAGCAAAAAGATGGAGCTGGATTTCGAACGAAAAGCCACTCGCATCTTATCTCGGCCGACTCACCAAAGTGAGCCAGTCTGAAAAGATTCATATCCGGGAAATACGAAACGGGAAAATTCCCTGACCTCAAATTGACGTCAAGGAATGAAGGGAAATAAACATTGCATTACACATACGCGCGGCGCTAAAGCGGACTCTATCGTCTGATATGCTCTTTGAGGGCGCAACGGTTTTGGTTTGTCGTTTTGCTTTTCTTTTCTTTAGAAATGGGTTGTCGAGGAAGATTTAATTTAATATAAATTGATTATATTTGTATTTATTAGAAAATACCAAGGTAGTCCAAAGCGGGAGCTAAAAACAGCAACTCTGTTTCTGTCGCCGGACGTGAAGGCACTGTTGGGTGCATTCAACATGATTTACTGCAGAGAACGAACAGCAGGAATGTGCAAGAAGGATGTTGGGTCGTAAAAAATGTTGTTTTCCGGAGATGTCCCTGAATAATTTGTGCAGGTTCTCTCCCTTTCTTTCCTTCTATTCCCCTCCACTCCAGTTTCTCTCCCTCCGTTCTGTTTATAAATATTAGGACAGCCCAACAGAGTTAAGATTTCTTGAAAACAGTATACATCTTGAAATTCAGCGTATGTTCTATTTATAAATATTAGGACAGCTCAAATGAGTTAAGATTTCTTGAAAACAGTATACATCTTGAAATTCAGCGTATGTTCTATTTATAAATATTAGGACAGCTCAAATGAGTTAAGATTTCTTGAAAACAATATACATCTTGAAAGTCAGCCTATGTTCTGATTATCTCCCTTTCGTGTCTGTCACCTGGCGGTACGTTTAGCGCACTGTTATGGAACATGTGCCTGGAAAAAAAGACCCGGCAGAGGGGAGCTGAGACGCCGCTACTACCTAAACACGTAAGCATAAGTTTCGGTCAAATACTAACTTACAGCCAAACAAAACCCCAAAGAATCAGTGGCAAAGGAACAAACGAAAGGGTCCAGTCCCTTACTTATTTTTTTTTAATCAAGGAAAGCGATTCTACACCTTACTGAAGACTTTTTGTCATTTTCTAGTTTAAACAGTCTAACCCGCCGCCGTCAGATCAAATTAATGACCTGCGGTTAAATAACTGCGATTACTAGCGACTTGCACTTGATCCCTGCCAAATTGAATGCTCAACTATCGTAATATTTATTTTTTTAGAAATAACCAAACCAAGAAGGAAATATATTATTATATAGATGCACAGTTTGTTTAGTGCTCTTTGCGCCAATCGTCCTCTACTTAATTTAAAGTACTTTGTAACGCAACTTTGGTGAATTTGTTATTCTAATATATCCGGAACTGTTACCCAGAAAAACATTAATAGTTACATGAAAATCCCCAAAATCTAAACCAGAAATTTGCAGTATAGAACTTGTGATCAGGGTTATTGGCCTTCAGGTATAGTTTTGAAAAAATAGTTTGTGTTTTGAGCGATGAATTAGAAATGTGCAAGAAAATGCATTTAAATTAAATTTTGATTAAGATATCAATTCCATTCAAAACAAAGGGGTTATCTTGCAACAGTTAAGTTCACAACGATAATATCTACGTCTGTTGTGAGATCAGCGGTTACATCATTGAGTGGATTGCTCTGTGTGTGTGTGTGTGTGTGTGTGTGTGTGTGTGTGTGTGCGTGCGTGTGCATATATCGACACATAAATATATAAGGAAGGCACCAATCAGTGCATGTAAAGTAAGATATGTTAAATTATATTTCAGAACTCTTGTTTTTTGAAAAAAATATTTAAATATCTACATAAGATATTCTGTAATTAAATGCGTTAGTCTTTTTTACTTCGAATAAAACGTGTGTCATTTTTAAGTGCACTCAGCATAGACAGATTTTTGGCCTATATCTTGTAATAACTTCTATGAAAAGTATTCAGTATCTATTTTATCACCCTTTCTATCATCATAAATGTCATCCAGAAACCATACCATTCACAATAAAATAGATTTTGTCATTTATTCTAACACCACAATTCACACTGAATATGATGTCCCCTTTGCAATGAGATCTATTTTCTATAATATACTTCTGTCACATACTATCTGCTATGATATACCATCTATCACAAACTATTTTCTATAATATACCCTCTCTCTCACATTATTTTCTATAATATAAACATTATTTATCTAAGATATCCCTCTGTCACAATCTAATTTCAATAACATATACTCTGTCACTGTCACAAGTGGTGGCTAGATAGAGAGACACAGGATGGTAGTCGGGTTTGGCTGTTTCCATGTATCTCCGAGAAGCTCGTGACATGTGTCAGTAACACGTTGTCTTAAGATGTTACAAAGGACACATGACAAAACGCCATTGATGTTTGGGTGGGGCTCGTTTTATTCTGTCATGGAAAGGAACGTTTTATTGGCTGTGCATGCGAGTGTGTGAGTATCATAATAGTGAATACTGGACGAACAGATGAACAGAACAAAACAGCACAAATATGAATTCTTTCACCCCTCTCAAAAACTGTGAATAACAAGGTTTTAGAAAGTGAAAAATTAGTTTTTTATTAACTAATTTGGGGCGTTTCTCTTTCACATATTGATTAGTCAAGCACACACCTTTCCAATGTCATACACTCCATAGATGGATGGGGAAATGAAAATGATGAAATTCAAAAAATGAAAACAAAAATAAATATACAATTCTTATGCGGTAAGTGACACCACTATCAACAACAATAATTCACATGACATAGGCGTGTATTTAAGCATCATATTAAAGTTCATGTTATACAAAATGACAGTATACATAAATATCAGTCAGACTAAGCAAGTAGTTAAAATAAAAGGCAATAGTGCATCTAGAACTTAAAATAAAAGGTAATAGTGCATCTAGAACTGTTAAGATTAAGAACATTTAATATAAACAGTTCTAGATGCACTTTTGCCTTTTATTTTAACTACTTGCTCAGTAATGTCAATGTTAGAAGAGAGGTGACATAATCTCATGCATTACTCATAAGGGATGCTTTGAAGAGAAGATGATGCAATTGTTGTGTCCTGACAGTGAAGACCTGCAGATCTGGTTACCATCTCAGACTTCCCGTGTGTGGGGCAAATCTGTGCTTTGGCCTGTTGCCAACCTTGGTAATTATCGCTGATTTCTCTGGTTACCATGGCGATGGAAAAAACTGGGTGATGTCTATCATAACCAGATGAATCATCTAGTGAAATGTGTTGTCACATCTATGGATGCAGTACTTCTTGTGTTTGTAAGACTTCAAGATCCTGGCCCTCCAACTGTGGAATAGGAATTCAAACGAGCTAAGACAGAAAGGCTAAAATGGCTCATCTGTTGTTAACTGCATGCCACTTATGTCGCATGTATAAGCTGTCTTGAAAGTCGAACTTTTCACTGCCTGGGTGTATTGAGACAAATTGCCTCGTTGCTTTAATACTCCATCACACATTATTTTTATAATAACTGTCTGTCACACTCTATTTTCAATAAAATACATTCTGTCACACACTATTTTAAATAATATAATATAACCTCTATTGCACACAATTTTCTATAACATACACTCTGTCATGATCTTTTTTCTATAACATACACTCTATCACACAGTTTACTATAACATACTCAGTCGTGCACTATTTTCTATAACATACACTCTATCATACACAATATAGCAAACACACTATTATCTTTCACATTTCTCTGTTACATACTATATTTGATAACATACACACTATATTGTATAAAATACAACCTGTCACACACTTTTTCATATAGCATCCACGCTGTCATATTCTATTTTCAATAATGTCACACACTATTTTCTATAACATACACTCTCTCACAAACTATTTTCTATAACATAACTTCCGTCACACTATTTTCAATTAAATATTTTCTGTCACACATTATTTTCTATAATATACACTCTGTCACACTCTATGTTCTATAATATACACTCTGCCACACAATTTGCTATAACATACTCTCAGTCATATACTATTTTCTATAACATACACTCTATCACACACTATTTTCTATAGCATACAAACTATTTTCTAATAACATACATTCTGTCACATTCAATTTTCTATATCTTCTGTCATACACTATTTTCTATAACATTCACTCTGTAACACACTATTTTTCTATGGCACACACTATTTTCTCTAACATACACTCTGTCACATACTGTTTTCTACAACATATTCTCTGCCAGTCACGTGCAATCATCTTTGTAATTTTCTATGTGATTTAAGCTAACAGTATCACATCAAACACTCATTTGTCCACCATCACTGAACACGGTTTTGGCATTCACTTTCTGTATCCTTGGTCACTCAGAATGCCATTATAGATGTCTTTCGCCATCCTATTCTTTCTAGCATTTTCCTGTGTCGCTTATTTTCACTTTCCTATTGTGTCACTTACTCCCATTTACCTCTTATATCACTCTCATTTACTTGTGTCACTCACTCCCATTTTCCTATTGTCATTCTAGCACTTTCCTGTGTTACTCACTAGGTCACTCACTAATTTTTCTATTGTGTCACCCTCATCTGTCCAACGCTTTTTGTTTGGGTGGCTGACCTAGCCATTTCTGGTTCAGGGCCACATCTTACCTAGTTTGGAATGTTGCATACTCGGCCTCTAATGGTGTCTGGAGACCGGCAGAGTCTCGCATGTTTGCAAGTTAATGCTTTTGCCTGTGGAAAACGCGTCTTTATTCTTGATGGACAGACTGAAATTATCTTCTCCCCAGAAGGATGTCTAGAGACATTTTCCGTTGATCTATACGATAAACTATTTTTTTTTTCTTATTTCAGCGTGTTTGGAACGTTATTTGGGGTATAAACAAGCGCGCTCCTATAGACTTGTGTTGTTACAGTACAAATGCACAATCACTTCCATGCAGCGTGAAAACAAACAGAAATATAGTTGAGAAAACAGAGAGAAGGGAAAATGCATTTTAGACGTGATGTATTTTCTGCCGGAAAACTCGCACCTGAACTTAAAAAGAGAAACGGAAGAAGGGGTCCGCGAAAGACGGAGTAGGATTGGTACTCCCCTTGAGTTTCCGCTCGTAAAACAGTCGATTTGCGTGACCCACATTTGTAGAAACCATCGCCTCGCCTCGAGCAGAACCTAAACTTTAAACGATCTTTACCGTATTGCGTGACATGTACGCGTGCCGGGAGCGTAGCACACGTGGGTTCCTCGGTGCATGTGCGGTCCTTGTTCAATCATTGCTGCATGCCATTAAGAAGCATATCAGTTTCATGCTTCAGTTTCATTTCTTTTTCCTTTTTAAGTCTTATTTTCCTCTCACGTCATCAAATATGTCTGTTCGAAGGTGAAGGTTAGTATATTTGCGCGTGACAGTGCATGAATGCGTTTTCTTTCTGTCTTCTTGGTGTATCGAGTGTTTGCATATAGTCCCCAATCTAAATTAAGACACCCATGTGACCTCAGAGTCTGACAAATCATTGAATGTTGGGAAGAAAACCCAGCCAAACAACATTACGCAAAACAGTCATATAAGAGAATGAACGGAATGATAAAGACCCTGGAATATAATGTTAGTAACATGTTAATGATATTGTTGTTTTCAAATGTCCTGGTAACAAGATACAGTTGCGATTGTTTGTGTTTATTATTTACTATATTAGGGTAAAAGTCGATTGCACATACACACACACAAACTCATACATAATAAAGAATATCACTCTCATTACTAATTACGAGCTCTACTAGAACGATGGTAAAATTGGTTGCGAAATTGTTTTTCAATTTGGACTCACTATAGCTTCTATTTTAGGAAATATATATAGAGAGAGTTTCAGTTCAATTTACAGATTGGAATCGAAAGCCAAATCCTAACTTTAATGTAAATCAATATGATAATAAGGAAAACATTTCTACACTATTTCATATCAAACAAATTTCACAAAATCAAACCACACTATTATCAAAGTGTCCCAAATACCTCGGTACGGCGAATGTAAATTTCAGACGCTACAACAGTAGTGTATGAAATACATCTTGTCAAAAGCCTTGTACGAAACATAATTCCCGAGGAGAATGAAGTAGAAACGTGTGTTCAGGACCAAAATGACACGGTCGAGATAGTTTTATTTTCTTTTATGACTGCTTTAAGTGCGTGATGGTATGCACACATGCAAAGAGAAAGAACTCAGAGAGAGAGAGGGAAGAGAGAGGGAGATGTTACACTCTACAAATATAGTAACAAGTCAGAATTTTAAAAAAAAATGAATGTAGTTACTAAACATTATAGCACATTATATATACGTTAAGGCGTGGGCGTGTCCACCACCAAACAATCACGCACACGCCAATAGTAACCTACACATTCTTTGATAACAGCGTTGTTTTCACTTTCATCGCCGAATTAACGAACTAAGGAAGAAAAGGAAGAACTATCAGCCACATTCTCGTTTATCTTGCTCTTGTGTAGCAATTAAGTCACGTTGATATATAGATCATATCAATTCATCGTAGTCGCTCCTCGCTTGCAATCCACAGTCAAGAGTGCCCAGGCTCAGTGGGGAAAAAGGCGTCAAGAGTCGAACATAAAATCATTCCATATCTCTCTTCACTCATACTGAAGAGACAAAGGTAGAGAAAGTTTACAATACCCTTTCAGACAGACATAATCTCCTTTACAGACACATTTTTTAACCAGTCTTTAGAAAGCGGGATTTTGTAATGTAGTGTTCGGAAAGGGGGAGGGGTGTAACTTTCTCTTCAGAAGTAAAAAAATAAATAGTACTCTGTATTTTCGATTGTCCGCTTTTTATTCTGCATGCGCATCAGCATATGTAGGAGTAATTCAAGTCAATACAGTAAATAAGCAAAGTAACTCTATTCAATATAGTAAATAAACATTTATTCAGTAACTCTACTAATATAGTGAATAAACATATATTCAATAATTTTACTAATATAGTGAATAAACATATATTCGGTAACTCACTCAATATATTGAATTAACATATTCAGTAGTTTAAGGTATTGATCATTCCTCAGGTAAGGAGATCGAAATAAAGGTGAATAAATAATATTAATACATAAGTAATTAATTATCAATAAGTTTTGGACTAAAGAATATTCAAAAAGTATATAAGTAAAATGTGCTGCTTTGTTTTTGATATTTTATCATCTAATCTCTGATTTTCTTCTCTCACTCATCTATCTATCTATTTATCTATCTATCTATCTATCTATCTATCTATCTATCTATCTATCTATCTATCTATCTATCTATCTATCATCCAACAGTATTTTACTATTATTATCTCTTAGATTTATTTGACTATTATACTAAGTTTTGATGAATATCTTTATATATTTAATTCGACATGAAATTTGATTATTGATTTATATTAACAGGTTGTCACTAATATTGGTCTTCTTTCTTCTTTCTTTTTTCTTTGTTTGTTTGTTTATTTGTTTGTTTGCTTGTTTCATTCATTCATTCATTCATTCATTCATTCTATCTTTCTTTCTTTCTTTCTTTCTTTCTTTCTTTCTTTCTTTCACATTTTTCAAATATTTTCTTTGACCTAATGAAAACAAGTGCACTCTTTGAACGCTCGTTTTGCTTTCGTTTTGCTGATTTTTTATGAATGTAAGCATGTGTGTATGCGTCTGTTTTGCTGTGTATATTTGTAAGTAGGTTTTCTTATTTTAAATATTTTTATTTTCACTCTAATGGTGAACGCCTTTAAACGTTTTCGTTTATGTTTTTAATTAATGCATGACATATATGTTGCTGTTGCTTGCTGGTGGCAAGATCATTTGGCTTCTACTTTCAGCTGATAAAAGAGCATGTTGTATGAGAGAAGCACCTTTTTGTTGTAATTTTAATTACTATCACGATAGGAATAATTGTTCAAGAGCTACATTTTAAAAATAATGCTATTATAGCAATATTAGTAATAATTTTAAAAAGTACTGTAGGGACTTGTGTTTTCTCACTTAGACACGGAACAGGAGCCGCATTTTTAAGTGCTGGCATAACTGGTGCGAGTGTTTACATGCCAAGCTGTCGTCACGGCTTAACAAGGCAGCTAAGCTTTTAGAAACGCATTGTCAAAGACAGCTAAGCTTTTAGAAACGCATTGTCAAAGACAGCTGCCAGTTCCGTTCAGTGTATTCGACTATATAATAATACTAGATCTTTAAGTATACTACTGTTACCATTAATACTATTCGATCTTTAAGTATACAATTGTTACTAATTAATAATACCCGATCTTTAAGTATACTACTGTTACTATTAATAATGCTACTTCCTCTACTTTCAACACATTAACAGCAATAACAATAATAATGTATGATGGCAATGATGATGATGGTGATGAGGATGAGGATGATGGTGGTGGTAGTAATGATGAGGTCGATGTCAAAGCTAAAGAAAATTAACAAATATTGTACATTTTAATCGTTTTCCATGACACAATTTATCTTTTATTCATTTTACTTGTTTTGGTCGACACTGTTTACTTTAGACGAATGAAATGTATTTACTGATAAGAAATGTTAAGTTTGATGTCTGGCCAAATATTATTTGTAACTGTTAGAATTAATTTTAAAGAATAAGGGACAAAACGATGGGATAATTAAAAGAAATGTTTGTATGATGTTTCTTCAGATCACAATCCCAACTTCACCAGTAGTTATCTTGTGAGAAAGTAAGAAGTCACCAGAAAGCTGCAAGACTGTAAAGCTCCGGCAAACATAACGTTGTTAGTCGTATAAAACAAAACAAAAGCAAAAACAAAAACCAACAAGACAGCTGTAGGCACATAAATGTATAAATAGATTGTACTATTTCATTCTAGTTTAGCTAACATGCGAGCGTTGTTAATGAAACCTGACGTCAAAGCAAACGAGAGAAAACAGTTGTCACCAGCACGGCACGTATACAAAGGTCGATGACGTATGAATGCACGGACAAACTATCGACAAAACACAAAAAAAAGCACTAATCCAGGTGGAACCATCAGAGAACTACAAAACCAAAGTGAATGGAAAAGACAACGTTGTAATAATTGTAAGAAACATGCACAATACACACATCTAAAAACAAGCACAACAGGAAACATATTTGCACATATCCATAACGAGACAAAAACAGTCACTCCCAACCCAACAGTTCATTACCACTCTCTTTCACCATCCCCTGTTCTATAACTTCCCACCTTTTCCCGTCTTTAAACCGTTTCATAAAAAATCCTTTGTCGATGTTATGCACCTTGTACGAATTAACTACGAATGGAAGCAGACGTTCAACTTAAATAAATGAGAGAAAGGGAATTTTCGGTGAGAAACATCTCTAAATTATGGTTAATCTTCATCACTATGTAAACGAATTATTTATATTCTGGCCGACAAGCCGCTTAGTGGGTGTGTAATACAATGGATGATGATTTTTTTTATTCGAGCACATCTGTATCGTTGGGGTTACTGGAAAAGTGGAAGGTGTGAAAGGTGGCTAATTATCTTGAAATGATCAAAGAAAAAATAATGTAATGAGTGAGAAAGAAGATTAAATCTGCTGAATGGTAGCGGTCACCATTGTATCTCAAGCCTGGAGGTCGCAACTTGCTACTCTCCACATTCCTTGAAATGAGAGCCTGGAGATCGCAACTTGCAAGTCTCCACATTCCTTGAAATGGGATCCTGGAGATCGCAACTTGCAAGTCTCCACATTCCTTGAAATGGGATCCTGGAGGTCGCAACTTGCAAGTCTCCACATTCCTTGAAATGGGATCCTGGAGATCGCAACTTGCAAGTCTCCACATTCCTTGAAATGAGAGCCTGGTCACAAAATGTCATTGAAGATCTAGATTTAAGAACGTAATATTCAACAAAACGTCGTTCGTAGCTCAAGATTTCAACACATAACATTCATCAGCATCTTTCGAAGCATTAGATATTACCATGCATTATTCATCAAAATATAGTTTGGAGCTCTAGATTTAAGCTCACAATATTCATCAAAATATCGTTCAGACATCTAGATTTAAGCACATAATGTTCATCAACATATGATTCGAAGCTCTAGATTTAAGCACTTAGCGTTCATCAACATCTCGTTTGAAGCTCTAAATTTAGGCACCTAAAAGTCATTAACATATCTAGAAATTCTAGATTTAAGCACTTTGTGTTCATCAACATACCGTTGGAAGTATTAGATTTAAGCACGCAATGTTCTCTCATCATAACGTTCGAAAATCTGTGTTTAAGCACGTAATATTAATCAACATATAGTTTGAAGCTCTAGATTTAAGCACGTAATTCTTATCAAAATATCGCTGGAAGCTCTAGATTTAAGCACGTAGTTCTTATCAAAATATCGCTGGAAGCTCTAGATTTAAGCGCGCGATATTCATCAACAAATCTTCGAAGTTTTAGCGCGTAATATTCATCAATACATACATCTGCAGAATGTTCCCTTTACCATTGTTATTCGTGGAATTATCAACATAAAATACTCATGATGAACGCATGCCATTTGAAAGAGGGTTTGAGGCGTAAATTCTATTTTCAGTATAATGCAAGCTCACGTTTTAAGTTCTTGGCTGTTAAGTCAGCTCAAATGAGGACCTGCTTGTAGGGATGAAATCGGTCCAAAGCAGAACACGGATTTTAAGGTGGTAGTGATGTGGTAGTGGTGGTTGCTTTACTTTCTTCCTCTTCAGACACTGAAGAGGCCTCTCGTCTTAGGATGCTCTCGGCCCCCTGAGACATCTCAGGATTTTACAGCCCTTAACGGCTCTGGAAGGACTTGGGCTCCCTTCATATTTTCTGGGGAATCGACCACCAAATGGATGGTTCACTATCAAAGCCCTCTCCCCGCACCAAATGGGAGAGTATCAGAGCTTTTCTTTATACAAGATTGTGATGGTCACTTTTGCATCTTTCCCTTTCAAAGCTTACTTGCACAGTGCGTTTCGTCTTAGGAAATTCTCGGTCCTGGATAATTCTGAAAAGATTAAGATCCCCTCTGTATTCTAGGGTCCGAACACCCTGAGTAACGCTCTCTACATTCAGTGGGTTTTTTTTTTTTGTTTTTGTAAGCTGTTTTGCACTCCTTTGTCGGAGTTTGATTTTTTTTTTGCATAATCGACAACGTAAACTATAATAAAATTCGAAATAATATTATACTTTATTTAATATGCATGCGCGTATGAGAGGTAGCCACACATACATTGTGTATTTCATTACATATTATTGCGTTATACGACATTTTAGCGCGGACATGACAGGCCAGCGTATGTAGCGAACCAGACAATGGACCAAAACGAATCCGCTAAGACAGCGTTCAGCTCGCGGAAATTGCCAGCGTTTTAAACGGACAACCTTTAGGTGAATACGGCGTGACATTTTAGCCTTCGCTCAGCGTGTGGCAGTCATATGAGAAATTTTGTATAATTTGCCTTTTGACGGTGAGACAAAGACAAAATGGTCTGTCTCCAGATCACATACGCCTTCCTGAAATAGCTCCTTCTCCCTGTATCAACAAAACCAGTAATCCCGCCATCTTAAATCAAAGGTTGCCGAACACTTCCGGACATCTCACGCAGGAGCGGTGGGGGAGCTTGAAAAAGACAAGTGTCACAGGGTGAAGTAGGGCGATTGACTTTTTCACCCTTCATTGACCCTCATACTTCTCTATATGGTATATATTCCTAGTTTGTCACATACTGCAGGCTGCTCTACAGTTTTCTGAATTGCCAATGAAAAGGTGGCTTATTGATATATAGTGTTGATATTTCGATAGTCGGAGTTTCGAAATGATAACAACTTTCTTGGTATTGTTATATTCAATGGGAAATGACAAATTTAATGTTATCGGCAGTGAACATAAAATTATTTATCACAGAAAACAGGGCCACTGAGAGTTGAAGCCTTTATTGCTGATTGGTTGAATTGGTTCCCGAAATTCTTTCATCACTTAGTTATCTCCCTTGGATTTAGAAAGGACAGTAGGTGAGTATTTGCAAGCAAACTTTATGCCGCGCACCAGTTAACAATCTTCGGTATGGATGCAGAATAAGTACATTGTGATGGAAAAGTGAAAGCGTCGGTTGCTAGCCGCTAGATTTATAAATCGTTGTGTTGCTATGCTTAGCCGGAAGTTAATGACGGCAACTCAGATAGGTCAATACAGAAACAGCAGAATTCCTGAAACTCTATGCCTACTGCTGTATTAAACTGATAAACTGATAATTGACTTAGAATCTTTTAAATCGTGTTTCGTTTTCTATTCATGCCCCCCCCACACACACACATACACCTTATACACACACGCACACACACAACACAATATAGACCCATACAACACAAACATACCAACACCACTACCGCCACCTTACACACGCACATCTATCTTTCCACAATAGAAGTCGACATACATTTTTTTCACCAGGATTAAACATTAAACTTTTACATTTCCACCCTTATACTCGGATTAAAATATAAATACGTCCCAGGTACTGCTCAGGTGAAAGCACACTTTTGTTATGATAATTATAATTATCTGTGCTTGTATTTTGTCTTCCTACACTTACTGATATGTGATGCTGATTTTTCGTTTTCGTCTCAAGTTTCTTCTTACCGGAAAATATAATGTATTTCCTTTGTGTTCTCTTTAACAACGAATTTAGATTTTTTGACTAGGTTCTTTACAGATAGCAACCGACTTTGATATTATTATAGTTGTTTTGATATATTTTCCCTTTTAACTCTCAGAATGAAAACTCAACTGGGGAAAGAATGAAGTGAATTGTCATAATTTAAAACAATATTTTCTTTTCAGATTCTTTGATTGATATGTGTTATAAAAATGCATTGAGGAAATGTTTGCAGTGCTGTGTGCTTACCTGTGTACTTTGCCTTTCCAAACATGCAATACAAATAAAGAATAAGTTCTACTAGTACGTGTGTACTTTGCCTTTCCAAACATGCACTACAAATAAAGAATAAGTTCTAGTATCTATGCAATTTATATTGTTATGACAAACGTTATGTCACATAAATACTAAATCGCATTCATTGTCAAGGCTTTTAAAACATTTCTATGACTATTAAAAGACCTTTGTCTCAGATTAGTTACAGGAATAAAATTATTCAGGAATAAATTACAATGACATTTAGTAAAGCAGTGGAAATTATATTTTCTTTCATCTCTTCAACAGATTTTTATATTACAAATTCATTTCATCCGTGTCGTTGAATTTTATGACATTTGCTGGTTTATACACTTTGCGATTTGGTACAAACCCCTAAGCATGTTTCACTAACCAGTATACATTTGAATAATGGGATTACTGTGAGTGTAGACAGCTAGGTCAGCATGACAGTGAACCACCCAGCATTTGACTACTTTAATTAATCAAACACCACGAAGTGCAGATCTCTACAGTAATGGAATTAATTTTAACTTGTTTCACCGCTAGGCACAAAAGCAAACAGTCTGCTTCTGACTGATGAAATTAATGACATCATATCGATAACATAATGCTCTCATGAATAATAGAATGGATGTATGTATATCTTACTAAAGAATCAAATAAAATACGTTTATAAATAATGGAATTAATTAAAAGTTTGAAGAGGAGAAAAACAAATATGATTTTGATGTAATCATGTCATGTCAGCATAAAATTATGCTTGGCATAAAGAACTTACTGTAATCATTTCGCGCCACAAAACCAATAAAATATGTTTGGGAATACTGAAAATAATGTATTCTTAGCATACCAGAGATGCAGTTTCATTTGAATAATGGCAATTAATGATATTTAATAAATGTCTACACATGCAGTGAACCTACATACTTTTAAATAAAAGCATTATTAAAAGTAAATAAAATAATTTAATCTTCAAGAATACATTTACATGTTAATCACATCCATTGTTCAAACTCGAAAGCAATATTACATTATACTATCTCCTTTCATTCAGATTCCATTAGCCCGCTGTCTTATACCGTTATCTGTATAATAAAGTAATTATTTGCTCAGCTTCGTTGTCAAAGGTACATAACTCTCGAAAGCGTTATTTAGCCAATATTAGACCTTCGATCTTATTTCTGAGTGAATATAAAAGAAAACTGACTTAATAATAAAATGCGCAAATAAAGTAGGCATAATTTTATTTCTAATATGAGCAGAGATATATATTTTCAAAGCATTTTAAAAAACAATAAATAAGCGAATTAAAAAAAAACAACGAGTGAATAAACAGAACAGTATCGTGCAAGCGCTAACGAATGTCCTTGTTATGTTGTTCTGTCGCCTTACTTCGCGCTGACTTAAACAGGTGCGTAGGGGCATTGGTATGAGTCGGGGTCAACAAGTACGTGTGTCACGCTGGTCTCGAAATACCATCCATAATTTTCTCTTAGGCCTTGCTGGGCATCCTTAACCGTGTGCCGCGTCATTCTGTTTGACTTAATCAGACGTGAAAATTAGTGCAAGTTAAATGAAATGCTACAAGTGCCGGGAGTCCTACTGTCCCCTTTTTCGTTTTGAGACAAGATTGCAAGCATAGAAAATGCTTTGTGCGCGCGCGCGCGAGTGTGTGTGTGTGTGTGTTTTGGAATGTGAGCCGAGTTTAGATTTAATAAATTTAAAAAGTGGGGAAAAAATCTTATTCAGATACACATCCAGTCGTCGCAATAGCTTTATAGTGTCACGAAATATATTTTAAAAAATACCTTCTTAATATATAGTACGACTTTACAAGCAAATTTAATATTTGTCTTTCCGTTCTGTTGCTAATTTTACACACGGTGCATTGTGTTTTGTTTGTTTGAGTTTAAACGCTGTAGCAAAGTATGCTGACTACATAGAGCAATTTCTGGTACAAGGAAATTACTGGAAATTGCTACAATTGTTGTTCTGCTTGAAGGCGCTGTTATGGCATGGTGATAGATTAGCCGAGAGAAAGTAGCAGCAATTCAGTGTTCTACAAATGATATAGTCAAATGTATTTGACGAAAGTATATTTCCACGCGAAAAGAGAAGAATAATATTTATTAATTTTACAGTAAGATGGCGCATAAAATACACAGCCCAAGTCATTAGATCGTTAGGTGAATACGGTAGATCCCTCTAGAAAACCTCACCATAGTGCGACAATTGTTTTCTCTCCCCGAGGAGGGGCAAAATTTCAAACGAAAATTGCCGCTACTCGACAACAGCTGCCGGGCACAAGGTGCCACCTGGACGATGATGCGTGTGTGCACGGAATATAAGTGTGAGTGTGTGTGTGTGTGTTTATTTGTTTGTGTTTGTGTTTGTGTTTATTTGTTAATGTTTGTGTAAACATTAGTTTTTGTTGGTACCAATGTACATTCAGGCACATAACTCTGACATATAAACAATCCACAAAACAAGTGTGCGCGCGCTGGAAAAGCTTTCAAATTCGAAGATGTGCATTCTTTACACTGGAGATAGTGGTTCACGCTTAAAATGAAGCTAAATTCATAGATGACTCCTGAACGCTTTGGGTGCTTGAGATCTGAACGCTATGCCGATCATGAATTCGATAAAAGGGACGGTTGCAATAGTGAATGTTGTCCTGAATATGTAGGAGAGTGTAACTTGCTCGCGATAATGTGTAAAATGTGGCACAGATGGTGATAATAGAATGAATATTATTTCGATAAATGTGAAAGCGATTGTGGCAATGGTTGGAATGGCCAGTGAGCGAGTGAGTGAGACAGAGTGACTGTGTGTGCAATGGTGTTTGTGTACTTGGGATAGTAAATAAAATTTTATAGGATATCGTGTGTATAATGGTGTTGTGTACTTGGGATAGTAAATACAATTTTATAGGATATCGTGTATATAATGATGTGTATGATGGGTGTGATATAAATAGTTACAGTGATAGTCAATGTGAGATAGTAATAGTTACTGTGATAGTGGATGAGATAGTAATAGTTACAGTGATAGTGGATGTGACGATGATGATAGTAATAGTTAATACGACAAACAGATATGAGTGTAAACTCGAAAATCATTGTGATGTTAATGATTCTGAAGTAATAATTGATTGTTATCTTATTAATGATTGTGACATTAGTGGTTGTGACTTTATTAATGACTGTGATGTTATTAATGATTGTGATATTAATAGGGATTGTGGCATTATCAATGACTGATGTCATTAGTGATTGTGGTTTTTTTAGTGTTTGCTATAAATATCATTAACTCCGTATTGTAAATATATAAATATCACTAACTTCGTGGACTGTTCTAACGTTACAAATAAACTCCATGGACTGCTCTAAGTAACGCTATAAATATCACTTAACTCCGTGGACTGCTCTAACTAACGCTATAAATATAACTAACTACGTGGACTGCTCTAAGTAACGCTATAAATATCACAAAGTGTACTGCTCTAACTAACGCTATAAATATCACTAAATCTATGGACTGCTCTAACTAACGCTATAAATATCACTAAATCTATGGACTGCTCTAACTAACGCTATAAATATCACTAAATCTATGGACTGCTCTAACTAACGCTATAAATACAACTATCTCCTTGGACTGCTCTAACTAACGCTATAAATATCACTAAATCTATGGACTGCTCTAACTAACGCTATAAATACTACTATCTCCTTGGACTGCTCTAACTAACGCTATAAATAGCACTAAATCTATGGACTGCTCTAACTAACGCTATAAATATCACTATATCTATGGACTACTCTAACTAACGCTATAAATAGCACTAAATCTATGGACTGCTCTATCTAACGCTATAAATAGCACTAAATCTATGGACTGCTCTAACTAACGCTATAAATAGCACTAAATCTATGGACACTCTAACTAACGCTATAAATAGCACTAACTACGTGGACTGCTCTAAAGCTAGCGATAGAAATAATAAAAGTGTGATGGTGGTTTAAATGATTAGCTAGCTACCCAAGCCCTAATCTATTTAATTGCAAGTTCAGGTCTTTGGAATTTTTGCAGGTGGAGAAAACTCGTTCAATCATCAGAGACAATAACCGTTAACTAAATTATTCAATCTGCCCCTGAGGGTTACTGGTTTAGAATTCATACCACTCCTTTCAAGTATGAACACTTCTAGACAGTATAGGAATTATGCCCCCCCCCTCTCCTTACACTCTCTCTCTCTCTCTCTCCCCCTCTCTCTCTCTCTCCTTCAACTTAGGGGGACACCTCCTACGATATGTTATTGTCTGTCTTAACACAATTAAATTTTAGCCCCCACCCACTAAGCATGCATGTCTCCTTCTTGGATTAAATACAGAAGTGGACATGTAATTAACAAATAAATTTATTTAACACAATGAATAAAATTAAGTAAGAAGTAATTTGTACATAATAAATAGTAATCACAAATGCAGGCAACATGAAAAAAATAGTTTCTTCAACCTAGGTTAGGGAATAAATTAAAAGAATCTGCTATTAAATTTGGTGTAGTCTCCAGAGTCTCTGTTGTTCATTACATAGAATTTTGATCGAACTCCCTATGAATTACTAATAATTATAAATATGAAGAAAAATAAGAAATAGAAAAGTTACATCACAAGAGACATTTTAAGGGGTTATAGATATGAGAAGCCAGTCACCTGATGTAAGCTGCATAGATGGAGTTGTCTAGCTCCAGTTCCAGTTACTTACGAGAATTGATTTTTATTTACACACGGGGGGGGGGGGGAGTAATTGTTCAGAGAAGCGGCCGCAGGCGGTTGGTGTCTGCTCATGCATGACTGAGGCCTATAGACCATGCATCTGGTGGTTCTGCTAAGTAGTGCCAATTACAAAGTCTCATAGATGTTGCCAGACTGTCCTGTCCAACCTGTCGTTAGCATTTTAACAGTTATTTTGTATCCTCACTTAACGAGAGTAATGGACAGTTAATTAAATTCAAGATATTAAATATTTTAGAAAAAGTATACAAATTAATTATCATTTATGCCATTTGCATTTCGGGTGTTACAAAAGGTTATACTTACTCCAGGCAAGTAAGCGGTTGCTGTTACCAAATATACTTGTGCGCTTGTTAACTGGCATCTACACTTGTTTTATTTCTGTGCAATTTATAAATGATATATGATTGACTGAATTATTCAATCAATACATGAACCAATCAAATAAAAATATAAATTAATCAATAGGCGAGTCAGTCAGACCAACCAAATAACAACTGGCCAAGTGACAGACCAACCGTCCTATTAATTAATCAAATACTTAATCAACTGATCGACGAAAAAACCAATTAACCATCAATCAATAAATCGGTCAGAAATGATGAACTAGTTATTTCGTCATTAACTCCACCTAATGAACTTTAGAAATACAGAAATGTTATAAACATAATGAATGAAATAATGACAGAACTAATAAACTTTAGAAATATAGAAATGTTATAAACATAATGAATGAAATAATGACAGAACTAATAAACTTTAGAAATACAGAAATGTTATAAACATAATGAATGAAATAATGACAGAACTAATAAACTTTAGAAATACAGAAATGTTATAAACATAATGAATGAAATAATGACAGAACTAATAAACTTTAGAAATACAGAAATGTTATAAACATAATGAATGAAATAATGACAGAACTAATAAACTTTAGAAATACAGAAATGTTATAAACATAATGAATGAAATAATGACAGAATAAAGATACACAAGACTAATAGCAATTTCATTTTTGGTTGAATGTTCAACAAATGTCTTTCTCACCGAATTCTACCGTGTCGTCTTTGAATGTTTCTTTCATAATGAGTCAACGTGATCAAACATACCCAAATAAATCAAAATGATTTTCAACGTGATCATGTATACATACCCAAATAAATCAAAATGATTTTCAACGTGATCATGTATACATACCCAAATAAATCAAAATGATTTTCAACGTGATCATGTATACATACCCAAATAAATCAAAATGATTTTCAACGTGATCATGTATACATACCCAAATAAATCAAAATGATTTTCAACATAATCGAACATACCCAAATAAATCAAAATGATTTTCAACGTGATCATGTATACATACCCAAATAAATCAAAATGATTTTCAACATAATCGAACATACCCAAATAAATCAAAATGATTTTCAACGTGATCATGTATACATACCCAAATAAATCAAAATGATTTTCAACATAATCGAACATACCCAAATAAATCAAAATGAAACTAACTAGAGTGCAATAATAGGATGAAGTGATTGATAAAATAATATTTTTTTTTTATCATGTTTGCTAATCAAATTACCTAGTTATTTTGCTCAATTATTATTTTTACCCTTCTATCATATCAAACGTTTTTTTTTATCACAAGCTAGTTTATTGGTGTGATATTAAAAATACCTTTTACAGAAACTACTTGAGTGTATCCAGTGCAACGTGAAAGTTTAAAATGCTTTATAGGTGTAGAAAACAAATCAAACCCACTAAAGTCAATATCTGGATAAACAGCATTCATTAGAACAATACATGTTTAAATTCAATGACAAATGATCATTGAAATAAATTAACTTACTGACATATTATAAACGTTTACGCTGTTTGATTACTGTAAGATCTATTATTTTACCTTGAGATGATTTCAAAAACAGAAGTAATAAAAAATTGCTTAGCAATTGAAAGCTAACGCTTGCAAAAAGGTTATAAACATAGTGAATGAAATAAATACAGAATAAAAATGCGCAAGACTAATAACAATTTCATTTTAGGTTGAATAGTTGAATGTTCAACAAATGTCTTATCACCGGGTTCTACCTTACCGTGTCGTAGAAATGGTCTGACAAAAATCAACAACAAACAACCAACAACCAAAAACAGAAACAGGAAAACATACCAAATAACTCTTGAACACATTGGTATCTGGACATACATAGCTGACCAATCATAACTGTCAAACGATAGAGTTAGAAATACTCCAGTTATATTTCCCTAACCGTCGTGTTGTTTATATTGCAGATGTAACATGAGTCATGTTCAATTATAATAAATATGCCATAATCTACATACACTTGAATTTAATGGTAGTCTTAATATAAAAAGAATAAAAGTAAAATTAAAAATATTAACATCATAAATTACTAGGAATGTAACAGTAGTTGTGTTTAAATAGAAACACCTGGGCCTGGTGTGTATATAAAATTGAAATGCCATAAACCAAAACTACGAAAAACTAACATTTTTACATTTAGTAAGGGTCTGCGTCAAACGGAAACTTGTTTTGTCAAAGACGAATGGTCTGATAATTCAGTATACATTGAAGCAGATATGCAAACTTTCACACAAGTCAACGTCACTTTGCGAGTAGGGGTTACTGGTTTTCGAGAGCAAATGCTTTCACATATTATTTGTCTTTAGTCTTATTACACACGACACCTTGAACTAAAGAGAGAGCAATAGCTTTTGTGAAAAGGAACAGCTAGAGTGATCTTTACAAATGTACAGTGAAGTGTCACATTTTGAGGTTTGCACTAGAGACCGTGTGAGTGGGTGGGTGGCTGGGTACGGGTTTAGCAACTTTCAAAAGTAATAACTAAAACGTGTCCATTTGGATTTGGGGAGCAATGCTATCGTCATCGAATGTTGAGCGATTGGACACTTGACTGTGAACGATTGGGGGATTAGAGGGGCTTTCCGATAAGCCAAAAATAATTCCAAACTCGACAGTGGATAACGCTGAGAATACAGGCATTGTTTAACTAAATCAAACTCTATGAAGCTCGGCATATCAGAGGCACACGTGTGTGCACATCTGATCAAAGTAGTCTTTAATGTTCCTTCCAGTCAGTTTGCTCAAAGATAAGCAGTTCGGCACACGAACTGATGGGGCGTAGTCTCGCCAAATGCTCACACTCTAGAACGAGACTCGCGTCTGTAAACAATATTAGTAGCACAACATTAGACAGCAATACGTTGATCTTGCTGACTTCACACCATCACGAATGTAGGCCAATACATTACGAGCACTTCTCAAAGACGACGACAATTAACCCTTGCAGACCTATGTAAGGTACCTGTGACTGTCTAGTGCATAGCTCGCGACTTTCCTCATGCACGTGCAGATTAAACATTGAAGATGTACTTTCCGAAAGGACCACTGTCCTTTGTTCTTAGTACCTTCCCTGATCAACTAGGCTACTTGCCTACTAACCCCTCTCACCCAAACAGCATTCTATTTGCTTCTGTCCGGACTCCGACTCCGACCCGAAAAAAAAATATGAACAGCAGTTCTTTAACGTCCTACTTGTACAATAAAGCTTATACGCATAATTCATAATTAAAAATATAACAGCAGTTCTTTAACGTCCTACTTGCACAATAAAGCGTATACGCATAATTCATATTTTAAAATATTAACAGCGTTTCTTTAACGTCCTACTTGGCAAAATAAAGTTTATATGCATAATTCATTATGGATGATGGCTGGAATGCCTCCCCGGGGGACCGTGGGTCGGATCGCACGTGCTGTCACGGTGAGAGCCTGAAGGCGCAAGTGTTTGCAGACGAACAGAAACATGCCAGTTGGGCGTAATCCACTGACGCTGTCCCTGCTGTTCTCGTTGTCACTTCAGGTCGTCACTTTTTAATCGCGGAACCCTGTTTGGAAAGTGGTTTTTGCCGACGACCGTGAGTGCATAAGCCTGTGTGCAAACATGCCCTGACAGTGTTGTTCTACCCAGATAACCTTACTGACTTTTCCCCCCCTCCTTATCAATTTTCTCCTTGTCAACTATTTTGTTTTCTTTTTTCTCTGTTCTTCCCTCTTTTTTCTTGGCTTTTCTATTCTACTTTTCTTAGACTTCAATGTCCATCGAAGAACACGAGAGATTTTGAATTGCATCTTTCTCATTGGCTGAGTTGTGAGTTTCAAGTGTAATTAAAGTCTCGGTAACCTCAAAATGGAAAAATAAAAGAACGCTGTCACAGTCTGATAAAATTGTCCGACTTCGTGACCCACTTGCCTTGTTTACTTCAAATTCGAATATTTGAAACCCTTGGCCCTTTGTTCAAAGCTTCCTTTTTCTAGGTGCTTCTAGAACAGGTCAAGATGTTATGTAACTTTAGGACCATTGTCCAGTTCTCGAACCAACCACATGCTTTGCGAACAGTCACGTGATACGCAATATACCTTTCTATATATGTACCCACACGCTTCCGCTCCCTCACTTCGAGCACATTTTAGCTAATTCCATCAGCTTACTCGGGTCGTGAGAGGCAGCCGGCGCCATAGAGAATCAAGGTACCCTTCGACTTCTCTCAAAGGTATCATTTTATTTAATAGTATTTGCCTATGTATTGTTTAAGTATGTATTTGTGCTATGTATTATATGATTTCCATATACACTTGAGCATGGTTCAGAGAAATAGCTGAAAACCTATATGTTACGGAATATAAATTTATTGTAACCATTTTTCCATTTCTGTACTTTAATTTATATTGTTTTAATTCACTAAGAGCCAGAATGCTGCGCTCGATATGAATTCTTCATGTAATTCAATTATTGCGTGTAATTTAAATTGTAAATTGTGAAGCGCTCTGTCGGCTTGAATTACCCCTTGTATGAACATTAATTTAACGTTGTATCTATTTTATTGCTTCATACGTCATGACTGTTAAATGGAACACATGTGAAACGATTATATTTTTTCTAAAATCTAATTGTAAGCGACGCGAGGTCGAAACTCTTTGTTCAGCGCATTTAATTGAGCCATGCCTAGGTAGGACCTGTTAGGTTGAGAATTATATCCAAACACGTTGCATCCACAGGTCGGCTCATGGTTCATGTTTCACCATGCCTCACCTGCATTAGCTTATTGGTGTAAGCGTGTCGAAATCCACTCTGAGGGCCATGCTGCAAAAATTCCAGTTCCTAGCCACTAACAAAGGGACATCATTCCTTATGCACCACGTGTGTCGTTAAAGGGGGACTGAGGGAACGAATCAGCATGACTGAGTGTTGAGACCAAGGATACAAGAATAGAGCTAAGTGCAAAATCAAGTGTACAGATCTCAAAGGAACACTTTTCTGGCAATTTAGATTGACAAAAATCAGGCATAGGCGCGTAAAGACAGAGTGAAGACTATTCGCGTTGCATTCGATTTATTGTTAATTTGTTAAACTTTATTAAATCTTATTTTCTTTGTTAATACCTCTTAGTAGTTGATTTCTATGCACAATAGACCAATTAGATTAATTCTTAGATTTGAATGGGGGCGGATGAGCAGAAAGATTGATGACGAGTGCATATTAATTTAGAGGGATTTAACTGTTTTCAAATCTAGCTAAAAGTTCGCAGTTTATTAGTCTGTAAATTTGTCGTCTGAACTACAAGACGCACTTTTAATTAGTCAGATAATAAATTGAGCAACCAGTCTGCGTAGAATATGAGAGGAAGAATTAATTATATTTAAAGTCTTTTAATTATTCTAAGCAGGGTCTTTAAATAAATACTGGAAACGTAACAAGTGTGGGTCGTCGCGGGATTGATATGTATTAAATTGTAAATTGTAACATTTTTATACATAGGGCGCATCATAACCTAGAAACGAACGAACGAACAGAATTGCCAATTGTTCTTTTGATTTTTGTATTACTGATTTTCTTTGCTTTTGTTGTGACATGTGCATGTATTCTTTTGCAGAGTAGCGTGCATGTTAGTTAATGTTGATATATTTAAGCGTAGTTAAATATGTCATGTTAGCTATTGAATGATTTATTTAGTATTGTGTTACTGAGTACTTCATTGTGAGGAGTCGAAGGTTATACCGCCAGCTAGGAGAGTTATCGGTAGTAACAGACTTCGGACTATTATATTTAGGGTGCTAGATATAATGTGTAATGTTGTATGGTAGGAGCCGTGACATTACGAAAGTCTTGGAACAGCGGACACTGTGACAAGCAGGTGAAACGTGTAAGAGTTAACGCGCAATTTATTTCGGAAGGTGTTCTGAGTAAATTAAATAATTTTTGTAAGGTTGTAGCCTAAAAGTTATTTTCGGGATAAGCGGAGTTATCGCCGACGGTTAAAACACACAATTCACGAGATACATTTTTATTGTAGCCAGCGCGCTAAGACAGTAAAATGGATCGCAAACAGGTTCTCGAAGACCTGAAAGAAACCGGTATCATGATAGGATATCAGGGTGACGAACTGACTAGCTACGTTAGAACTAAGCTAGAGGAAGTGGAGAAAGCGGAAAGAGAAGAACGTATTGCTAATCGCGAACCGAAGAAGTTAGAAGCTGAAAAACTAGCCGAAACTGAAGCTAAACGCATCGCAGCTGACGCAGAAGCTAAAAAGCAAGAAGCTGAAGTTAAAAAGTTAGAAGCTGAAAGATTAGCCGACATTGAAACAAAACGTATCGCAGCGGATACAGAAGCCAAACGCATCGCCGCAGACGCGGAAATAAAACGGTTAGAATGGGAAGTAAAGAAACTAGAAGTTACTAATCCGAACCGTGACCGCCGAAGCAGTGGTGATTCGCGTTCTAGCGATGGAAATAATCACAGTAGAATTGAAAATATCATTCCAAAGATAAATATGGTCCCATTTGATGAGAACAAAGATCAAATAGACGCGTATTTAAAAACGTTTGAAAAGTTAGCCAGAGCAACAAACATTCCAGCGGAACATTGGGCGATAAATTTATCGGGGTTATTGCAGGGCAGTGCGAAAAACGAGTTCAATAAGCTTAGCGATTCTGAGTCAGATAATTACGACACAGTCAAGGCCGCATTATTGAAGCGCTACAAACTCACAGCAGATACATACCGCCGTAAATTTAAACAGGCCACGAAAGCCAGTTCAGAGACGCACGCACAGTACATACGCCGCGTCACGGACTTGTTCCAAAGATGGATAGATCTAGCTGAAACTCCACAGACGTACGCAGGTCTTAGGGATGAAATGGTAAAAGACCACATTCTCGGGTCATACAAATCAGATCTACTGATTCACTTAGCAATAAGGGAAAAATCTACGCTAGAGGAGATAGGCAACGCCGCCGATCGCTTTGATGACGCACATTCTCAATTCTCGAACGCACACGCGAACAACAAGTCTCGACCGAACGAACCGCAGACTCGAAAGGATAAGAAAAATGACGGGAAGGCACCTAATGAGCGTGATGATAAAACATCTAAACCCGACACTAAAAACAAGTCCGACAAACAGAAAGATAAAAAGAATCTTGCATGTTACACTTGTGGTGATAGTGGCCATTTTTCACGAACATGTCCTGAAAAGAAAACAGCTAAGGTTTACGCAGTAGAAAGTCATACACCTAAAACAGAAAAGTCGAATCGAACACCAGTACAGGCAAACGGTCACGATACAATCGCTTTGCTTGATACAGGGTGTGAGCTAGACGCTATTGTAAATGCATCATTAGTTAACCGTACCGACTACACAGGGGAGACAATCTCTGTCACCTTTGCAAACGGCGAACAAGACATTTTACCAGTAGCTGAAGTCTCGATTGTTTCAGACTTTGTAGAAGGAACAGTCAAAGCGGCAGTTATGGAAAACTCACCGCATGACGTGATCCTTGGTTGCAAGTATGTTTTGCCGTGCAAAAAACAAACTTCAACTGAACCACCACTGGTTAACGCTGTAACCAGAGCAGCGAGTAGTAAAGACAAATCTGTAACTGCACCGATGTCTGCCGCACCAGCCGTAGATAAAGCAACAGTTAGCGAGATTAAAATATTACAAGCTGAGGACGAAACACTAGACAAGTTACGCAGACAAGCTGTACTTGTTAGTGACGTCAACACTGACGATTCGAATAAGAAAGCGTGCATTATTCTGAAAAAGGGTTTATTGTACCGCTATTCGAAAGTGGGAGACGAATTTCGGAAACAATTAGTCGTTCCACAAACCAAACGAAATGACGTATTACGATTAGGTCATGAGAGTCTTTTTGGTGCACACATGGGTGTACAAAAAACAACTAGTCGTATTACAAGTGAGTTTTATTGGCCGGACATCACTGCCGATATCCGTAGATTCGTGTTAAGTTGCGACACATGCCAGAGAACACAGTCTAAAAATTCAATCAGACCCGCACCGTTAGGAGAACCTGAACTGATCAGTGAACCCTACAAGCGCGTAGCATTGGATTTGATTGGGCCTATAATACCCACATCAACGAGAGGTAATCGATACGTGCTGACCACTATTGATTACGCAACAAGATTCGCCGACGCAGTACCATTGAAAAATATTGATACTGAAACTGTCGCCGAAGCCCTTTTCGGTCTTTGGAGTCGTGTTGGAATTCCTACTGAAATTTTGACGGATCAGGGGAGTCAATTCATAGGCAACGTAATGAAGGAAGTAAATCGTTTACTTTCCATCAAACATCTTACTTGCACACCATACCACCCCCAGGCAAATGGTCTGATTGAAAAATACAATGGGACATTAAAAACAGCACTTAAAAAACTCGCCACAGATAAACCGAAAGACTGGGACAGATACATCCCTGCCCTACTATTTGCATATAGGGAGGTGCCACAATCTTCCACCGGGTTTTCACCATTTGAGCTACTTTACGGACGTACTGTACGCGGACCGATGATGATTTTGAAGGCACTTTGGACTGATGAAAAGACAGATGACGAAGTTAAGACAACTTATACATACGTCACTGACTTAAGAAACCGTCTTGAAACTATAGGCAAGATAGCACGGGAAAACTTGACGATAGCTCAGTCTAGACAGGCAGAATATTACAATAAGCACACCAAACCTAGAGAATTTGAAGTTAATGACAAAGTGTTACTGTTGCTTCCTGAAGCACATAACAAACTTCAGATGAAATGGAAGGGGCCCTTTGTAGTTACCGCCAAGCTAGGGGGACTGAACTATAAGGTGCAGACAGGAAAGAGAGAGAAAATCTTTCATGTTAACCTACTCAAAAAGTACATAAGCCGTGAGGATCAAACCACTCAAGCTGATTTTGTCGTAGCGACGATAGTTACAGAAGACGAGGGGGGTACTGATTGCGTCACTGGTACTTTACCAAACTGTCCTCTACAGACGGACGAAACTGTCAAAGACGTTAGGGTAAATGAAGCCTTGACAGAAAGACAGAAAAAAGAAGTGAATGAATTGCTTAATGAGTTCTCATCTACTCTGACAGACAAACCAGGGTTGACAGACTTAATAGAATTTTCACTGAAGCTGACTGACAACAAACCGATACGTTTGAAGCCGTATCCGTTGCCACACGCTAAGATAGATGACGTTAGACGTGAGATTAAGACTATGCTAGATCTAGGGGTCATAGAGAAGACTGACAGTGCCTACGGATCACCCATCGTGTTGATTAAAAAACGTGATAACTCGTTCCGTTTTTGCGTAGACTACCGCAAACTCAATCAAGTGACAGAGTTTTGTGCCGAACCTCTTCCTGATCCGGATCTCATCTTCACTAAGCTAGCTAACGCTCATTACTATACCAAAATAGATTTGTCACGCGGTTTTTGGCAAATCAAGGTCAAGGACACTGATCGACACATACTAGCTTTCACTACACCAGTAGGAAACTACACATGGAAAGTTATGCCTTTCGGAGTTTCAAACGCTCCAAGCATTTTTTCTAAAATGATGCGGTCATTGTTAGAACCACTGTACGGACGTGGAGTTGAGAACTTCATGGATGATTTAATTCTAGGCACCCAGACATGGGAGGAGCACTTAACACTCTTACGAGATGTGCTAGCCAGATTAAAGCAAGCCAACCTCACTGCCCGCCCTACGAAGTGTGAAATAGCACAATTCTCCTTAGACTTCTTGGGACACAAGTTGAGTCATGGAACTATGTCGCCAAGTGAAGCTAAGATAGCACAACTTAAGGACACTTCACAACCGCTAACAAAAACACAAGTTAGAAGTTTTCTTGGTCTTGCTAACTACTACAGAAAATTCGTACCAGATTTTAGTGCCATTGCATGTCCTCTGACTGACTTGACACGTAAGAATATGCCTACAAAAGTAGTGTGGACTGATGCATGCCAAAACGCTTTTGACACACTGAAATCTAGACTGACTTCAGATTTAGTTGTTAAACTGCCAGATCTGACAAAACCATTCTTGTTAAGGACTGATGCTAGCAACACAGGATTAGGAGCAGTGTTATTACAAGAACACAATGACACCAAACACCCAGTTGCATATGCAAGCCGTAAACTCACAACTACTGAACAGAAATATTCCACCAGTGAAAAGGAATGTCTTGCAATAGTTTGGGCCATAAAAAAGTTCGAAAACTATTTGTACGGAAAAACCTTTGTCATTGAGTGCGATCACCAGCCGTTGGCCTTTCTCGGACAGGCGCAATTTACGAACAGCCGTTTAATGCGTTGGTCTTTGTTTCTGACACAGTATGACGCAAATATTCATTACATCAAAGGGTCTTTGAATGTTGGCGCAGATTACATGAGTCGTGCTTGATGCCATCAAGTGCCGGTACTGATAGAATGTTGTTTAATCAATTAACTGAACCCTACGGATTCCTTCCTGTAAATATGAAATATAGTTGCACACTTTATTTCTAGGAATGTCGAAATTTTTTTTGTGTAAATTTTTCTTCATTGTGGACTTCTACATTTTATCATACATAATTTGTAGGAGGCATTTTATCTTTGGCAAGATAAACGCCTCAAAAGCAAGGGGGTGTCACAGTCTGATAAAATTGTCCGACTTCGTGACCCACTTGCCTTGTTTACTTCAAATTCGAATATTTGAAACCCTTGGCCCTTTGTTCAAAGCTTCCTTTTTCTAGGTGCTTCTAGAACAGGTCAAGATGTTATGTAACTTTAGGACCATTGTCCAGTTCTCGAACCAACCACATGCTTTGCGAACAGTCACGTGATACGCAATATACCTTTCTATATATGTACCCACACGCTTCCGCTCCCTCACTTCGAGCACATTTTAGCTAATTCCATCAGCTTACTCGGGTCGTGAGAGGCAGCCGGCGCCATAGAGAATCAAGGTACCCTTCGACTTCTCTCAAAGGTATCATTTTATTTAATAGTATTTGCCTATGTATTGTTTAAGTATGTATTTGTGCTATGTATTATATGATTTCCATATACACTTGAGCATGGTTCAGAGAAATAGCTGAAAACCTATATGTTACGGAATATAAATTTATTGTAACCATTTTTCCATTTCTGTACTTTAATTTATATTGTTTTAATTCACTAAGAGCCAGAATGCTGCGCTCGATATGAATTCTTCATGTAATTCAATTATTGCGTGTAATTTAAATTGTAAATTGTGAAGCGCTCTGTCGGCTTGAATTACCCCTTGTATGAACATTAATTTAACGTTGTATCTATTTTATTGCTTCATACGTCATGACTGTTAAATGGAACACATGTGAAACGATTATATTTTTTCTAAAATCTAATTGTAAGCGACGCGAGGTCGAAACTCTTTGTTCAGCGCATTTAATTGAGCCATGCCTAGGTAGGACCTGTTAGGTTGAGAATTATATCCAAACACGTTGCATCCACAGGTCGGCTCATGGTTCATGTTTCACCATGCCTCACCTGCATTAGCTTATTGGTGTAAGCGTGTCGAAATCCACTCTGAGGGCCATGCTGCAAAAATTCCAGTTCCTAGCCACTAACAAAGGGACATCATTCCTTATGCACCACGTGTGTCGTTAAAGGGGGACTGAGGGAACGAATCAGCATGACTGAGTGTTGAGACCAAGGATACAAGAATAGAGCTAAGTGCAAAATCAAGTGTACAGATCTCAAAGGAACACTTTTCTGGCAATTTAGATTGACAAAAATCAGGCATAGGCGCGTAAAGACAGAGTGAAGACTATTCGCGTTGCATTCGATTTATTGTTAATTTGTTAAACTTTATTAAATCTTATTTTCTTTGTTAATACCTCTTAGTAGTTGATTTCTATGCACAATAGACCAATTAGATTAATTCTTAGATTTGAATGGGGGCGGATGAGCAGAAAGATTGATGACGAGTGCATATTAATTTAGAGGGATTTAACTGTTTTCAAATCTAGCTAAAAGTTCGCAGTTTATTAGTCTGTAAATTTGTCGTCTGAACTACAAGACGCACTTTTAATTAGTCAGATAATAAATTGAGCAACCAGTCTGCGTAGAATATGAGAGGAAGAATTAATTATATTTAAAGTCTTTTAATTATTCTAAGCAGGGTCTTTAAATAAATACTGGAAACGTAACAAACGCCACTTCAATTTTAACTCAAATTCTTTTCACTTCTACATTTCCGGTCTTACTGTCAAAGTGAGTAAGATAGATTTGCATATCTTGTAAGTACACGAATAGAGGTTTTAATTTTAAACCCAGACAGCCGCAGAAAAGATAAGGAATCAGATCTAATACAAAAAAAGCATTTATTAAGTTATTTGCAGTCCATATATCACTCACTCACTCACACTGTCTATCTATACGGAATAAACTATTAGAAGGCAGTTAGTGTGAATAAGACAAACATTTCTTGTATCCGAAGATCAATATTTGTAGAAACATTCTCTGTGAGGGTCGATAGAAGTGTCGCCACATATTTTTTTTAGTTAAATTTCAAAATAATTTTACCTGAACACTTGCATCAGCCTTTCGCAACCTTTTTACACTGGAGGAACACTTGACATAATTTTCAGGTCTCATGGAACCCTTGCATAAAAATTACGATCTACTACGTTTATTTATTTCAATCTCTTTTGAATCTCTCGGGGTGACCCCAAATGACCTCTCGCGGAACCCCGGTTGAGAATCTCTAACTTACATGATAATATACGTTCCTATTTTGTTGACCTTAACATTTTAATTGCCGTTTTAAAATTTTTATTGGAACAAATAATATATTCTCAAACAAGAATCCATACATTTAAAACTGTTCACATTCCCAACATACAGTTGTTACGATAATTATACATTTTTATTTCCCGTTGAGTACTTTCTATGTATCGTTATTTTGTTATAGTTATCGTTCAGTTGAAAATTATTAATTTCAACCAGTGTCTCGTAATATTTTTGGTTTTGTATATAAACATATCATGCCGATGCTAAATAGGAAACTAAATAAATGTTGACATTTTCTTTTTATATTTTATATATATTTATCAAATCAATAATTATGTCAGCATTCTATTTTTTTAAAACTACCTATACACAGTATATAAACCCACACAATGAAAGCATGCAAATACAATATGTTCCACTTACAGTTATTATTTATGAATAACGCATGTGTGTTTCACAGTGTTTGATTTCTCAGTTTAACAACGGAAACAAACAATGTTAATTTAAAAGAGTGTTCGTTATAATTGTCGTATGGCTGTGCCGTGAGGGTGAGACATGGCCTGACACAATGTTCTGTGTCTACACGGTTCTACTTATGATCATCAGTCGTTCATGTAGTAAGGTAGAACTAAGAATTGCTGCGAACCGTAACAGAACCACTAAAGCCCTGTAAAGAGACAGGCCGTACAGACAGGCCGTGCAGTTATCATTAAAGCGCCTCAAAATCTCTCATGCACTGCCATAAGTTTCCTGCGAGAGCTCCAACTTTGCCTGGAGGGCTGTCGCTGCGGTTGGTATGAAAAAAGGCGAAAAAGATCACAGACTAGCTGAGAGAAAATCCAATTTCCCTTTCCGGGTACTGACAGCTCAAAGAGAATTGTGTGTGAATGTGTGCTCACGCCAGCGGGGAACACCAATAAGGTCTTTGAAAACAGGGCGGGGGAACACCAATAAGGTCTTTAAAGCAGCACAAACGAGCTTTAGGAGGACGGCGCCAATCTCTTACAATAGGAAGATTGGTCAGGCTGGTGGTTCAGATTAACTGAAAGAATCATCCCTGATTGAGACCAGCTCTCGAGCCGTCGAGCGCACGGTAAGGAAACTAGAGCGCAGCTAACAAGAGAAGACATATAATGATGTGCGTTTACTATCACTGATAGTGAACCAACGTGTCGGATCCGCCCCTTCCATTTTCTACCCGGACTACCACCCGAAAGAGAAAAAATTCAGTCCTAAGAGGACGACCTGTGTAAACAGTCATAGTCGCATTTATTGTTGTGGCATACGGTGGGTACGTGCCAGATACCGTAGTCACCGTCGTCAGTCGAAAGTCTTCTCGTGTGGATGTCGACGCTGTCACCCTTTTTTTTTTTTTTTTTTTTTTGAGGGGGGGTATTCTATCAAAGGAAAAGCTTTTGTAGAAAGATCACCTTATACCCATAATTTTTTGGGGTACAACGCCTCTGCCACTAGATAGTTCGTAAACAACAGAGGCTCAGTCGGAACAATCTTATACAATGACGTCACTAACTCGAGATTATATAGAAAATCAAGGATGCCTACAGTAAATGATTGTTCCCCCCGTTTTTTAGTTTTTTTTCTAAAGTGAGAAAAATAAAAACGAGATAGCCAGTCGTTCAACAACTGAAGTGTAGATATAGGTCAGTCATCTAAGTTTCAGTCTGGTTTTGGTGCATCTGTGTTTCATTGTTGTTATTCCATGGCCTTGCCCGCCCGAGTAAAGTTGATATGCTAGTCTGGTCGAATATTCAGCGGGTTAGTTCGTGTTTAAATACGGCCGCCTCAGTCAGCAGAATATGTTCCATTATCTTATTTGTCCACTTCATAGGAGTCCATTTTGTAGAACATTAATTACTAGCGTGTTCTTGTTTGTGTGTGCTTGAGCGTGTGTGTCAAAAGCAAATTGTTCAATAATTTTAATTATGTTAAAAAGTGGAATTTACATGTCAGTGAAAGAATGAATCATTCACTCACTCCATCTGTCCGTCCCTCTCTCCTTCCTTCCCTCCCTCCATCCCTCCTGTCTATCTATCTATCTATCTATCTATCTATCTATCTATCAGTTCATAATTTGAACAATAAGTTCATTATTTATCAGTCAATCAATCAATCAATCTGCCACGTTTATAGTTTGCGGATGTCAAAGATTTGAACCAATGCTGCCTCTTCTGTCCCAGCGTTTTGGTTAAACTCACTCTAGAAACGTGTTTTGGCACTTTACGGTTTCTTTTTACAATATCTTGTCAGGAATCAGTCTCTCACAGAATGTTTTTTAAAATCCATTCTGTTTTCAATTTTTACGCCTGCTCGTGGAATCTGGCTTCTGGGAAAACAAGAAACAATTAGGAAAAATGCAAAAAGTTTGGATTCCGCTTTCTTGCCATGGCGCGTTACCGGCTTCGCGTGCCCTGCTCAGATCGTCTTTCCAGAACATCCTTTTTTTTAAATTTTATTTTATTCTGGGGTTACTGTTGTCGGCTGCCTCGAAGCATCGTATATGCTGAACTTGATGTGAAGGAAAGATGTACACTACGAAACGTGAAGCAATGCAACCTGTGGCCTTAGGTTGACTGTAGTCATACTTAACCTCTGCGACGTGTGGCCTTAGGTTGACTGTAGTCATATTTAACCTCTGCGACCTGTGGGCTTAGGTTGACTGTCGTCATACATGACCTCTCACCTCTCTTTTTCTTATTTTCAATTTTTAATGCAGGATTTTTGTTAGACTTTTCACTTAGTTATTGCTCTGGTCTGATCCTTCTCGTGGAACATCTGTGGTTCTTAGAAGGAAATTACGTTAGGGTGAACTTTGCGCGTCCAATAACAGATCTGTAATTGAGAAAACATTGCAGTACCACATACATGTAATTGAGAAAATATTGCAGTACCACATACATGTAATTGAGAAAATATTGCAGTACCACATACATGTAATTGAGAAAATATTGCAGTACCACATACATGTAATTGAGAAAATATTGCAGTACCACATACATGTAATTGAGAAAATATTGCAGTACCACATACATGTAATTGAGAAAATATTGCAGTGCCACATGCCTCTAACAGAATGAATGTTCCAATTCAGCAGTCCTGTAACTAAGTAAATATTTCAGTACAATAGGTTGTAACTAAGTAAATAATAAATATTTTATGCTTGTAAATAAGAAACTATTTCAGTACAATAGGTTGTAACTAAGTAAATATTTCAGTACATTAGAATTGTGACTTGTCATATAAAGGCTAATGTAGTCTACACCCACCCCGTCCTCTAAAAAGAGATTACATATAAACCTACATTCTAGAAAGGCTGACCGTGGGCTGGGAACATACCTGAATGTTCCAGACAACTATCTAATCTAACCAATCTAAACACAGCTCAATCACGTGAACGAATGTACCAGAACTTATGACACCAAAAGGTTATGTTTAGGCACTATAACTATTAAAACTACAGTTATAACTGTTGAACTATTTGCTATATGTAACTGTCCTGTTTTATTGATTTCTTGTTCAATACATTTATTGTTGATACTTAGACAATTTGTGTTAGCATAATTCACTTACATGTTATATGTTGTAGTCTGTCACCTGTATTTACTTACCTTCATGGCCGTTATAATATGTAATATTGTGATTTGCTTAAATAATTGTAAAATCGAAACCATTACCGCAACAGTAATACATGAGTTACTGAATGTAACTATTTTAACAACCTTGAAACTTAAGGTGTTACCATTAACGTTGAAACACTTTTTTGTCAAATGAAACCTAAGTGGTATTACCCACGATGCATTGAGAATCAACTCTAAACATGTGGTGAAGAATAAGGCCTAAAAGGGGTCGGCTTCCTTGCATTCTAAAAGGGGCCAGCCTCCTTACGTTCGTTAGGGGGGAGGAAGAGAGACAAAGACCGCATGAGAAAGAAATGACAGCGCTTGAAACAGAGATACGTGAGGTGGAAAGGAAGGAGAAAGAAAGAGAAGAAGCACATGAAAGAGAGACGAGAGAAAGACAGAAGGCATTTGAGTTAGAACTCTATCAGTCTGAGTTCGAATGGATCAAACATGAGAAGTTCTTGATGGCTATTGGGTTAACCCCTGTTAAAAAAAATACCGCTCTATATCTCTCTGGTGTTGACAGGCACAGCAGTCGATGTGCTCTGCCGGCAGGCCTGTCTCACGTGGAGACACCAGAACAACATTTCACCCTTGCACAGCCGAAAGAACATGTTTTGGTTAGCGCCATACACACGAATAGTATGACAAACGAGAACGAAATCCCTGTGGAAGCAGCACACGAACCAATTATGACTAATGCTCTTCCAGCCGAATTTTCTACTGCACAAGTGAACAATGACAGTCTGGCTAACTGTTGGGGACATGCTATAAGTGACACAAAGGATCAGAAAAGTTCTTTATATTCATATAAAATTGGCATTCTCTGTTTTAATGCGGAGGTCAACAAAGACATGCGTGCACAGCTTGTTGTTCTCACTACTTTTCAGAACCAGGTCATTTGGAAACAGGTCATGGAAACAGGTCATGCCGTAGTGGACATGCAGGAATAGGCAGCACACATACTTGTATTAAACAGCACTATTACTGGCTGAATAGAGATATTAAACAGCACTATTACTGACTGAATAGAGATATTAAACAGCACTATTACTGGCTGAATAGAGATATTAAACAGCACTATTACTGGCTGAATAGAGATATTAAACAGCACTATTACTGACTGAATAGAGATATTAAACAGCACTATTACTGGCTGAATAGAGATATTAAACAGCACTATTACTGGCTGAATAGAGATATTAAACAGCACTATTACTGGCTGAATAGATATATTTCCATTAACTTCTTTATACTAGAAATCCCATGTTGTAGCCAAGCACTTGCTGACAGTCTTTAACAGGTGCAGTGTTATCTTTACACTTACATGCTATGGTCGAGATGTCTCGAATCTACCACAGTTGTAATGGTTTATAAATCTAATGTCTGCCTTTCATGACCAGACTTCAGCCACACCAAATCCAAAGTAATTAGAAAATAGAATTATTTAGCAATAAACTTTGATATCTGCCCATTTTCTCACTAGTGACACACGTTCGTGACTTTTTGCTGATGTAAGCTGAAGAGTCAATAAATTACGTCATGTGTGTTATGGACTTGTTCTGCTGAATATCGATCAATCAGTAAATAAATGTAAGTATGCAAAAATGGCATTTAGATATGAAAACAAAGCAAAATAAATGTAAGTATACAAAAATGGCATTTAGATATGGAAAACAAAGCAAAATAAATGTAAGTATACAAAAATGGCATTTAGATATGGAAAACAAAGCAAAATAAATGTAAGTATGCAAAAATGACATTTAGATATGGAAAACAAAGCAAAATAAATGTAAGTATGCAAAAATGGCATTTAGATATGGGAAACAAAGCAAAATAAATGTAAGTATGCAAAAATGGCATTTAGATATGGAAAACAAAGCAAAATAAATGTAAGTATGCAAAAATGGCATTTAGATATGGGAAACAAAGCAAAATAAATGTAAGTATGCAAAAATGGCATTTAGATATGGAAAACAAAGCAAAATAAATGTAAGTATGCAAAAATGACATTTAGATATGGAAAACAAAGCAAAATAAATGTAAGTATGCAAAAATGGCATTTAGATATGGAAAACAAAGCAAAATAAATGTAAGTATGCAAAAATGACATTTAGATATGGAAAACAAAGCAAAATAAATGTAAGTATGCAAAAATGACATTTAGATATGGAAAACAAAGCAAAATAAATGTAAGTATGCAAAAATGGCATTTAGATATGGAAAACAAAGCAAAATAAATGTAAGTATGCAAAAATGACATTTAGATATGGAAAACAAAGCAAAATAAATGTAAGTATGCAAAAATGACATTTAGATATGGAAAACAAAGCAAAATAAGAAATTCGTGACTTACATTAGAAGAATTCTACTCACTAATAATCTGTCCTCCGATTTCTTCAACTGTAATTCCATTCATTGATAATCTGTCTTCCGATTTCTTCGTCTGCATTTCCACTCACTGATAATTGTAACAGACTGCCTTTGTATTTCCACTCATTGCTAATCTGTCTCCAGAGTTCTTCATCTCTTTTCCAACTGATAAGCTGACCTCTTTAATCCACTGATTCATATGATTTTCTACTTACTGATATTCTTTCTACTTCATCTGTTTCTTTCATTTGTAATTTCATTTACTGATAATCTGATTCTAGTCTCCTTCCTGTGAATTTTTACGTAGTGATAATTTGTTTCCTACCATCTGTTCCCTTCATTTGTTAATGTCACTAACTGAAACTATTCTTTCTCCAGTATCTGCACATTCAAATATTGATAACATTTCTCTCGTCTCCATCATCTGTATTGTCAAAATAACAATCTGTCACTCATCTCTTTCATCTGTATTGTCAAAATAACAATCTGTCACTCATCTCTTTCACCTGCATTGTCAAATGATAATCCGTTTCTCGTCTCCTCTATCTGCAGTGTCAAAATGAAAATCTGTTTCTCATCTTCATCGTGATAATCTGATTCCCATCACCCGTCCGCTGTTGTTTCCCACCCGGTACTCTTATTTCCCCTTATTGATAACATGTTTTCCATCCCCTAATTCGTATTTATACTTATTGATAACATGCCTTCTATCCCCTAAATCATTTTTCAACTTATTGACAGGATGCATTTTTCCACCATCATCTCTAATTATAGATATTCCTACCCAAAGACAATCCTTTAAATACTGATTTATTTATATTTTCACCCACTTATAGACATTCCTACCCAAAGACAATCCTTTCAATACTGATTTATTTATATTTTCACCCGCTGATAATAATCCATCTCTTTCAGTCTTCATCCGTATTTCCATCTCCTGAAAATAGATTTCCATCCACCCTTCATGCTGTCCAGTGAATCACCATTTCGTTCCACTCCAACCACTTGACCTTTGACCCATCCTTCCATCCCACTTCCCATCAAGTGCATGTTTTCTTCTCAATATTCTTTGTTAACAAAAAAGTACGTTGGGCATTCTCAGGAAACTATAGTATTAACAGACAGAACTCCACCAACAATACTGACAGCAATAATAACAAACAAATCTCGATAATTGGAAATCACTCATAATTTTACCCCCACCGAAAAACAAACAAACAAAAAATGCAACCTTTCTTGCTAATGTGTTAAATGAAGTGCTTATTACAACAAACGTTTTCAGATCTCTTTGTGCAGGAAAAGGAAGCAACCTAAACTAAATAAATAAATTACTACTACTACTAATAATAATAATAAACAACTTATGGCAAGCGAGGGATGTTATTAAAGGAAAGATGAACACATCTGGAATAAAGCAATCTTGCACTAATAATAGGAGCAGTACAAAATAATATATAGATCACAACTACTGCAGACAGACAAAAGAAATATGGATGAAGACAACTAAACAAGCATCAGCAAACCACAGGTGTCAGAAAACACTCCCTGGCCAAATCATAGCGACATGTAGATAAAACAATCAGTCAGCATACAAACGGCCGAGAGGGACAGGTTTACAAAGCCAAATCTAAAATAAACAATCCGTCAACATACAAACGGCCGAGAAGGACAGGTTTACAAAGCTGTATCTAAAATAAACAATTAGTCCGTTTACAAATGGCCGTGGGACAGGTTTACAAAGCCGAATCTAAAACAAACAGTCAATATACAAATGGCGAGTGGAACAGGTTTACAAAGTAGGATCCAAAACTTCATCACGGCTACAGGAGCAAGCACTCAACACAGAATTCCACTAGGAAAAACTTATGAAAATCTCGAAGGATCGCAAAATGTGGACTCTGCAAGAGTATGAATAGAACAGAGTAGGTGTGCTATTTGGACATCAGCCTTTAGCTGCAAAGATTACGTCAGAATGAAGTTTCGAACGTCCTTCGTGCAAACCAGTATGAGGACTGTGGAATTAAAACACTGAGATCTTGGATGCACCAACCAGCACCAGTCATTGAAAAAGAAGTTGAAATATTGTGAGATCGAGTAATTTACTGCACGAAAGTCATATATTGTAGATGTCAACAAGTCCAAAGGATGCAATAACCATCCAGGCTGCTTGATCAAATCACAGGATCATAACAATCATTGTGGTTGCTTGGCCAAATCACGGGACCATAACAATCATTGTGGTTACTTGGTCAAATTACGGGACCATAACAATCTTTGTGGTTACTTGGTCAAATTATGGGACCATAACAATCTTTGTGGCTGCTTGGTCAAATCACAGAATTATAACAATTATTGAGGCTGATTGGTTAAATCACAGGATCATAACAATCATTGAGGCTGATTGGTCAAATCACAGGATCATAACAATCATCGTGGCTGCTTGATAAATCACAGGATCATAATAGCAGAAGTATTTAGAAAAGATTGGCAAATGTCATCATATCTCAGATCAGAAACTCTGAGATTGTGGAATGTAAGAGCGGCAGCAATATAAATAATAATGGGAGTACTGCAGAATATAATATTTGAGTATAAAATATCAATAATAATGGGAGTACAGCAGAATATAATATATGAGGTGGAAAATAACAATAATAATTGTCATGGTGGGGAGCACAACATTTGAGGCAGAAAGTGTTTGAATAAACTGACATAAATCACAGATCAGCTCCACTGTTAAAAGCAGAATTCCTTAAACATGCCAATATCCTCTGTAAAACTTTGGATCTCCCAGAATCTTGGAAGTTTCAGAAACCAAGATTCACAGCCATCTAACAGACAACAGAAATAATGAGACGAGTCAATAACAGCAGCAGCTGCAGCAACAATAACAACACAGCAGGAACCATCACCATCATCATCACGGGTATTTAAATGTGCTAAATTCTCCAAAGAATTTTAGCGCTTTCAATTTTAGCCGTTAAGTTCAGCAGTCATGAACTAGGGTGTGTGCGAGATAACTCGAGAAAAGTCTTAATGACCAAGGCCAGGCTTGAACCCAAGACAAGCGCCTTTACCTCACAACCCCTGAGCTCCCCTACTATTTGTGCCTCCTGTCCTGAAACAATCACATCTTCCCGAGAAGGGATGTGCTTAATCCCCCACCAACTTTGAAGCAAAATTTGTTGAGAACCATGGATCTTTAAACCATGTGCTTGCTCGGCGGTCAAAGTACACACAAATGCACTTATGTCCAAATTTTTGGTATATTTGCCGACTGATAAGGGAGGTAATTTATTACAAGAAACTTTCTTCATGCCCATCACTAGGTAGTAACCATAATTCGTCCCTGACCATGTGCCTCTTTGTCAGTATAAATACATGTTCATGCTAAGAGTCCCTCTTATAGTCTATTTATTATCATCTAAAAGATATAATTTATCACTTGGCGTCTTCATGATGTTTCCTGGTCGTTTCTGGTCTTTATGCTTTACTTAATCCACGTACATGATTGCTTACTTATGTCTAACTTGTAGTACATTTATAAACAGCTATGGAGCATCATATTTTATTGAGTTTTTATAATATTAAATCAACTGTCTTCTACTTACAAACTTTTGCAGGAAATATTAGTTAGCATTGTCCAAACTCAGGTACGTGTTTGTGACAGAGTAAATTTGCCCTTCCAAACCTCTTAATTCAATTATTATATAAATTGCTAAAATTGTCAGAGTGACCCCACCTTGGGCACTCCTTTTGGTGTTAGTTTGAAAGTGTCTGAGTCTGAAGTAAACAGCCTGAGGCAAGAATATTCTAGATTTGCTGAGCTAATGGAAACTGAGCGAGCAGTTTTCTATTATCCAATAATTATGATTTATGAGAATGAGACTAGCCAATGGGCTGAGTTTAAGGAGATCTCTTGCTGTAGAGAATTGTACACTGGAATGTTAAAATGAAAGCGAGGGGAAAGACTGGGACAGGGAAATGACAGGAATGTTATATTGAAAGCGAGGGGAAAGACTGTATCAGAAATCAACATAAAAGGATCAAGTAGCAGAAAACAGCATCTGAAAAGAATGGTTGCCTGGAAAAAATAATTACAATCCCACTGCTAAAAGTTGGATATATCTTTCGTGCAAACTTGGACCTCGCAGAATTATGGAAAGATTTGGATATCTTGGTTTACGACCAGCTAATCTAGAGACATAAGAAGTCATGAAAAATGAATACTATTACTATTACTATTAATTCTGTAAACACCACCACCAATACCTCCTACACCACCACCACCACAACCACCACCACCATTATCATCATCATCAAATGAAAGTATCGACATCAGTTGTCTATTCGAACGTTTCATCATGATGGAGATAAATATTTGAATATTTGACTTTAAAATACTATGTGCTCACTGCCCGAGTTCTGCTTAACAGACTTAATTTCTATTTCAAAAATTAGTTGGACTTAATGGCTGAACAACAACAACAAAATTAGTGACGAGGCTCATTGTATATTTTTAATTGTCCCCCTTTTATTTTTCAGAGCTTTACATCGTGTGAAACACAAACACTGGGATAGCAACAAAAACTGTTCCAAGAAAATGGGACTGATCAATCGACAGATCAAGCTGTGTCGTGAGAATTTGGACTTGATGCCCAGCGTCGCCAGAGCATCCTACATCTCCGTGGAAACGTGTCAGAACCAGTTTTCAGACCGAAGGTGGAACTGCTCATCTGTATCACTCTTTCCTGCCAGACTCAAAGATCTCGTACGAGGTAAGAAATGATTTTAGCGTTGTGTGCTCTCAGATTTGAAATGTCCAAGAACGCTTTGGGGTTGGTTCGTCAAATGCGAAATATCAGTTTAGTTAAAGTTTGTCGTGCTAATTAGATTTTAAGAAAGTTTCTTTGAAAGTAAATACGTATTTTAAATGTTTCCTTCTTCTGACCTATTCGTATCCCTCCATCTTGTTTCCAAGTTACATGAAGTCAATTTGTTTGAAAAATACTTTTGTGTTCACCGTGTTCATGAAAAACTTGTTATTTTGCTTTAGTTCTGTATCGTGGATAAAAATAGATCATTGATAATAACTAGAAAGATAATCAATATTTTTGTGAGCACTGTTTCCAATGTGAAGGACATTTGTACAGAAAGATGGTTGCGATTACTTCAGCTTCCACGCACCTCACTTAGAAATTTCAGAAGTCTCAAGAATTTCGTACACTTAAGTGACACAATTTTACTCACACGAATGCATTCAGATCCATTCAGTTTGCAATGTTGGATTTGGAATCGCACTCACTAGATATAAATCCTTTGTTAATCACAACGAACTCTGCATTATCGTGTGAAATTATTTAGATCACAGCTTCTTATTTTCTGTGTCATTCAGCAATACTTTTCTCCAGCAAATCCTTGTAATGTATGTTACGAGGTCTTTCGTGAATAATTTTTACAAAAAACATTAATGAGAAAGTAATAGGGAAAAAATAAATTGCTGAAAATATGCAAACATGCAACAGCAACATAAAAATAAAAAATAAAGAGAAAATTGAATTCACAGGTGGCGATCTCTCAAAAACAGGACGTGAAGTTTCACAAAAGGCACGTGACTGGGTGACTTATCAAAGGGAGGCAATTGGCACTAGTTGAGTGGGTACCATAGCAAAGTCATTTCCCGCCACTTGTCGTCGTGAGTGAAAGAAACGAAGTTAGTTTTGTGGTTGCAATGATGTAGTTACAAGTACTCCTCTGCTTACATTAAACCCTTCCCAACCTAAAACCCATCTCGCTTCTGCTTTTGCACCACTCCGTTGGTCACAAATGCTAAGTAGGCCTACAGTATAAAACTGTACCACCGACTTGCCGTCACTAAAAACAGAAACCACAGTTTGAATCTGATCTATGTAGACCGCATGAATTTCGCTTGCGCATAGGTGAACTCTTAGAAAGTTCTATCTGAAACAGATCACAGAGCTTAAAGCAAAATATTTCTTGTAAAAAAAAAAAAAAAAAATCCCACAAAATCTCTAAGTGAACATTATGTTCAAAAACTCCTTTATAACTCCTGCGAATCCTCGTCAACGTTACTATAGTCTGTTCATATAATATCGTAATATATTGTAACCATCCATCCCTAGTGGGCTGTGGCGAACACGTGTGATACTAGCCCCAAGGGAAAGAATTAAGGAAAGTAGAGTTCGGGCGCCTGTTTATTTTGACCACTTATGTCGCCCTGATGTCGTCCCGGCGTTGCTGCTAAAAGCGGGACTTTTGTAGCTATGTGTTAAAGAGTAGAGTAGAGGTGGGTGCTGGTTCGGGTGTTAGCTATTTAAGATCCGTTTGTTCAGTTAATACACCCTTTCTGTAGCGCGAAGCTGCCGAAAATATACAGAGTACTGTTTGTAAATTGTTTTGAGGTGATGTTAGCGAAAATAAAAATATTCTTATATAACCGATCACGATTGAAAATAAATGAAAAAAAAATTCTGTATTTTATTTAAGATGTTTATATGTGCATTAAATGCCAGAGAAATATTAAACAAAGATTAATATAAATAATGCCACTTCAAAATAAATTTATGAAAGTATTTTTTCCTTATGCTAAATTCGGTGTCCCCTGAAACAGTAGCTATGTCACATAATGCTTAAAAATATTTATTACCTGAGACAAAGAATTATTCCATATAGAGAAAGAGCCATCAATTGAGATACGTTTTGTCATACATCAGCAAGCTTACTAACTAGTCGCAACGTTGACCCTTGTGGTTGTTTTTGTATTGCGTACCTATAAACCAAATTGAGTTTTCATGTTCCTCTGGTTAAAGTTATTAGATGAAAAATCTTCACACAAATTGACAAGTTTAAACATGACATGCTATTTATATTTCAGTGAGTTGACTTTAAAATTTATTTGAATTTGAATAATATTAAATCATAGACGTTAAATAATAGAATCAACCTAAATTAATTTACCTATTTCTTGATTAGTACAAATCGGAAGACACACGCAGACACACACACACACACACACACACACACACACACACACACACACACACACACACACACACACACACACACAATGTAATACCTAATTATTGGTTATAATTATTATTAATCATCCAAATCATCCATAAATAATTATCTAGTGATGAGAATCTTAAACTATATAATTAATAATTCTCCGGAAGACACCGCTCGTCTCTCTCACTTGGCGGATATGCGGGCGTTGTAAATGTTTTCTCTCTTTCCCAAAGACATTTCCTGTCCCACAAACTTTTCCGTAGGTGGAAACTTATTACCAAAGGAGAAGATAAATTCGTCTTTAATCTATATTTAGCAAACCCCCTTCCACCCACAATCTCTCCAACATATGGTTAGCAATATGTGTAAGAAAGTCAATAAATTTTACAGTAAATTGATTAAAACAACAATCAAATATACATATAAAAAATACAATGAAAAGATTATATGACGTCAGCATTTCCACATTCGAAAAATTTCAATGTTTATACATTCTAATTCCTAATACATAATTCAGCAGATTAGTGTTCATATAAATCACAGGATCATTCTTATCAGAGAACAGAAATGGAATTATAGAGAGATAAGTGATAATTATTTGTACAGAACCTTGCCAATGGCGATGCTGCAATAGTCTTTCCCATGCTTTGATAACAATGTCACACGTTTATTGTTCACAATAGAATTGTCAATTCTCTGTGTTCTTCTAGCATGATGTAGAATGTTGCATGAGTTGCTGTTCTCTTGAGACTAATCTGGGCACTCCTTCGCCATATTAGTTCCCTCAAGCAGAACAACAATGTAGTAATATCCAGTAACTTCCTGATTCTAGAAATTGTATGATGTAGGGAAGCATTTCTGCCTTCATACACTAACAGAGTGCAGTATATCCTTACACTTACACACTGGGTCCCAGACCTCTCCAATTTACTATGATTATAGTGGCATATAATCAATAAGCTGGAAAATTCTAGAAATTCCAGAGATTCTATAATTTTAAAAAAAGGCCTTTTCTTCCCTGTAAAATATAATTATGGAACAAATGCTAAGTTTTCAAGTTTATTCATCTTTGCTATCACCTTTATTTCCTTTGAAATCACACCTGTGTCTGCTAGACATGCCTTAGATCCGGCCAGTTACTTCGAGCTAATATTATTATGACTTTCGTAACAACTTCTGACCACCTCTGATAACAACACTTCCCAGTGTATATCCAAAAACACCACACACACCGCAAATTAATCCCTTGCCACGTTTATTGGCCATTTAAACAACAAACACTCACTCACCTAATTGGCGCAAACATAAACACTAGTCAGTAAATCTGCCACCATGCACCACTCATTCGTTGAGGACCTCACTTCCAAAACAAACATGACGCAATGCACACGTCATTCGAATTACAAATAGCATTCAATTTAAATTATACGTCATAAAATTTTATTCATAAAATATATAGGAAAATTCCAATAAGTATGATGTTTATAATATCAAACTTGGGCTTTGGTTAAATCAAGCTGTTTATACAAGTCCAACCTTTGGGCTGTAATTAATGTATGCATGCATTTGTGATTGAAAGTTTGTTGTTTTGTAGTATCACATTTAGGCGTTCACTAAATTATGTTGTTCTTACATATTCAACGTGTCGGCTCTGACTAATTCTAATTTGTCGAGAATCTAATTTAAAAATAATGACAAACTTTGACTGAGGTATATCTTTATTTTGGGGGATTACTTTATTAAAACCAAGCCAAATATTACGAATGATGCCTAGCAAATTTTAGCTGTAATCTAGCTTGGTAAATTGAAACACTAGGCTTCTTTGTTTCAGTAACCGTAGGCAATTATTTTTTTCTTTCTTTGTTCTCCCCATAACATTTCTTTCCTTTTTCTTTGCTCGCCTCCTGAGATAACCTTTTCGAATGAGTAGGCGTTAATCATCAATCAATGAAAACTTACTGTCTGCCATGTCACTCTTGCTGTGAATTCATTCCGAGTTTTCTCACTAGAGAGGTCGCGGTGAGCTGGGCGCCAGTCTTGGCTAAATTAGCAGCTCGGCTTATTTGTATGTCCGCTTGCTGTTAAAAAAATATTCATTCTTTATTCGTGTAATAGACCGATTATACAAACACAGCACTTGGCGAGATAGCCGCATCTAACAGGACATAGCGAGATAGTTGCACTTATACAATTACAGGACAGCGAGATATTTGTACTTTATAAAATACAGGACTGAGTGAGATAGCCACACTTATACAATTACAGAACTGAGTGAGATAGCCACACTTATACAATTACAGGACTGAGTGAGATAGCCTCACTTATACAATTACAGGATTTAGCGAGATATCCGCACTTATAAAATTACAGGATTTAGCGAGATATACGCACTTATAAAATTACAGGATTTAGCGAGATATACGCACTTATAAAATTACAGGATTTAGCGAGATATCCGCACTTATAAAATTACAGGATTTAGCGAGATATACGCACTTATAAAATTACAGGATTTAGCGAGATATACGCACTTATAAAATTACAGGATTTAGCGAGATATCCGCATGGCAAATGTAGGGAACGTTGTGCAGCTTATTTGTTTCGAATGATTTCCATTTTGTCTTGGTATTCTCTAAAGCTCAAAGCTCAAAGCTTTAGAGAATTATGGTAACATTATTATGCTACAATTTTAAAATCTTAAAATTGGCTGTGAACACATGGAATTGTGCTAGCAATGTCTAAATTTCCAAACAAATACATAAGTAAATAAATAAAATATCGGACAGTATTTTAAATGTTTTAAAATTCACTCCTGAATATAAATTTTAAATAAACCTCAGCAATACAAATATAAATGTGCAAGTCAAGACATTAGAAATACACACAGTTTAAATTATGCAATAATTTATGTAATAATACACTGATAATACACACAGTTTAAATTATGCAATGAATAATATATGTAATAACACACTGATAATACACACAGTTTAAATTATGCAATGAATAATATATGTAATAACACACTGATAATACACACAGTTTAAATTATGCAATGAATAATATACGTAATAATACACTGATAATACACACAGTTTAAATTATGCAATGAATAATATACGTAATAAAGCACTGATAATACACACATAGACACCTACCTGCCCATCAAACAATAAATGTAAAATATGAATAAATGCGCAGAAAAAAAAATCCAAAAAATAGAGTGAGTAAAATTACATGCAATTATTGACTAATAGATACATATGTAATTATACACAGAACATGTGATTACTTCCAAATGACAACTGAATATAGATTCATGCCTAGGATTAATCATTAATATACGTAAATATAAGATAATTAGTGCATACACTTTTATATGTTATAGTACATATACTAATGCACTAAAAAAAAAAATCACAAAATTTTACGTCATACTATAACTACATTCTTAGTAATACATAATCTAATGTACTAAAAAAAACTACTTATTTAATAATACATATACTAATGAACTCGAGAAAGCAAATTTTACGTCATTCTCTAACTACATACGTAATAATACAAATGTACTCAACAAAAAAAAATTTTACGTCATACTATAAATGCATACGTAATGAATGGTGAGTAAAGAAAACATTCCCAACGACAATGAACACTAGGTAGTTATTTGGTCAGTTTGTGGAAATAGTGAAAAAATGCCGCTTGTGCTTAATAAACGTTTCTACTGCGCTCCATTGAACTGGGAAAATATGTCAGGCGCGCCAGTTTGTAATCGTGTAATTTACACGGTTACTGAGTCGCCAATTTCCCATGAATTTCTAGGAAGCAGGAAGCCGACATGGTTCTCATTGGCAGAGCTTGAAGCCCAATGCCTCGGCCTCAGCCTTTGGAACTTTGTTGGTGTACACACGCACAAAAATTTATTCAAAAACGACAGAAAGCGAGATTTTACTTTGGAACTGAAACTTTGCTGGCAAAGCGCGCTCTGTCTCTTCTAAGTTCTAATATAACGGATAAAAATACATTTTACGAACCTTCAACACTCTTGTGCATTATTCTAAGTTGAATTTTAAAACCATCTTGTAAAATTAATAAGCACAAGTTACCAATAACTAAGCAGAAAATACAGCATAATTACTTTTTGATACACAAAAGTGTGCAGTTTTCAAAATATGATCAAACAAACTTCAAATGAGGATTCTAAACTTGAAAACTCAAAGCGCAAAGAACTACAGTTACTAAATTATTATTTTTAATGAGAACTTAGGGATAATTACAAACGTGTCATTAAATAGCAAATTATTATCAGTACACTTTACATGCTGGCTACGACCACACGAAAGGTAAGTCGAACAAAGCACCATGGTCTTAACGAATAGCTATCTTACGGTTAATTCTATACTCACTCACAAGCTAACAGCGAAGAAAACAACAGACAACTCTAACTGTGAGTAGATTGGCCGACGGTTATTTATTTGAATTGCTCTGCTTGAAAATCACGACACATTATCATTTAGTCTACTGATGTTAACTGGTTGCAATCATCTTTCATTCTGATGCGCTTATATATTACAGCAATTAACCCTTTGAATGATGGAGGTCAACACACGCTGCCAAATTTTACTCTGGTCATCAGTTAAGGAGTTAACAGTATAACTCCGTTTACCCATTCTTAATGATTACATTTTGTTCTCAGCTAACTTTTCAAAATCCAGCTTGGATTAGAAGTACCCCTGGTCGCCATTTGTAGACGGGTAAATTGGCCAAAGTTCATTGCAGTTCAACGCTCGTAATATTAAAAATAATATATAATTTTAAGTTCCTTCTGCCTTCGTATGTATGGATCAACGTTTAACATCCCATAACGATTTCTACACCCTGTTTCAATTTACTGAGCTCCCATTAAATATTGTTATTTTAGTCCAAGCTGCTCCCAACTGCTTGTACGAGCCAGGCCCTTGTGATAACCCGAAGCTATAGGTGCAAGTAGAGAGACTGTGGCTATAGGTACACCTAGAGAGACTGGCTATAAGTGCAAGTAGAGAGACTGTGGCTATAGGTACACCTAGAGAGACTGGCTATAAGTGCAAGTAGAGAGACTGTGGCTATAGGTACACCTAGAGAGACTGGCTATATGTGCAAGTAGAGAGACTGTGGCTATAAGTGCACTTAGAGAGACTGGCTATATGTGCAAGTAGAGAGACTGTGGCTATAAGTGCACTTAGAGAGACTGTGGCTGTAAGTGCACTTAGAGAGTGTGGCTATAGGTGCACAGAGAGACTGTGGCTATAGGTGCATTTAGAGAGACTGTGGCTGTAAGTGCACTTAGAGAGACTGGCTATAGGTGCACTTAGAGAGACTGTGGCTATAAGTGCACTTAGAGAGACTGGCTATAGGTGCAAGTAGAGAGACTGTGGCACATTACCGCTGTCTATCATTCATAGTCATTCCCAACCCAAACATCAAACAATTTGCATTGTGCGCCCAGTAGATGAAAATCACACGGAACATGCACCTGAACCTACTGAAGAGGACAAATGTAGCAAGAACTGCTTGGCATTGCTATAACAGGCAGAATGAACTAAAATGCAAATGTAAAACTACAAAACGTGAAACTACAGAAATATGATCGTCTTCTTTCTGAATGTTCATTCGAGAAAAACTGACCATGACTCTTTTCTGAAAGTTCATACGAGCAAAAAAAAAGACATTGACTGGTGCTAGCGTCAATACCTATCTCAAAAACGTTATGCTGTGTCCTCTGTACAAGTGTGATATATAGACAAACATCTACATAATGCAAATGTCAAGTGGCATGTGTGAAATATAGACAAAACTCTACATAATGCAAGTGGCATGTGTGAAATATAGACAAGCCTTTACATTCGCTACCGTCGAGCGGCACTATGTCATGTCTGACGTATAGACACAACGTTCGCGTGTGATACATGCAAACAACACTAAATCTTGCCCGTGCTGCAGACACGCCGTTTGCAAACGGCAGCAGCGTGCGGCGTCCCGCGTCTGTCTTTCAGTTTCTTGTCTATACCTGCACTGAATATCATTGACGCCGTCTGTCTTTCAGTTTCTTGTCTATACCTGCACTGAATATCATTGACGCCGTCTGTCTTTCAGTTTCTTGTCTATACCTGCACTGAATATCATTGACGCTGTCTGTCTTTCAGTTTCTTGTCTATACCTGCACTGAATATCATTGACGCCGTCTGTCTTTCAGTTTCTTGTCTATACCTGCACTGAATATCATTGACGCTGTCAGGGTTGTTGTACTTTTTTAGGCTCTTTAAATTTTCACTTTAGTTACTATGTATAGAAAAATCAACGTGTTTGGATCTGTTACTTTTTGTTTTCGGGGGAAACCCCTATAGATATTCGACATATATTTTAAACAAATTGTATGTGTTTGGTATCCACTGTCTAATCCAAGATAGCACGTCTCAATTATAGAAATAGAGACTGCGGTTTCATTAGAAAAAAAGACTTAAATATTCAGTCACTAAGTTAATGTTATCCACTAACTAATTGTAAGTCATTATTATGTTCTATCCTAAGAAATTCTTCCTATCTAATCCTAAGTAATTTTCCCCGGTCTAATCCTAAGTAATTTTTCCCTGTCTAATCCTATATAATTATTAAGTCATAAAACTGTCGAATTCTTGGTAATTATTCAGTGTCTAATCTTAAGTAATCATTCTGTGTCCAATCATGGGTAATTATTATGTGTCTATTCCAAGGCAATTATTGCCTCTCTAATCCTAGGTAATTATTTCCTGTCTAACTCAAGGCAATTATTGCCTGTCTAGTCCTAGGTAATTATTTCCTGTCTGATCCAAGGCAATTATTGCCTGTCTAGTTCTAGGTAATTATTTCCTGTCTAATTCAAGGCAATTATTGCCTGTCTAGTCCTAGGTAATTATTTCCTGTCTAATTCAAGGCAATTATTGCCTGTCTAGTCCTAGGTAATTATTTCCTGTCTAATCCAAGGCAATTATTGCCTGTCTAGTCCTAGGTAATTATTTCCTGTCTAATTCAAGGCAATTATTCCCTGTTCAAACCAAGGCACTTATTGCCTGTCTAGTCCTAGGTAATTATTTCCTGTCGAATCCAAGGCAATTATTGTCTGTCTAGCCCTAGGTAATTATTTCCTGCATAATCTTAGGTAACTGTTTTCTGTATAATCATAGGTAAATATTTACTGTTAAATCTTAGGCAATAGTTCTCTATCTAATCAAAGGCAAGAACTGAAGTTGAGCGATACAGTAAGATTAGCAGAGAACAGAATGGAATGGAGGAAGCTGGTTGTCAGGTCATCAGTCTTGCCCCAACGATCAGCAAGACTAAGGGATGGATAGATAGATAGATAAATAGATAGATAGATAGATAGACAGAGAGACACAAAGACAGATAGATAGATAGATAGATAGATAGATAGATAGATAGAGATAGAATCATAGGTAGCTAGTCCCCCTCTAATCCAAGTCAATTATTATTATTTCCTGTCTAATCAATGGCAATTATTTCTGTCTAATCAATGGTAATTGTTTCTGTCTAATCAATGGTAATTATTTCTGTCTAATCAACGGTAATAATTTCTGTCTAATCAACGGTAATTGTTTCTGTCTAATCAATGGTAATTATTTCTGTCTAATCAACGGTAATTATTTCTGTCTAATCAATGGTAATTATTTCTGTCTAATCAACGGTAATAATTTCTGTCTAATCAACGGTAATTGTTTCTGTCTAATCAATGGTAATTATTTCTGTCTAATCAACGGTAAATATTTCTGTCTAATCAATGGTAATTATTTCTGTCTAATCAATGGTAATTATTTCCTGTATAATTTGAGTTAATTATTCACTGTTTAACCGTAGGCAAATATTCACAAAGACAGTTTATCTGCTGTCTAAACATAGGTGGCTCGTGTACAGCTTAGAAACTCGGGAGTACAATTGAATCTTTAAAACATCGCTTACTTATTCAGTCACAAAGGGAGACTATTAATTATAGGTGGCACAATTACGAATTTACTGCAATTTCAGTTTAAAAATAACTTGTTTATTCAGCAGCAAAATAATCATTGCAAAAGAATAATCACTGTGGGATTTTTTTTTATTTGTGTAATTGTTGCTTACTTGCAAATTTAAAAAAGAAATACATTAATAAATAAAAAAAGTATGGTGTATCTGCGTAAGCGTTAAAAAAATCAAATTGTTGGCCATAAAATTTCAGTCTAAAAATGAACTCTAGGAGGAGCCAGCCAAGAGATGAAGATACGCAGATTGGAATATATATTATATAATTCACAGAATTTATTATGAACATTTGAATGGATACAGTCGGTTATGTGATATAATGCTTATTAAAGGCAATCGCTGTGAAACATAATGTAGCCTGTGGAGAGCGAGTACAATGTAGCTTGTAGAGACAGAACACAATGTACTTTGTAGATTGAATACAGTGTAGCTTGTAGAGACAGAACACAATGTACTTTGTAGATTGAATACAGTGTAGCTTGTGGAGACTGAACACAATGTACTTTGTAGATTGAATACAGTGTAGCTTGTGGAGACTAAACACAATGTAGTTTGAAGACTGTATACAATGTAGCTTGAAGAGATGTTTTGCTCTGTAATTTCCTATAATTATTTTGTTGTTGTTATGATCTTGAGAATATTGTAAGTTAACACTAGATTCTGCATATAGAGTTGATGGAATGAAGAGATAAACTGTAACTACCAGCCTAATCATATATTTCTCTACGTCATTTTCCATTTATAGGTAAATAGTCGTGTGTATGTATGTACATATATTCGAAACACCCCCCACCCCCCATCTAAATATCTCACTTTTGCTTTCAATCTTTTCCCACCCCCTTTTGCCCCAAACGGCTGAATCAATATAACTTGCTGGTTGGAGAACGACTGCACTGCGTTTTATTACCGTTGCCATCAAAGCTGCAGCCTGCAACAGACGGTATGGGAGTATAAATTCGTGATAAATGTGTAGTTACGGCACCATAAAAGACTTGGAGTGCCTTTTTTCTCCCTCCTTAATGCAGCCAGACGCATGCAATTTAAATCTCGGCATGTGCGCAAGCAAACAAGAGAGCTGGACACTCCACGTTTGAACACACCCTGTATGTTAGATCTGTATATGTTATACATTTATCTTGACTTCATGCACAATATTGTAGCATTCTGACAGTCGCATTTTATTAGACTATTCAATAGACCATATATGACTAGCAAAAAGTGCATGTTAGAATGAGTGCCTTATTTTTAATTTTCGCGATTGCTCCATATTATTTCTGCTGTATTATTAAAGTCCCCATCAACACCCCTGACTGTCATTCAAACAGTTTAGAGTCAATTGAATATTTCTTTTCTGTTCCAGTCGCTTTGTTCTGTGTTTTTCATCTATATTCACGTAATTTTTTGTTTGTTCATTTGTTTGTAATTCTTTCTTTCTTTTTTTCTTTCTTTCTTTCTTCTTTCTTTCTTTCTTCTTTCTTTCTTTCTTTTTTCTTTCTTTCTTTCTTTCTTTCTTTCTTTTTTCTTTCTTTCTTTCTTTCTTTCTTTCTTTCTTTCTTTCTTTCTTTCTTTCTTTCTTTCTTTCTTTTCTTCTTTCTTTCTTTCTCTATTTTCCATTTTCTTTGTTCCTTGTCGCTTTATTTCTGTTCTTCCTATCCCTTTTTCTATTTTATTTTCTCTTTCTTGCTTTATTCTCTCTCTCTCTCTCTCTCTCTGACAATCTTTAAATTGTACGACATTAACCACAACCATGTAGGAAAACGTTCTTACATATTCAAATATATTGCGTACATGTTGCAATTCATTTCTGCACTACAACCCACCGTTATTCTATGTATTTGAACATTATGTGGTTAATGCCAACATTGTTTTCCAACACCATGATACAAGCCAAGGGCAAAGTCAATAAACAAATTCGTTTCCCCCCCCCCTTCTCTTTATATGTGTATATTACGCAACTGACTTAAATCTTGCGCATCTACTTAAGATATTTCAAGTAGCACACATACCACTGCGCTGAGCGTTGCAACTAAGTCTGTCATTCGAAACGGGTTCATCTTCTTGAATTGTAAATATCATTTAAAAATATTATTTATCAAGTTACTTCAAGCACAGATTTGTCACCTCCGGAATTCATAGCAATGTTTTTACTGTATTTATCACAGTTCCGGTGTGTTGCATGCATTTATCACGTTCCGGTGTGTTGCATGCACTTATCACGTTCCGGTGTGTTGTATGCACTTATCGCGTTCCGGTGTGTTGAATGCATTTATCACATTTAACGCCGTGTTCGAGTATTGCATGTATTTATCAAATCTTGCTGGTTCATTTACTTATCACGTCCTGGCCGTACTGCATATAGCTTACTCGTTCTGGAATTCTGCATGCTTTTCTAATTTTTTAATGCATTGCATGAATTCTTCTGAAGTACATACAATTTACCTTGTCCATGTGTATTCCATGTATTTATCACGGCAGGGTATCGGCATATATTCGTCGGTTTGGTATCTGTGCTATTAACTGGGTGACTTCATTTTGTTGGAACTATTTATCACTTACTGGTATCTTTGTATGTTCGTGGCGCCTTTGTTTATAATAGTAAACATACGTTACTTGGGATTACTTGTATTTATCACGTAGTGTTTGTCATCTACACGTGCAGGTCCTTTTCGACGTACTATGCCTAAGTATCACTTGCTTTAATTGCGCGCGTACTAACGACGCCATGACGCCATGATGTCAATATATTCAGCCATTACTTCATGCGACATTGACTGTATTCAATCAGAATCTGGTGCCAGCATACCTTTTCATTTTGTCGCTACATTAATTCAAATATATGTCACGCTATGATGTCATTCCATGTATTCATTGTCAGTGCATCGTCATCATTGTCTGCGTTCACTACGCCATAGTATCATTTGCAGTATTTCGTCGTGCTCAAGTGCTTTACTGCAGTAATAATCTCTCTATAGGTGCATTTGCTTGCATTTATCACATTATGATGATATGACTTCTATTTATCACATTATGATGATATGACTTGTATTCCATGCATTCTTGTGGTTACATGTATTTTTAACGACTAGTGCGACCGTATACGATATAACGCTCCAGGTGTGATGAAATGTACTCATCACACAAAATTTAAAAAAAAACAAAGCCAAGAGCGCATCGCTTCTTTCGGAAGAGCTCGCCTTTGTTGAAATAGCGTAATGAGGTAGACAAGGAAAGGGCAGTTTTGTGCTGAAATACCATTATGACGCAGGGAGAAAAAAGGACATTTTTTGCTGAAATACCGTAAAGAGGTAGACAAGAAAATGCGAGTCAGGTTTGTGCTGAAATACCGTAATGAGGTAGACAAGGAAATGCGAGTCAGGTTTGTGCTGAAATACCGTAAAGAGGTAGACAAGGAAATGCGAGTCAGGTTTGTGCTGAAATACCGTAAAGAGGTAGACAAGGAAATGCGAGTCAGGTTTGTGCTGAAATACCGTAAAGAGGTAGACAAGGAAATGCGAGTCAGGTTTGTGCTGAAATACCGAGCTGAGCAACTCCGGATACACTGATTCACATGTTTTTCCTAAAATACCACTTTTTTTTTTTTTAATGAGCAGCTCCGTATTCATTCACTCACTCATGTTTGTCCTAAAAAACCAATTTTTAAAAAATGACCAACACCAGATACATTGACTCACATGTTTTTCCTAAAATACCAATTTTTAAAATTATGAGCAGCTCAAAAGGCGTAAACGTAACAATGTGTGTACAGTAATACGAACGCACACGTAAAGCCAGTCGACCCCTCAACGACCTTTCTCATTAAACATTTGGGACTGAATGTTGGCAAATCAGTGCTAATGTACATTTTAAGCTCCTGGTACAATGCAGCTGATTGGATAGGTCCAGATCGTGGCGAACGTGGCAAGCTTTCGCTGTGAATAAATATATTTCTGGACGTAAATGAACACGACAGCAACAGTTTCTCACACCTGCAGTCAGGCAGATTTATGTCTGTTTGAGGAACTATTTAACCGACCACTTGTAGTTATGCTGCTGGTTCTGTTTGAGGAAGAATTTAAACGACCACGTGTAGCTGTGCTGCTGGTTAGCAATGTTAGGTAAAATTCGGGACAAAAATAGAGAAAAAGTGGGGAACTGACATGCTGCGACTGCAAGACAAATCAGGGGAGATATTTCAGTTAGTTTATGTGCTTTTCGACAATTAACAGGTGTGTTGTGCAATGAATAAGTTAGTCAAGAATGGGAAATATATTATTATTATTAGGAATCACTATCATTGTTTGTCGATGTAAATAACGGCAAACATTGCTCCCCTCATTCTAAAAGAAAAGTATCATTTATACATGCATTTTAAATTTATAAAGGATACAACATAGGATTCCCTTACAACTGCTGAAATGGAGAATTTTGGGATAACTTTGGTAATTAGGAGGTGACTGTTTTAAGCAAAACACTGGGCAATCTGTGTGAAAAAACCTAAAGAGTCAAACGGAAATAATTCTACCTAAAAGCCTGTGAGAAACATTGTGACGAATGGGTGGGTGGGTGAATGCAGCAGTTGCTATTGTGTTCATTAGCCGATGTGTCTCTTTATGTGAATCATCCAAACTCGTGTGATGGGTCACACACCAAACAGATCGATAGACTGGTAAATGGCTATTATCAGGTTTCTGTAAAGGTAATTAAGAGAAATTAGCTTTTGCCACACCCGGTGGCCACTATTGATGGAAGGTCATGCCGTTTGGCATACATAACATACCAGTTACCTTCACGCATATGATGAGGAAACTTACTGATCCCACCAAGAGTGACTACTTACATAACTTTATGGATGATCTTTTGATCGCTACTCCTACTTGAACTGAGCGTATCAAATTGCTTCTTGCTTTGGTTTGCAGGTTAAGTAGGTTTGACAGCACATCCTTCCAAGTGTCAGATAAGTAAAGCACTCAGTTACCTAGGCCAAGGCCAACTTCGGCCAGATAAGTCATTTGCGAAATGCACCACACCCTGTAACCAAGAAAGATGTACGATCCTTCTTAAGTATTGCTGAATATTATCAGAAGTTTATTACAGGCTTTAATCAGGTTGTGACTCCATTATGTAATTTAACTATATGGCAGTCCCTGAAAAAGTAGTATGGTCGGACGAGTGTGAATCTGCATTTAAAATGATCAAGGACGCACTCACTTCGTCACCAGTCCTACATCTTCCTGACGTCACCCTACCATTTATCATCCGCACAGACACATCACGAGTAGGCATCGCAGCAGTTTTGTTGCTGGAGCACCCTGATAGTGAAATAAACCCGGTACCGATCTTGTACACAGACCATAAGCTTTCTGATGCGCACCAGAACACATCAGAAATCGAATGTTTGGCAGTGGTTTGAGCCGTAGAGAAATTTCAACTGTATTTATATGGTCGTGAGTTCATACCACAAACAGACCCCCAATCGCTCATTTATTTATCCAGAGCTAAACACTCAAATAGACGCATCCTACATTGGTAACTCTTAATGCAGCAATATACGTTCCACAAAGAGTACACTGAAGGGGAAAGCAACAGCGATGAAGATTTTCTTAGCCACCATATGGCCGTGGAATGAAACAGGTACATGCAGTCCTGCACACACACACACACACACACCACCCAGTTACCCAGCTAAACCCAGATGCCTTAGACTTCATACAGCTGACCCACTGAACTTGCTGTCCTCATCAAGTCAACACTTGAATTCCGCCATTTGATAGTACTGTCACCAATTGTTAACTGTTAGTAACTCCTTTGATATCGTTAATTATATGAATTTGAAGCTAAATACTTTGACTATTTTCTAAAGATAACTCGTCACATATGTGAGAGGACTGTACTTAAGAATTGTATACCATTATATTGATATTTCCTTTTGACCAAGTTCATCATTAGCATTACTATTTTGCATTTGAAAAGCATATATTAATAACATTGACGTCGTATTAAATTGTCATGTTCAAATATTTATCATATCTCTCCTATTTGAAATCAATGAACCTAGTGTACTTTTATATATTGCTAACCCTGTGCGAGATGCTATTTCCATCATTTGGTGTTATTATTGTTTTAATAAACTTGGAACCCTGATTTTATTCTTACTTTGGAGGATGTAATATAATGGCTTATGTAATCCACATAGACTACACATAAACTTACCTTCTAGAAAGGCTGGCCCTTACCCCAATACATGAAACATACCCGAATGTTCCAAATAGCCAATCAAAGTGCATGAATGAATGTACCATAAACTCACCTATAAATCATTAGTTGAATGCAGCTGACCATTGAGAAACACATATTTTGGCTCTCGGTGTTAACAAAGTATAATCATACTACTTACCTTATCACTGGTTATCAATACAGAAAGAACTCATCCTCTGTATGTATCACTGCCATAAAGACACATGTTTTTACTTATCTAACCAATATTATATTCATGTTTATCTCTTGACACTAACTATATTTTATATTGTTATATTTCGCTTATGATATTTAAATGTATGAAGACCATGTAAATAAGAGTGTTCTGTCAGAGAACACATGAGGATGATTTCTTAGCACATGTCTATTTTACTGGCAGATCAGCACTTTATTTTGGATGTTGGTTTGACAAGCACTGAGGTGCAAGCAACACCAGAGCAGAATGATCCATAGACCAAAAGCCAGTTCAACAGACCACGTGAGTGTCTGTTAACAACATTCACTGAGACCTTAGGCTACACATCAGGTGATCTAAAGCTATGTATTTATAAAGTCATGACTACACAGCTTCAGTCCAGTTGTAGACAAACTCTAACAAAGTACTCTAGAGTTCACTCAGAAACATTCAGTGTTCTCGTATTAACTCATTTATAGTTTGCTCATAGGAATGAACCAAATAATTGCTACAATGACACCAGACTCAAAACGAATGTTCTCTTATGAAACCACAAGGTCACGATTAGGCACTATAAATATAAAACTATGACTGTTGAACTATTTGCTATATGTAACTATGCTGTCTTGTGTTATTTCTTGTTGAATACAATTATTGTTGATACATAGATCACTTGTGTTAGCATGACTCACTCATATTTTATATATCGTAGTCTGTTACCTGTATTTACTTACAGTCCTGGTTGTATGTATCAGGGGGCTCGAGCTGTCTTCTAGAACTATGACTATTCTATTCTACATTATCTATCATTCATCTTTCTAAAACGTGTGGCCAGCCAGAAGGTGTGTTGCTCAAGGTTACTGGTGGCCCAGGATGGTGGAGAATTAACATCTTACCCATCTCCCAGCAAAGCGTCACACATGCAACACAGAATTAAAACGGCCTTACTGCAGTTTAGAACATTTTAACCACTTTGTTTCGTTATGCGGCCATCTCGTGCGTCGTACAAGAATGATATTTTATTAAACTCAGACACTAACTTTTGTTAAAGTTGTTGGCTACTTTGATTTTTGTACAGTCAGTAAAAATCTATCTATCTATCTATCTATCTATCTATCTATCTATCTATCTATCTATCTATCTATCTATCTATCTATCTGTCTGTCTGTCTGTCTATCTGTCTATCTACCTACCTACCTACCTATCTATATATCTGTATGTCTGTCTGTCTGTCTGTCTGTCTATCTATCTATCTATCTGTCTGTGTGTCTATCTATCTAACTATCTATCTGTTTGTCTGTCTGTCTGTCTACCTACCTATCTATTTATCTATCTATCTGTCTGTCTACCTACCTGTCTATCTGTCTATCTCTGTCTCTCTGTCTGTCTATCTATCTACCTACCTACCTATCTATATATCTGTCTGTCTATCTACCTATCTGTCTATCTATCCGTCTGTCTGTCTGTCTACCTACCTATCTATCTATCTATCTAGATGTGCTGAATGTGGACTCTTGTTCGTTTTGACTTTTAAGACAGCGTACTCTTCTTCCTCATGATTTCATATGGTCATCCATTTTGATTCATGTTCGGTGAAACGGGTTGGCCAAAGTAGAAGTGAAGGAAAAAATATATAGTGCTTGAAACAAACCTTAAAAGAAACAAACCTTAAAAGATAACTGGTATTATCTAACTTCAATGAACGGTGGAGCCCGACTAATAAAACGCTTCAGTGTCAAGTCTGATTCATGGGAAGAGCACAGCAAAGGGAGATTACTCTGAAGAAAGGCTTTTGTCTTCCTTGAACTTTGTTATCGGGAGATCACGGCATCTTTGCTAGTGGGAGATGTTAAAGGATAGGGTTGAAAAAGTAGCTACACCTGTTGATTACATTTCTCTACGTTGTTGCATTCTTTCCAGACTTCAGAATCACCATCAAGTCTGGAATTTCCTTCTTCAGTTTGCCTTGATATAATTTAAATTTTAAAATCAGTTCCACTCATAGGAGATAAACCTTGTTCCTCAAGCCTAGCACAGTACAGCGCCCTTCCCTTTCCATCAAAGAAGACAGATGATGAGAGCTATGCCATGTCTTTGAGAGTGACAAGGTAGAAAGATTTGCAAGGATTTTGTATCCTGAAATCTACATCTACTCCAAACTTAAAACCTTCACTGAAATATTGCTCTAAAATGCCTTCCTGTTTGTCAGACTTGGTTATCGAAAACCATAAATTATTTATTTGCTGTAGATTAGCAGTTTTGAATTTGTAATATTGCACTAGGATGCATTTCCATTTGTCAGTTTCATTTATCACAAAACATAAAACTTATATTTACTGTAGATTAGCATTATTTGAATCTCTTGCATACTCAATGTTTTCACATCTGTCAGTTATAGCTGTCAAAATAAATAATGTAATAAATATTCCGAGGATTAGCATTTGTAGAATTTGATAAATAACATTTTAAATATTTTCCCATTAAAACACTTTAACTTTAATAAAATTAATTAAATATTTCCAGCACATGTGCATTACTCGTACTGAATATTGCCCTTTGATGCTTTTCCATTTTTTTCTTTTTATATAAAAAAAATCAGTAAATATAGGTACATCTTTTGTTCCTTGGAGAGGTTCATTATTTTAATTTTGACATTTATTTTAATTAAATCCGAAGATTAATCCATTATAAGCGTATTTTATACGAAATGGAATTTGTGTGTGTGTGCGTGCGCGCGCGCGCGCGCGTGTGTGTGTATGTAAAGATGGAAGAGATTAGCGCAGGGTCCGCGAGAGACCGCTAGGGGTTCCCCAAGATAGCGTGATTTAAAAAAAAAATAAGCACCGTAGATAAAGTTCCCTGAGGTATGAAAACTAATTATTTCAAGGGTTCTTCCCTTTCAAAGAGGTTGAGAAAGTCTGGATTATTGCGTAACAGAGTGGACAGTAGCATAGTGTATACGCGTGTGCATTCGAGTATGTTTCTGTGTGTGTGTGGGGTGGTGGTGGTGGTGGAGGGTGTGGAGGGAGAGCTGCGTATATCGAAGCTTGCATGTGCATATGTAAGTATGTGTGCGTGCTTTTTTAAGCTCAATTGTTTTTCTGATTATACATATGTATTTCTTTCCTCATGGGTATTTCTGTCCTCGAAGTAAGAAATTAGTTAAAATCAATATGTACGCGTCAAACTTAGCCTGATATAGCAATCTATGGTTCTGAGAAAACAAAATATTTAAATATGATAACATTTGCTAAACTATACAACAAAACAAGACAATAACAGGACTTTAGTCAGAGATGTCAGTTAAGAGAAAAGGGAAATGATGTTGCTAAATATAGGTTAGATACTTGAGTGAGAAATAAAGGGAATTGTTGCTTTCTTAGACTTAGTTCGGACGAGAATGAACGAAACGGGAGTTAATCCTGCTAATAAACAGGTTTAGTTTAGAGAGGGCAATAAAGAACATGTTTATAAAAATAGACATTAGTAAGAGAGGGAAATAATGGAAAATATGGGGCTACAATAAATAAATTTGAATAGGGGATGTTTTTAAACGTAATAAAATAATAAATGCTGCTGCTGAAAATTTTCTAGAAATACGGGAAATTAACAAATTTCGGAAGATGCCATACATATCAACTCATTGTAATTATCATTAATTTCCTTTAATCAGGAACAAATATCCTCAAAGTATAGAGCTGATGCTAAATGTTATTGCTTGGGTTAACGCAAACACCTTATTTTATTTTATTTTATTTTGCCATTCAACCAAGTGTACAACTATGTGTGCTTTAACCGGGATGGTATCTCTCTGCCGTTTCAAATGGGGCGGCATCTCTATGTGTTTTAACCAGGATGGTTTCCCTTAGGCGTTTTGACAGAAGCGGTATCTTTTGGCCGTTTTAACCGAGAACATCGCAGTGAAATAACTTGCATAGCTGACTTGGTGGAAAATTGCTACCATCCAGCTAACTTGCTAAAGAACAAAGAGATGGACCAAACCAATACATAAACGAACGAACAAACAAACAAACAAATGCTCACACTGTTAAAAAAATTCTAAATAAAAACACAACAATACAACAACAGGATCTGCAACAAACAAACAAAATAGCAAACCCGAAAGTGACAAGATTATGGATTAACATAGAACTCAATTCTGAATACAAACTATTTGTAAAATGAAAGGAATGTTCATTTTTAAAACATTTATTCTGTAACGAGCACCATCCAACCAGCACTAACCAACAAGCACCATCCAACCAGCACTAACCAACAAGCACCATCCAACCAGCACTAACCAACAAGCACCATCCAACCAGCACTAACCAACAAGCACCAACCAACAAGCACCATCCAACTAGCACCAACCAAACTAACACATAACAACACATAAATGGACAAAACGCACAATTTGCTCGTGACATAACTTTGAATTTCAATTCGCACAATTTGCAAAGTTACAATGATTGTCATTTTATTATACTTCATCAATTACAATCAACCGGCATCCAACCAGTCATTCAACATAAAATACCTAACAAACCACTGACTGGACGAAACGCAAACTCTTGTTTTAACGCGGGTTTTCATTGCTGTGCACTATATACAAAATTATAGTGATACACTTTTTAAAAAAATTATCAATCATTGTCAATCGTCCAAGCAAACAACCAAACTAACCACCTATCAAACAAGTGACTGGACAGAACGCAGACATGTTCTTGGTGTAAAAAGTAGAATTCGGTACAGAATGTGCACACATTGTAAAGGTTCTTTCCTTCGTTTATTTCGCATTTCACAAATCCTCATCAACAGATTTACCTCCCTTACTAAGGAAAAAGCTAGTCGACTATGCAACCGAAATGGTCATATCTTAAGCAGAGTGATAACTTTGTCCTAAAGCAATTCCCATTGTGAGTCACTTTTTATAGAATCACGTGCTTTGAACAAAATATCGATCGGATTGGCTGTAGGGAAAATCGGATGCTGTCTGAAGTTCAACAGAGATTCCAAAGCTCGCCCGTGACCACTCATTATAAATTACCCAGAGCAAACATGTCTAAATCTACAGTGGTCAGTAAGGAGTTGGGTTTGTTCGTATTTCGTAAGCTCTTGGACAATAATAGATATCCTCATTACACTCAGATATTACGTTGATCAGAAATGTCATCAGTACGGAACCAAACAAGCAACATCAAAGATACAGATTGTATTCAGTGTTCAATTAGACCAAACTGAAAAATCTATATCTACTCCATCATTGAGTCAAGTGGGCAAGTGCTGTCAGCATTTAGATAAGATTTACAGATGGAGGATGTTGCATCTTCAATAATTTCTATTTTAAAAATGGCACTTTAATTTAAACTTAAATTATGGAGAGCAAACAAAGGTATCATGGAAATAAAATGTCAAGAATTTTAACTCACCAAATCCCGCGTCTGCTTTCGCTTAACAATGCCAACAAAATAGTGCAATGCGCTATTTCGGTCCAAAGTTACTGAGTATACGCATTAAAAATAGATTCAAGATTAATGTACTTACCCCAATCTTCTTGCAGGAAAGCGAAAAGAAATGTGTCATATATTTTGCACACATTGTTCCAGCAAGGGTAATACCGAATTCTTATTCTTTTTTAAAATTGAAAGCAATAGTCAACGCCTTGAATCAAAGGTTAATGCGATAACTGCAGTCATTTCTTATCAATATAAAACAACTAGCTAGTTCAGTTGGTACAAATTAGTTTTATTAGAACAAATCATTTGAGAGACGGTGAAAACGATTATTGTCTTATAGAGACTGAAAAAATGTTCCTCTCTTTAGCAAACAACATCGAGATTGATGTTTGTTGGTTTTTCGCCAGCAAAGATCTGACTTGAGTCTAAAATGAATTTACGACAGTTTTCACTCGCAAAAAGTGTGTTATTTTTAAAAGAACAAAAACATATTACAGTAAAAACGTGAACTGGCGGACACATGCTTTAAGAGTGGAGCTTCATTTGTCTGTTGGAGTGATACTAATATTTGATAAAGAGAGGAGTGCTCCTTCAGTTAACTCTCAGTTTATGATTTGCTTAGTTTTAGAATCAGTTTATGATTTACTTTCTTTACGATTTAGCAGTTGAGAATTTAGTTCGTTTAGGATTTCGTTAGTTTAGGCTTAGTTAGTTTAAATATACTTAGTTGATGATTTAGTAAGTTTGCGTGTGTGTGTGTGTGTGTGTGTGTGTGTGTGTGTGTGTGTGAGTGTGTGTGTGTGTGTTTGCGTGGTGTGGTTGAAAGAGAAATATGTATGAGCAAAAAAGGAATATTTCTATCTTTTGCTCTAATACTGATTTAACGATGCATATTTGTTTTTCTAAGAGATCTGTAAAATGTAAACTCTTGGCCCAATAGTTGGATAGCACACCAAAGGTGGTTGAGAGAAACATGGGGGGGGGGGGAAGAGAAAGAGTGAGAGAAAGAAAGAGAGAGACGTGGCCAAAAAAACAAACAAGAAGAGGGAGACATGGCAAACGAGAAAGAGACAGAGACATGACAAGAAGAGAAAGAGATGTCATAAAGAGAAAGAGACCCCATGGCAAAGAGAGAGAGAGAGAGAGAGAGAGAGAGAGAGAGAGATGGCAAAAAGAGAAAGAGAGAGAGAGGGCAAAAAGAGAAAGAGAGGGAGACGGTGTTTGGGTAAGAGGGACAACCAGGTAATTTTTAAAAGCCGGCAGACAGAACAAAATACTGAAGGAAAAAGAGACATACAGATGAATATATATATATATGAAACGGTCACCTGGAACAGAGAATCAGACTAAAACAGAGAAAAAGGAGACAGATCTTAAAAATACTTCGTAGAAACAGAGAAAGATAAATGAGAGAGAGAGAGAGAGACGAAGATAATGATTGACAGAAGGAGAAAAAGCTATGGAATTTACATTATGCGCCATATTTTACATACGCTATTGAAAGAAAAACATTTTAAAAAATAATTGCAGATGGGTGCTTTTTCACAGGTGAAAGGTCACTCCACGAGGAACGTGTGCAAGGCCCTAATTCCACTACAGTTTGTAAACATAGACAATCCAATTGTGCATGTATGCAGTACACCTTTGTGGAAATGCACGTTTGACAAATGGTTCGGTAGTATGTCGCTCTCTATTTTACTCTTCTAATTTCATTAATGAATTTCAGGAACTAGATGGCGATTAATAGTAAGTTTTTAAATGCGTGGATTAAGATTTTAAAAAAAAAGATCGATTCTTTCATTCATCGGCATTCTTCACTAAAGCATTTTTTCCAAAGTGAAGGAATCCTATATTTAGTAAGAGATGGAACTTTTTTCTTTTTAATAAGAAAGATACTAGAAACATTTTTGTTTGGAAAGATATAAAAATTCCTCTATTTTGTAAAAGATACCAAACTTTTGAATGTGTTAAGAGAGAGAGAGAGAGAGAGAGAGAGAGAGAGAGAGAGAGAGAGAGACTCTGTCTCTTTGGCAAGGAGATGCTAGAACATTCCTTTATTTGGCAGGAGATGCACACTCTCCTGAATGTAGTAAACATATAAACTCTCTTGTGTTTGGTAAGAGGTAGATACATTTTTCTTTCTGGTAAAAAAAATGATACTACAAACTCTTCTTCTGTTTGATAATAGATACTACAAACTCTTCTGTTTGATAATAGATACTACAAACTCTTTTTCTGTTTGATAATAGATACTACAAACTCTTCTTCTGTTTGATAATAGATACTACAAACTCTTCTTCTGTTTGATAATAGATACTACAAACTCTTTTTCTGTTTGATAATAGATACTACAAACTCTTCTTCTGTTTGATAATAGATACTACAAACTCTTCTTCTGTTTGATAATAAATACTACAAACTTTTCTTGTGTTTGATAATAGATACTACAAACTCTTCTTCTATTTGATAATAGATACTACAAACTCTTCTTCTTTTTGGTAAGAGATTCTACAAACTCTTTTTTCTTTTTTGGTAAGAGACAGAAACTCGGATCTATTTGGAACAAAAGTGTGTAGGAATTCCCTAGGCTGAACTTTGTATTCAAACAGCCCCACAAGAGCAATGTTTATGTAACGTAATATTTTCAACCATAACACAATTATTATGCACGTGCGCGCTTGCTGACAAACACACCTGCTCATAGTGTAAACACGAGAGTGAAATTAAACATCCACCATTTGACAGAGAAGAACCCTCTGTGCTGAGAGGGAGGGAAGAGACGAAAGAATGAAAGAGAGAGACTGATTGCTACTGAACAGTGAAAGTTATCATTTGCCAAGAAAAAAAGAGAAACCGGAGGGAGAGTGATGGTGGGACAGACGACGTGACTGAGAACATTCTTAAACAATAATATGTAGTGTTTATATGTGTGTGTGCGTGTTTGTGTAAGTGTACTAATGAGACATAGTAAGGAAAGGAGGGAGAGAGGGGGGAAGAGAAAGGAGGAGAGATGTTAGTAAGGAGAAAGAGAATCAGAGATGTAGAAATTTATAATAGGATGTAGAGATTTATAACATGATGTAGAAATTTATAATAGGATGTAGAGATTTATAACAAGATGTAGAGATTTATAATAGGATGTAGAGATCAGATTTATAACAGGATGTAGAGATTTATAATAGGATTGCCAAATGATACATATGACTTTCAATCCATTTACATAGAACCTACCAAAAGATTGTATTATTGTAAATAATGAAGCCAACAGAGAGTTAAAAAATAAACAAGAACAAAGAAGCGGTAGCGCCACACTGTCTCAAATTGCACAGTACGCTAAGCGAAACACTACAACAAAGTGTGAGTAAAGCTTACATTGGTATAGTACACTACAACAAAGTGTGAGTAAAGCTTACATTGGTATAGTACACTACAACAAAGTGTGAGTAAAGCTTATATTTGTATAGTACACTACAATAAAGTGTGAGTAAAACTTACATTGGCATAGTACACTACAATAAAGTGTGAGTAAAACTTACATTGGTATAGTACACTACAACAAAGTGTGAGTAAAGCTTACATTGGTATAGTACACTACAGCAAAGTGTAAGTGAAGCTTACATTGGTATAGTACACTACAGCTGTACACAAATCATATAGTGTATTTTACTTGTGTAACTAAATTATATATGTATATGCAGCATATTATTTAGTCACTATATTACATTATAGCATATTATATAGTCATTATATTACATATAATGTTACTTAGTCACTATATTATATATATGGCATATTACTTAATCACTATATTCTATATATAGCATATTACTTAGTCACTATAGTACATTATATCATATTATTTAATCACTATAGTACATTATATCATATTATTTAATCATTATATTACATATATATGTAACATGTTACATAGTCACTCTATTACATCATAACATATTATTTAGTCACTATATTACATCTCTATATATAACATATTTCTTAGTCACTATATTAAATCTCTATATGTAGCATATTTCATAGTCCCTATATAAAGATATCACTTATCATTCGCGCGCATTTCAAGCCTGACCTATTTACATAATTTGCTTTTAGACTTTAACTCTATGAACTAAAAAAAAAAAAAGTAAAATTACATATAATGCAGAGAGTTTAATAGAGAGAGAGAAAGAAACTTGAGAAAGAAAGAGGTGAAGCAGAAAGAGAGTAATAGGTGGGAAACGAATTTACGTGAAAGAGAAAAAAAATACTTCCACGTGAGTACTATACAATTTCTTCTTAACTGAATTTCAGTCAGCCTTCATTTTGACTTTCTTTCTTGATTGGAGTTTTAACAGTACTTTTTGTTGACAAATACGAAAACTATTTTCTTTCCTAAAGAGTTTAGCAATTTGAACAATGTAAGGAAGAATTTGGTTTCCATCAAAACAGATTCGCTGGAACCCATACTGCTACATTTCTCGATCTTCCCCTGAGTAATGCAAACATGAGTATTTTCTGTAACTCTCTTTTTTTTTTTTTTAAATGTAACAGACAATACTAAACTGAACTCTCAACGCTAAAGAGTGCAACATGGCTGTAGACATTTGTACACGTGCACACAGCCAGGAAAAGAAGGGTAGGGGCAAGGAAGAGGGCGGATCGGACCTGCAACACAGGAGAACGCTACCCAACCGGTCTCTCTTCCTTATCTTCTTTAGGAACCAGTAACTTCGCGAAATCTTTCAGCCCTCTGCACACTTTTGCCCTGTGCGAATTTGAATTGCAGTCCTTTTGCTTCGGTTCATTTTAATCTCGGCGCTCCCAGCCTCGTTTTCGCTTGTCGTGCTCGGGTTTCCGCACGTCAAAGAAATTTGTTTACTTTGCTGTAGTTTTCTCTCCAGACACTTCGCACGCGAGAGCGCTCCTAGTTTGCGGCGCGTGCTGACGAGCGCGTGCCCTCTCGTCTTACTAAATACTTTTCTGCGCGAAGGCACTGAAGAGCGGCACCACTAAAGCCCATTAGGTGTGTTGAGAAAAAAATAGTCCAAGAAAACACTGAAATTGACGTTGTTCTGAAATAAAATAATGAATTAATCTAATGGCAATACTTGAGAGACGTGTCATTGCGGTGAGAGGATTAAGTTTTACGAATACAAAACAGTTGTTGCAGGGAAGATCAATGTCTGGTGGTAAGCAGAAATATCGTGTAGCAGTCGCTGCTTTGTTGTAGTAGTTGATAATATATTCGTGTCAGTAACTAGGACTCAGACAAGTCTTTTTTCTTGCCATCATCACGAATGATAATAATAAATTTTCTTTTACATTTTTATTAAAAGCTTCACATTGACAGATCTCTAAGGACTTAACAGTCAGTGCACAAAATCCAATCTCACCAAGAAAGATTTCGCTGATAAAGAGATTTAGAGGCCTTCAATTCTAGAATACTTAACCATGTGTTAATCTAGCGCCTTCATCTCTCGGCCACTAGCTTCACATGCCTCTCCCTACAAAATATAATATATACAACGACCGTATACTGCCAAATAAAGGTATAATTAATTATTGATATCGAATGTAATACCCGTTTCGACACCAGACTTCCCATGAATGTTCGTTCGAAGTCAATTTACAAAGACACTGCAGCCATTTCTTAGACAAAATTAATTTTAAATATTTAATGCACTAGATGTCTCGACAAGCAAATTCCCCTTGAATGTTCATGAACAGTGCAGTATCAAAGATGGCCCTGTAAGTCATTCATGTGACATAGCTATTAATATTTAATATAATAGATGGCTTGACCAGCAGCAAGATTCCCGTGAATATTCGTACAAAATACATTTACAAAGACAATGTTGTCAGTCATTCTTTAGACATAATTAATTATATTATACCTTAATATATATATATATATATATAACAGCGAGAGGTTTATTTTATTTATGAACCATGTTAGTCACTCATTGTGAAATCTTGCTTGAGACAGCTAAATTTTAGTGTTTGCCCATGTGTGATGCTGTCACAGTATTAAGACTCAGAATTATTAATCATTAAATTTATTATATTAGCTATAATACTGACAACAGCCCTTCGGCCTAATCTATCCTTCAATCTCTATCTTAGACCCGTTCATTGGGACCTTTAATCGTCTAACATAGCGACAGACAAATTAGCTGACGTGCCTCGAGTTGTCAACGTTATCTTTCCCTTTCATTAATTATGACATATAATATTCACATATTTCCGGGTCAAACCTCTCAGCCCTCTCGGTCATACGAACAAATTAAACAAAATGTGGGTTTCAGTTATCAAGAAAAAGAAGAAGATTTAATAATAACAATATAAATGAACAATAGAATTCGATTTCCGAAAATGCCAGTCAACGGAGATCATCTACTTACTGTCCCAAAATTAATTTTTGCTCTCATTATTGTTTATCTGGTCAATTATGGATTGTGCAGCTTGAGATAACTCTGCCGTCATGTCAAGAGAGATGAATACATAGTGTCCTTGTTACTCTGCACTGCCTTCTTGCCTTTGTTGATGACGTCCTCTGACCACGTCACGGCCGTCAGCTTGTGGCAGGAATCAAGGTGTGCACTTCAGAGTGAACACAAAGACCAAGCTCAGCAGAAAACCACCCAAGGATTAAAAAAATAAAGGCCGGCTAAAAAGATAATCTTAGCTGATAGTTTTGAAACAACGTTAAGGCTTTGTGGCGACATTAATAGATGACTCTTACAATTTTATGTCACTAAACGTTAGTTACACGCTAACTTATAATTTACAAAATTCTCATCATGGAGAAATATTTACAAACGTTACAATAATATTCCCACTTCCACATTTACAAGAATCTCAACCGTAATCAATGAATGGTCACATAATCAATGAATGGTTCACATTAAATTCACACTGAATGATTATTTCAATCTCTCACTTATTTCAAATGATTTTACAATATTAAAAGCATGCTGCACAACACATGCTATTTCATCATTTACATGCGGCATGGAATTATCACTAATGCCACAGAACATTCTCTGAAAGAGACATGTTATTTTAATACAACAACCATTAATAAGACTATACAACCATTTTACACAACATTCTAATCAATACGTACGTGGGCACTGTGTGTTACTGTGGCGTCTAACGGGTCCTGTTCATTCAAGGGGTATATGAATGGACATAAAGGTCAGTTAACGATTTAGTGCTACGTTATTGCCGGTATGCAAATGACCATACATGGGTAGTTAATATCAGGTTTTTGGCGTGACCTTCACCTGTGACCTAACTTACATTCCCTGAATGCGTAAAGAAGTATTTTCTGGCCTAAGCTTTAATCCTTCAACGGAAGTTTCTCAATAGATACGCAAGGCCGGGGAAAAACCCATTAATACAAAGAACGATTTAATGGTAATAAATATATTTATTAAAAAATACATAATTTGTTTTAATATATCCTCACATACCACATAATCAAAAGTAAAAGGAATGTAGCAAAATACAATGAATTCAAATGCAAAAATGACAACAATTGAATATATACTAATAAATTAATATGCACATATTTCTGAATACATAGGAATATCTCCTCTCACTCACTTTCTCTCTCTTTCCTTCATACACACACACACACACACACACACACACACACACACACACACACACACACGCTCCACACATAAACGCACACACGCGCGCACCCACGCACGCACGCACACACACACACACACACACACACACACAGAGTTAAAGGAACATTTCGAATGTTTTGATCTTACTTGACAATGAATATAGACCACACCTGTTGATAATCACAACTCAAAGGAAAAGAATGTTTCTCCTTTAGAAACATTTCGAGTTATAAAATTTACTTGTATTACTTTGAATTTACTTGTATTCTTAATTCCATCTAAGGCATTTTTCCTTTCGTTTAAAAAAATCTATTTTTAAAAGCAAGTCTATGCAGGCTTTTATTTGCACGTGCAACCAGCTGTCGGTTACCACTTAATTCACTCAACCGCTTTTACAATACAATTGACCTACATTATCTATCTATCTATCTATCTATCTATCTATCTATCTATCTATCTATCTATCTATCTATCTATCTATCTATCTATCTATCTATTTGTCTGCCTGTCTGTCTACTTATCCATCCATCCATCATCTATTTACCCACTCACCCGTCCGTCCGTCTGTATGTCTAGCTTTCAACTGCCTCTGCGTTTTGTATTAACTATGCAGTAAGTACGCTCCGGGTGTATGTGGACATATTTCTACCAGTTTATTGAATTTTCCTTTAGTTATTATGCATATGTCTACATTTCTTCGTTTCCACTCTTAAACTTCGGTAAAAGCAATTAAACTACCAACAGCCGAAAACTGTCGAGAATGGAGACAAGCCTTCTCCTCATAAATTCACCATGATCAAAGCAACTCGAGCCCGCCATGTTGGCAGATAACTCCAATCAGACTAAAATAAACGTCTTCTGCGCAGTCTCTCGATAACTAGCCAGCTGTGTTTGTGCCGGCTGAGCGAGTTAAGACCGCAGAGGCTGAGCCAAGTTTTATTTTTATTAACATTTTATTTTAGATCATATGTTTTCATGTCGTTGGCCCTTCTGGGTCAGCCATTAGTGCGGATGTAAGAGTTTGCGATAACCGCCTTGTGTATGCTGCTAAACGTAAGGGATGTGCGGAGGTTTGTTGTTATCAAGGTGAATACTTCCTCTAACTTTATCTCCGAAGAGTTCTATCAACAATAATATACGACGGCATTCATTGCAGCCCTGGATCCACTATTTAATGTTCAAGCGTTTCATTCCTTCAGATCCATGTCATTTAGCTCAGTATGTGTCGAGCTCGTCTGCTTTTCAGGTGTCGTGGAAATGGCTCTACAGCAGACTGTCGAGTTGCTGTGTATTAATTTATTATGGCAATGTAACATTACAGAGCTGGCTAACTAGATAGTAGACAGGGAGAGAGAGAGGTAAGGAGTGGGGAAGAGGTGAGGGGTTGGATACATAAAATGGATGGACTGGGACCGATGAATACATCAATGAACTGATAATTGCATGTAGACAATGCTTTAAAAACCAGCATTAGGTGGATCTCAGTGTATATATAAAATCTTGAAAACCATACTTGAATTCACAGGAAAAAACTATTGAAATATGAAATATGTCAAAGGTGACTACAATAAAGATAACAGAAAGGGATAAAAATGGCAAAATGAGGTTTTATTTATACAAATAAATAGTACAACACTTAGGCAGACCACATATTTGTCTGCCTAATGCTGTGGGTCGACATAAGGCTGGTTTTAAGCATGTTTGGTCTGCTTAGGACTGTGGGTAGGGTAAGATATATATATTCATATGTGTGTGCGCGCGCATGTATACTTACATACGTTAGTGCAAGAAGCATAAATTTAAAAAATGCAATACTTAGTATGTTCAGTTATATTCATATTAAAACACACACACACACACACACACACACGCGCGCGCGCGCGCATATTCTTAACATTCTCAATGCATGATAAGTATCACATCTAAGCTATAATCAATTAATCTTAAGTCGAAACATTCAATGAAATAAAATTAAAGTCGATAAATATTGAAACTAAACTCCTCACGGGAGACATTTTTACTCAGCTTTATTTCAGGTATCATCTAAATATCCTACCTAGGATGATGATATCAGCATACTTAACTCCAACCGGAAACTGCTATTTCCATTTGATCTTGCACATTAGCTGTCCATTTATCACTTGAAAAACACTCACGCCAAGCATTCGTCAAATGGTCAATACAAGAGTCAAGCTTAGCCAACATTTCTCCCTTGAACCAAACAGAGCCAACCATTTGCCAATGCTATTACCATGAAATAGCCATTCACCACTAGAACCCATTGTGGCTATATTCGTCTTAGTGTACTGCATTAATTTGCAGTTATCATGCGTTTCTGGCATTTCTCCCGCCCCCCCCCCTCCCTACGCCTCTTCCCTTTTAATTGCCGCCATTGACTTTCAGAGTCTGTGGGTCTTCGGGTGGTCCTACTAAATTCTGTGCTTCTATCAAGTGTATCATGTTATTGTGGGTCCCGTGTCGACATGTGGCTGTTTCGCTTTATTCTCGACAAGGAGGTTTAGAAATGTGGATTTTCTTCTCTTTTTTGCTTTTCTCTTGCTGTTGTCAGATTATTGTTTATGCGGCTATTTGTATTTTGTTTAGTTTTATTCTATTTTGTCTTAGCTCGCAGTCTTTGCAATGTTCTTGTATACTCGTTGCAGACAAGGGCGCTAACTGCGTTTTAATATGGTCAGCTTGTGTTTTGAAAACTTGTAATGCTATTCTGCTGACAAAGCAGAATCAACGTCTCCAAGTACTCTATAATTTGTCTTGAAATAGATGTGTACAATGACTATATGTTGAAATAAAACCAGTTAAATATGCAAGCTCATGTTTACAAACCTCAGTTCAGTGACATCTCATCACAAACGTTTTAACTGCACTTCTCAGGCTGCAGCATCTCATCAACTTACATTCATGCAGGAATTATCTCAACTGCTCATCGAAACAAGTCGTCATCGATTTTAATTTTATATCCGTAAAAGTGTATCGCGAACCACATATTAAAACAGCAATTTGCAGACGAATATTGCTCAGTCTCTGGGGAAGTGTACCACGAAGGGTGGGTCCATTTGAAATGTGTTTTCTGAAAAATAATGCACTGAAATAGCATGTGCTTATATTCAAAATGTTCCGAATTGACATAGGAGATACGTAAAACAGTTGCGTGAATAAGTGTTCATTCATTTTGTAATTATTTTTAATACAATGTCGTTTTGATCTAAAAATGGCACCTCCTTTTGTTAAATGGATACCTGTAGCCAGTTTCTTCAATTTTCATTGTTATAAATAATCCAACAAATTTACCGTATCAAGGTTTTCTTAGAAGTGATAATACATTGAAGCAATATTCAATATTCTTTTTATCTGCTAACGGTCAATTTTGTGAAGAAATAATATTTTTAAAAGGTAGATTCATCGCAAAATCTAAAATGTTTTTCTTCTACCAAACCGAGACATGTCACACAAACAGGCCATTTGCATTTAATCAGGATTTTTATTTACCGGAAATATTCATATGCTAATGTTTTTCAATTTATTCGTTATATTGAGAAATACTCAGCTTTAGGAAAACTTATTTGACTTTGTAATTACAGAATTGAGCTCGTACTTGAATTGTTAACTTGAAATTTTTTTTAGTGCCATCACGTCAAGAGAAAGCTGTTCGCAAATAACTATTTTTTAGTGCCATCACGTCAAGAGAAAGCTGTTCGCAAATAACTTTTTTTAGTGCCATCACGTCAAGAGAAAGCTGTTCGCAAATAACTATTTTTTAGTGCCATCACGTCAAGAGAAAGCTGTTCGCAAATAACTTTTTTAAAAATAAAAACCATGTCCTCTTTATACTTCTAGCGCTAAACAATAAATCTGCTGTCCTGTCAAATGACCTCATTGTATCTCTGGTGCTAAACAATAAACCTGCTGTCCTGTCAAATGACCTCATTGTAATCTCTGGTGCTAAACAATAAGCCTGCTGTCCTGTCAAATGACCTCATTGTATCTCTAGCGCTAAACAATAAACCTGCTGTCCAGTGATCTCATTGTATCTCTAGCGCTAAACAATAAACCTGCTGTCCAGTGATTTCCTTGTATCTCTAACGCTAAACAATAAATCTGTTGTCAAGTGAAGTCATTGCATCACTAGCGCTGAACAATAAACATGCTGTAATGAGGTCTGCCAGTAAAGAATAGAGACATTCTATCAATTATAAAGAATTTTTTATTTTCTGATTATTAATCTTTGATATTGTCTTAGGGATGTCGATATCGGTACATAGCCAATGGTTATCGCTACGTGGGAGTTACTGAGAGACAGCCAGTCAGAAAATGTGATTGCCACCCACCACCCACCTAACAAGACCACTTACAATATTTTAGCGAGTTGTTGTGACATCCCCCTATCCGTAATGAATTCAGGTGCCAAGTAGGTGTCTGTCAATTATGCTTTCGTTATCTCTACAGGAAACAAAACTATCTTTTTCGTGTTCTCATTCTTCGAGGTCTCTACTGAACGAACAGGTAGAATGCGAAAGGACAAGGATGGAAATACGCAAACGCAGAAAAGAAGAAATTTAAAAGCGATTGATAAAGGATAGTGTCTGTTTCTGGCCCATTTAATTGCGTTCCTCGGTTATTATTGGCCCTTTCGTTGGTCTCAAAGTGCAGCCCTAACTATGCGCTAAGAACACAGTCCATTTATCACAGTATTATCTCCTCTACACATCCGTTTAACATCAAGCTGATTCGGGTACTGTCCTTTTGAGGCTCTTTCACGTTGTTTGATCTAACTGGCACCGCTTTATAATTGAAGAAAAAAATATTTTTCGTTGTTGTAATAGTACATCTTTCTCGTTGACTCTCTACTCCCTCACACGTAGGCACACACATACACACACACACACACACACACACACACGCACGCACAAAACAGCTTGCGCCCACCCATTCAGTCATGCATACACATGCACGCACACACACTTGCACACATTTGTTTGTCTATCTATCTCTCTAACATCCATCTTCCCAGAAACCAACCACACATTCATTTGTTCATTCATAGAAAGATGGATGGATGGATGAATGGTGTGGCAGAGTAAATTTGCCTTTCCCTATTTTTAAATGTAATTGTTAAATTTTAATATAAATTGTTAAATTGTCAGAGTAACCCGACCTTGGGCACTCCTTATGGCGGTATTTTTGAAAGTGTCTGTTGAAGTAAACACCCAAGTTGAGAATATACTAGAAATTGCTGATGTAATGCAAACCATTCCAAATGAGTGAGTAGTTTCTATTATCCAATGATTATGATTTATGAGAACGAGACTAGCCAATGAGCCGAGATGTAAAAGTTTACTTGCTATAGATAAATCTATTGTCTGTTCATTTGAATTTGAAGTGTCAAAGAAGTCCGGTCTTGAAAGGTGGCCGCTAGGTGATGGGCAACAAGCTTTTTTTCTTCTGTGTGTGATATGAATCTTCTGGTTCACTGATTGTAAATTGCTACGACCACCATGGTAGAGGCAGGAAGCAGTGTGTAAGTGTAAAGGAATACAATACACTCCTTTGATGTATGGTGGCAAAGTATGCTGACTACATGGAGAAAATTTCTGGTATGGGAAAGTACTACAAATTACTACAATTGCTTTTCTGCTTGAGCAAACCCGGTACAGTGGAAAAACCCAAGGTTGGTTTCGAGGAAAGAAACACATGGAAATTGAACTGAACTATAATTTGTGACATTTTTACAAAAGCAAGGGAAAGACTATTGAGACAGTGGTTAATCCAGGTTATGTAAAAACTATTATTGCCTATCTCTAATAACTATATTTCTATTGTCTGATAAGAAGTATCATGTGATTTGTATTGAATTATTGAATTGTATTATAGGCAGAAGACTGAATTATAGAAATTATTTGAATAGTGTTTAAAAAAAAATAATTAATGTCAAGTAATCTATTTCATTGTGTTTGTCATATGTATGTTTGATTGTTATTTAATAAATTTATTTTTAAAATTATTGACCTTCTTACACATATATTGTTAATCTTATGTTGGAGAAGAACGTGACAGATGGGGGCTAGCTAAATATAGATTATAAACGGATTTGTCTTCTCCGTTAGTGAAAAGTTTTCCACCTACAGAAAGATTGTGTGACCGTAAAAGTTAATCTTTAATGTTGTGGAAGAAAAGAAACGTTTACAGCACCTGCATATCCGCCAAGTGAGAGAGACAAGTCTGTCTGCTGGAGGATCATTAATAAAATAAATTAAGATTCTCTTCACTTGTAATCAGTTTTGGATGATTAATTAATTAATTATAATAATCATTAACTAAGTGGCGTTGGCGTCACAGATAGATGGACAGGCAGACAGACAGATCGATCGATCGATCGATCGATCGATAGATAGATAGATAGATAGATAGATAGATAGATAGATAGATAGATAGATAGATAGATAGATAGATAGATAGATAGATAGATAGATAGATCAGCTTTTAGATTTCCTTTAAACTTAACCTCCCGCCGAATCACAGTTAAAAAATAATAACACTAACAATAGTTTTCTATATTCTACTTTTCGCCATTGATATTTCGCATACATTGAAATGGTATATGTTGGGTAAATTTAATTTAATCCTGAATTTACGGTACACAACATCCACAGCTAAGTTCATCTAAATGAGTTGCTCCCTGTGCTTTGAAGTTTGAAAAATATTTCTAAATATTTTCATGCTTCATCTAATGGGATTTTACGCCCAGCGATCATCTGTCTCTGTTAAATTTATTCATCTGTCACTGTTATATTTATTCATCTCTCACTCTATATTTATTCATCTGTCACTGTTACTTTTATTCACCTTGTGACGTCTAGCGGAGTGGGTTATCACGATAAATAGTAGTTAGTGTGAATGCAGCATACCCCTCCCTGCAACCCTGCATTAATTAAAATTACAGGCAGAGTCCATTTACAGGATTTGACTGCAGAGAAACTATGAATGATTTAATTAGTTAGATAGACAATTGTTTAACAGCTCTGGCCCCCAGCCACCCAATAATTCTGGTTATTTGGAAAGAGAAAATGTAAAATAAAATAGGATACTCTGTGGTTTTCTAGTGGCAACTATTTATTAATAATAACAACGTTAGTTAAAAGTATAATAATGAGTGGTAATGTGTAATTAAAATGCTAGAATGTTCATCAGAGAGATGACCTTGCACAAATTCGAAGAACAGTTTTGAAATAGTCATTTATTGACACCACAAAATTGGTTCTTATGTTGAGTGAAGTGGAGGTCAATCCTCCTTCAACTCACGTTGGCGGGCTGGACAACAGCATACTGCTGTACGAGGAAATGGGCCACTTTTATTACAAGTCCACTCTAGCCACAAATGTCTACGGGTCTCTTCCCCCTCTCTCTCAGACAAGAAAATTGACATGAAATACTAATCCCAATCTTTATACTAATTAATCAACGTACACTACCTACATACATGCACAGTATTCAAAACCAGTTTGCAATGTTAATATTATTACTAAAAAAATATATACAATTGTTAAAGAACATGAATTTTTAAAATAATCAATGTGTTCACAATCAATAGAACAATTGGTTGTTAACGTTAATCAAACAATGAAACAATTATAAACAGCAATCCAACATTTGCTGGAACATACGTTTTATGTGTCTTAAATTACTAACAATGAAATATTATTATATTTAAAATATAATTCCTGCATCATACTGAAATATATTTTCTCACCTTGATTTGATTAATCCGTTCAGGATCTTTTCTTTCTCTACCTTGATATAATATTTATTTAGCCAAGGGAGACAAGTCTGTTCTCGGATAGTGGAAACACTAAAAGATGTCTGCAAAGTTTGGAGTACATACGGGCTTTTTTATTTCTCACTGAAGGTTCTGGGGAAGAGTGGAAGGGATTTCATTCTTATAACCATAAATTCTCAGCACGTGCACATTGTGTGGAAGCAAAAGAAGCTTACCCCCTTCTAACCCGAGAGTTCATTACTTTTGGCCATGCACGATAAATTTCCCCAAGCAGATCCAGCTTCTGGAGTGCTGGCACAGCCTGACCTCTGAAGTCAGATCGTATTTCGATCCACTCAGGCTTTAAGTGGTAGTGACCGGTACCTAACCCAGCAGTTCCAGTTTGCTTTTAATTGTATAGAAGGTTGTGGTTAGAATATGGCATTCTGTCACGGTTATATTTATTCATCTGCCAATTTTATATTTATTCACCTATCATTGTTTATTCATTTGTCGCTGTTGTACTTATTAATCTGTCACTGTTATGCTTATTACTCTGACACTCTTATGCTTATTAATCTGTCAATGTTATATTTATTAATCTGTCACTGTTATTCACCTGTCATTTGTTATTACAAAACGTACTGTCCTGATAAACGATATTGCCGAAACATGGGCCTGTATCATCGTTTTTGCTTTGTATTGTATACATAATGAATTTATTGTATACGTAATGTATTGTATTATATACGTAATGAAGTGTATTATATACATAATGTATTCTATTGTATATTTAATTAAGTGTACAAAATACTTAATTCTATACATAATGAAGCTGTACGCTTAATATATTGATTTGTGCGTAATTAAGTGTATTGTATATAATGTAATGTATTGTATACGTAATGCTTTGTAAAGCATATGTAATGAAATGAAGTGTATTGTATTGTACACATAGTGAAGTATTGTATACATAATGAAGTTTGTTGTAATGCATTGTGTACGTAACGAAGTGTATAATATTGCATTATATTGGTAATGAAGTGTATTGTATTATTTTTAATTGTATACGTAATGAAGTGTGTTGTATTGTATACATAATGAAGTGTATTATATTGCATTGTATTGTATTCTTAATGAAGTGTATTGTATACGTAATGAAGTATATTGTATGGAGTTGTATACGTAATGAATATCCATGTTGTAGTGGTTTCTGGTTTCATGTTTAAGAGTCATATTGTGTTAAGACCTGTTACTACACGAAGCCAAATGCATATTTTATCAAAACGAGCGAAATGTCTCGAAACTTTACACAAGTAGACAGTAATTTCTTGATATTTGTGAATTCTTAATTTCTTTCGTTTGTTTTCGTTATTATTTGTTTGTTATTTTTAAAAGACGAAATGAACTTAATGTGCTTTGTTCATATCATCAAAGCATGTGTGCATTTTGTCTGATAAATATAGACCAATTTGAAGAACTTCTAATAAAAAGTACTCACCATTGCAATAATTCACCAAAAATCTCACATTTGTGTTCGTCTGGCCGAGGCTCTCAGTCATTTGTCGTGAAAGAAAATGATTTAGTTTTTTTTAAAAATGCATTCCAAGAAAGAGTTTAAAGAAGTTTTAACCGATATTTAGAAATATTATCTTCAAAACATGTGATGTATAAGCTTTAGATTGCAATAAAAATATTCAAACGTCAACTGTTCTTTTCAAGAAAACATTTAGATGAACAAAATCACTTCGGAAGAGGTAATAGAATATGTTTGAAAGCAAGTTTTGAAATAGGGATAACAATAACAAAAGTCAAATATGTTAATTAATGACGAAACTAAACAAGTCTGTTTTAGGAAGACGCCATTGTACTTTGTTCTCCCTCTCCTTTACTCCATAGTTAATGTGCAACTGCTAGCTTTTTAACGTTGTATATCAAATAAGTAGTTAAATGTGCAACTGCTGGCTTTTTAACGTTGTATATCAAATAAGTACTTAAATGTGCAACTGCTGGCTTTTTAACGTTGTATATCAAATAAGTACTTAAATGTGCAACTGCTGGCTTTTTAACGTTGTATATCAAATAAGTACTTAAATGTGCAACTGCTGGCTTTTTAACGTTGTATATCAAATAAGTACTTAAATGTGCAACTGCTGGCTTTTTAACGTTGCATATCAAATAAGTGTTTAAATGTGCACCTGCTGGTTTTTTAACCTTGTGTATCAAATAAGTAGTTCCATGAACAATGTTCAATGATACACCCACAAAGATGGAAAGATATACCATTAGATAAATAAATCAACAAATACACATAAATCTTTGAAATATCTACGACAGTCAAGACAATCAGACGCAATCCCTCGTCTGTATAAATTACTTCTAACTAAGATAGCTTGAACCCCTAAGAAGTACAAAACAATAACAACAATACAATAATAAAAAAAAAGACCAATCGAATCTCGATGTAGAGAAATAGAAATATCCCTTTCCAGTCCTTGAAGTACTATCCTAAGGCAAAGCGACAAGCTACCTTATACTCCGGAAACACGAGTCCTGCTATATGATTATAACATCTCTATCCTAAGGTCATGTGATAAGCTTCAGTTATACTCCGGAAACATGAGTCCCACTATATGATTATAAGGTCTCTATCATAAGGTATGTGATAAGCTTCAGTTATACTCCGGAAAAATGAGTCACAATATATGATCATAACGGCATGCATGCTTCATTACTCATGTTAATACAGTTTACTCCGGTTCATAATGCAAGCTACGAGCAGGTCCGTTCCAAGTCATTATAAAAGGGGGAAGTGCCGATGCAACTGTATAGCTACGATTCCCCACCCCCACCCCGAATTGTTATTAACAAGAAAGGCGTGCAAAGGAATATTTCCCCCCCTAAACGTTGCCAAAAAGGCGTGCATGGAATTTTGTTTTCCCAAAACGTTGTTAAACCAAGGAAAATGTGCAAGCTAAATTAATTTGTTTTCTTCAAACTTTACCTAAAATGAAGACGTGCAAAGGAATATATTCACTCGGAAGCATTGCAATGTATTGACAATGGTAACAACTGGATAAGATTTTAATACAAAGAAAACACCAGTACTCTCTAACTGGTGCCGTTTGCATCCAATCTACTGAAAATTGAAACTTCAAATACTAATGGGATTTATACAAGAATCAAATTTCAAAAATAAAAATGTTAACATCGAAGAGCTTTTGAAATCCAGTTATATCTTAAGATATCATAATTTAATTTCAAACCAAATTTTTAAAATAAACTCAGAAAACAACAGAACATTCTAAACATTCCGACTGTTAAGATTAATTCGTTTCCGAGAAAAAGATTATTGATTAGATCGATGGACCAAATATCAGTTTAGACAAGGATTACTTTTGCTAACCACAATTAAAATATATGGTGTTTGCAGACTAGCTTACTTCAGTGAACAGAATAGTTGAACACTGTTAAATCTGACTAGACTCAACTGGATAGAGGAGCTATGAATACGTGCACACACAAACACATGTACCCACACTTAAACATAGGAGGTGATAAAAATGGCGGGAGAAAAGCAGCACTTAATTTTGCAAAGTATTTCTTGTCAAAGAAAAAATAAACTTTATTTTAATCATCTCGATCTTAGCTTAAGTGTAAAAAGAATATTGTATTTAGCGAGATATATAAGACTACCATACTTGGTGAGAGATATTAAATATTAAGATATTTGGTGAGACATTAAAATACTATTATTCTCGGTGAGACATAAAAGACTATCATCCTTAATAAGATATTAAAGACTAGGATCTTTGTTGAGATATATGACACTAGATTCTTGGTGAGATATAAAATATTATGATCCCTTGTGAAATATAAAGACTATGATTCTTGACGAGATAAAAGGATTTTTGGTGAGATCTAAGGTATAAGATCTTTGGTAAGACATAAAGACTAAGATCCTTAGTGAGATCTAAAGAATAAGATCTTTGGTGAGACCTAAAGATTAAGATGCTTGATTAGATCTAATGTATACGACATTTGGTGAGAGATAAAGATTAAGATCCTTGGTGAGATCTAAAGAATGAGAACTTTGGTGAGACATAAAGATCCGGATCCTAAAGATACCTAAGGAATAAGATCTTTTTCATAATCTGCCTTTTCATTGAACTGACAGCTATAGAGACTGTACAACGAAGAGTGTAGTCAATGAAAACCACCTACTAACTGACAGCTACAGTTTCCACGAATATTATAAGTATTCTTTTTAAACCAACGTGTACTCTATGATGACACCGGCATATTAAAAAGCATCAAACTGCTACATTGTATACTTTAATGATAGGTTTCGCACCCGTATAATTTAAGAGCCGTCTCAGTGATGCCTCATTTTCTTCTCAGGGGGAGATCATTAGGAAGCTGTATTTGCTCCGAACGAAGCTCTAACGCGGGCAAGGTCGTGGCGTGGCAGGTTTTTTGTACATAGGTCAAATGGGTCATCGCTGCATACAGAGCTGTCTTTAACGTATTGTGCTCGTAACAGCTGTTTGCATGAACACAGGTGATAAAAGTAGCTCTAGAAATAAAAAGTACGTAAACTACCTCTTGGGGTAAAAGCTTCACTTCAGTTTCAAATTCTTATTTAAAACGAAGATGTCTAACGTGTAATAAATCCGTATTCAACATTCGGCGAGAGGGAGAAGTATTTGATCTAAAACAATATACTGTAAAGCTCGAAGAGCATTTTGAAATAGTTTGTCATTTATTGGAAAACTGAGATGCATTTAAGTCAATCATCATTTTTAAGATCTTACGCTAGAAGTAAGTAAGCACACCGTTCTTCAAAATGCAAATTTATATGAAAACGCAACACTAAATTGTTTAACTCGTATTTTAAAGATTGCTGCTATTCTTTCTTAGTCGAGGCAACGACATTTAGCGACAGGAAAACCGTTTGTTGACTCTAAAATTCATGTGCAGAGTAAATTTTCCTATAAATCACTAAAACACTCTGGGGATAATTTTCTCTGACTACTGAAGATAACAGAAAATTTAGCCTTTAAAAGGAAAGAACACACAAACAAACAAAACAAGATAACAAATAATTACTAACTTATCTTAGTTCTGTTGTTTTCATCTAATCATATTATTTATCATCTGTACGAATTTATGAGTCAACATCAAAGAGATTGTCTTAAATGGTGACAGAAAAGCCTTTTGTATTTTAATTTGTGGATCTTCCGGCATTAAATGCTTCTTGTTTTGTACATTGTCAATCAATTAGAAAGAAAGATAGACAGATACGTTCTCTGTTTTTCTCTCACCCCCACACCCCCCCCCAACCCACTTAAGGCGACAGATTGGCAGTTCATTGTGTTTGTTGCACCTGCAATGCCAACTGCAAACGCTTCTATTGTGACGCGAAGGTTGCGGGTTTCTCATGGCCGACGTCACTTTCTTGTGACAGTTGAAGTGGAAGAAAAGGAAGAACATAATATAATAGCTTACGTAGCTGTTCGCTGCAACCTTATCACTTTGAACATCCCACACACACACCCGTTTCTTTTCTGAAAGCAGGGCTCCACCCCCACCCCCTTTAGTTCCTAACTTCGAATGTACGTTTTTGTTGTTTTCTTAATGTACTTTTCCATAAAGTACCATTATTTGAATGCTTTAGTTTCTGGTCACTTTATTTTATCATAACCACGACCCCTCTCCATCCCTATCAGTTATTTATCTCGGGACTTTGTATACTGACAATGTGAAGTCAGAGTTTGTGTGAGTCATCAAATTAAATGGTTGATATTTTATATTAAACTGTTGATATTTTATATTAAAGTGAACTCAGTCCTAGAGCTGGAGACTTAAGTGGGTATTTTTTTTTTTATTGAAATGCTAAATGGTTATAACTATTTCTTCTCCAGAGACTTTACGTGTGGATTCTACTTTAAAAGTATATACCGCCTTTAGCGAGGTCCCCTTAGTTCTCCAGAACATTTAACTTCAAATTTTACCTTTAAAGGAATTCACATTTACACTGTGAATAAGTGAGACCTTTTGTTCCTTTTTGTAAAGGGCTATAAGTTAGATTGTGGATAAATGAGGCATTTTCCCTTTTCCAAAGGAATATACATTAGACCATCCTTTCACAATCTTTTTTACCTGGAGGAACTCTTCAAATAATTTTCAGGTATCAGGGAACCCAGGCATAACAATTACTTTATCTATGAGGCTTATTTATTATTTTCTCTCTCGGAGAACCCCTAGCAATCACTTGAAGAACCCGGTTGAGAAACCCTCGATTAGACTTTAGATGAATGAGGCGTTTTTCCTTTTTCAAAGGGACATACATTAGACTGTGGATAAATGAGGCTTTTTCCCTTTTCAGAGGGATATACACAAGACTGGATATGTAACCTTTAGACATACAAAAGACTAAAGAAAAATGAGGCCTTGAAACATGCATTAGACTGTGGGCAAGCAGGGCATGTTTTTCTTCTCTGGTTCTTTATGTATGGTTACTGCTTATAAAGGGGTTATGTATTGAGGGTGTATGAGCTAAGCTCTGGTCCACAGCATCCGAGTAAGAAAAATACTATACTGAAATTTTTACCTGTAGCGGAGTAAATTTCCCTATCCCTATTTCTGAATGTAATTGTTGTATAAATTGTCAAATATGTCTTAATGCTGTGGAAGAGAGAAAACATTTACAGCGCCTGCATATCCGCAAAGGGAGAGAGACGAGTGGTATCTGCTGGAGAATTATGAATAACATAAATTAAGATTATCATCATTTGCAATTAGTTATGGACAATTAATTAATAATAATAATAACCATTAACTAGTTGGCTTTGACGTCAGAGTACCAAACAATTTGTGAAGTTGCAGCACGTCATGAAAATGAAGTAACATAACAACATCATATCAGACTCCAGCGAGATAACTCCTTGTGTTGGTCTTTCCTGTTTATTTATTTATTTATTTTTAAAAAAATGCTATTAGTCAGTATATGATGCGGTCTTTCCGACAGTCACTTAGTACACGAGTGTAAGCGTGAGAGTACAGGACACAGGACCGAGGTGCCATTAACGGTAAACTGGATCTCGTTTGTCGCCAGGTACCAGGGAGAAGGCGTACGTGTACGGAATCGCGTCAGCAGCCCTCGTCCACACTGTCGCACGAGCATGCAGCATAGGAGTTACGACCAAGTGCAGCTGCGGTGTACTGCCCAGCACGGCGCCCAGCGGGACGTTCAAGTGGGGTGGGTGTGGTGACGATGTCCACTTTGGGATGCTGTTTGGCGAAACGTTCACCGACTCCTCGCTAAAGTCTGGCAAAGGCAAAGTGAAGTTGTCAATCAAAGCCATGATGGACGGGCACAACTTTGCAGCCGGCAGAGCGGTGAGTACGTGTGTGTGTGTGTGTGTGTGTGTGTGTGTGCGTGCGTGCGTGCGTGCGTGTGTATAGAAAAGATGATGGACATGGAGCCATACGTTTTATCTGTGCGCACAACTCTTGATTTTCTCATGTCATTTATAAATCAGTCAAGAATATATTTTCATGCTCTTAATTGACTATAGAGGTAATTACTCCTAAAATAACAGTGCACCTCCGTCTCTTATATATGTGTGTGCATTCGTGCGTCCGTGTGTGCATGTATATTTGATGACTTGGTGGATAGTGAGGAAATTCCTTAGGATGACACGGTAAACAGACTGGCAATTAGATAGATAGATTCGAGAAAGATATTAGCAGTCATCAATCCACTCTCATACCTTCGTGTGATTTTTTTTTGTGTGTTTATTTCTTATGACGGACGGGATCTTTCTCTCTATTCCGCGTATTCATTTCAAATTAGCAATTCTGTACATTCCCATCTGTTATAAACCAAAAACCATCTCACTTCAAACTCTATGGAAGTATATTGTGCAATAAGAACGGTTTCCCACATCCGAAGTGTGTGTTTATATATGAAAGAGAGACAGATAGACAGACAGAAAAAGAGAGAAGAACGAGGACTGAGACACCATACAAAGAGAGAGAGAGAGAGAGAGAGAGAGAGAGAGAGACAGACAGACAGACAGAGAACTGAAGAAAGAGCATGAGAGAGGGAGAACTGGACATCGTGCCATATAAACGTACATACTGGTAGGTAATTGAAAGAAACTTGAAGACAAACGTTCAACTGGCGAGCAAGGTGGAAGAGAAATAGATCAGGAACTAGGGAACGGAAAAATAAATCCCATTTCCTGATATTTATCTGATTCGCTCTAAATGGAGGTGAGGTGAATACGTCTGACTCAGTAAACGTGAGTTTCCCTATCACTGCTCATACCTAGATTGTTATACTACAGTACTCAGTCTAGGATTGTTATACTGCAGTACTTGGTATAAGATTGGAATACTGCAGTACTTGGTATAAGATTGGAATACTGCAGTACTTGGTATAAGATTGGAATACTGCAGTACTTGGTATAAGATTGGAATACTGCAGTACTTGGTATAAGATTGGAATACTGCAGTACTTGGTATAAGATTGGAATACTGCAGTACTTGGTATAAGATTGGAATACTGCAGTACTTGGTATAAGATTGGAATACTGCAGTACTTGGTATAAGATTGGAATACTGCAGTACTTGGTATAAGATTGGAATACTGCAGTACTTGGTATAAGATTGGAATACTGCAGTACTTGGTATAAGATTGGAATACTGCAGTACTTGGTATAAGATTGGAATACTGCAGTACTCGGTCTAGGATTGTTATACTGCAGTACTTGGTATAAGATTGGAATACTGCAGTACTCGGTCTAGGATTGTTATACTGCAGTACTTGGTATAAGATTGGAATACTGCAGTACTTGGTATAAGATTGGAATACTGCAGTACTTGGTAAAAGATTGGAATACTGCAGTACTTGGTATAAGATTGGTATACTGCAGTACTTGGTAAAAGATTGGAATACTGCAGTACTTGGTATAAGATTGTTATACTGCAGTACTTGGTATAAGATTGGAATACTGCAGTACTTGGTATAAGATTGGAATACTGCAGTACTTGGTAAAAGATTGGAATACTGCAGTACTTGGTAAAAGATTGGAATACTGCAGTACTTGGTAAAAGATTGGAATACTGCAGTACTTGGTAAAAGATTGGAATACTGCAGTACTTGGTAAAAGATTGGAATACTGCAGTACTTGGTAAAAGATTGGAATACTGCAGTACTTGGTAAAAGATTGGAATACTGCAGTACTTGGTAAAAGATTGGAATACTGCAGTACTTGGTATAAGATTGGAATACTGCAGTACTTGGTATAAGATTGGAATACTGCAGTACTTGGTATAAGATTGGAATACTGCAGTACTTGGTATAAGATTGGAATACTGCAGTACTTGGTATAAGATTGGAATACTGCAGTACTTGGTATAAGATTGGAATACTGCAGTCCTCGGTCTAAGACTGGAAGTCACAACGCCGTGCAGCAACGTTTGGTGAACATTCCTTTTAGATTTCGGATCAATGCTCGGAATCGATGTAGGAAATCATGAATAACTGCTCATAAAACATTTCAATTGGAGCCCGTGTTTTCAGTCTTGCGAATTTCATCACACGACCCAGATAATGAAGAGACAAGTGTATATTTCTCTGCTACTTTAAACGAAAATTAAACTGCCTTACGAAACAGCAAAGAGAGCATTAAAGTAAAGCAGTTAGCCGAGTTACGACGGAATGATTTTCATACTGACAGGACATCCTAATATCAACAAGCCTTCAAATGCGTCTATTTATTTATTTTTTAAAGAATAAAAGATATGAAACAAAGAAAGCAACGAAATAAACGTTGCATATTAGATGTGAAATCTACAAGTGTTCCTTGCGTGAAACCTTACCGCTGTGTTGCAGTTCCCACGCGAATTACCTGCAATTAAAAAAAAATTCTTCCAATTGTTTGTTGTCCTGGTCACTCTTTGGGAACATGTCTGCTCTTTGTTATAGTATCACAGTGATTCTTATAGTGTAGCATTGTTACTGACAGTGTTATCACAGCGTGTGGCAGGCAACTAACTTTCTCGCCATGTTTAAGTGTATGTGTGTCATTAACTAATTAATTCCATTAATTAATTAATTAAGCGTGCATCTTATTTCAATAGTTTATTATAATCGTTACTTGTACTTCTAGCAGCCTGACGTTACATACACTTTTCATTTTTGTATCTTAAAGTTTAAATATTTAGTGTTTTGAATTTTCGGTGCTTGTAGCAAACCTGTTTTTCAAAGCGTTTGAGGTTCAAATCGCACCTGCTCTTCAAACAAATCACACTGTTAAATGCGCTATGATTTCCATTCCAAAGTAACTAGCTTTACCATAACTCCATCTATTCACCAGGGATTCGACTTTAACAGAAACAAAACTAGGCTTCAAAGGAAGCATCCAATGTTTTCTTTGCTCCATTACGAAGAAACTTTTATGTTCACTGTTTCTATCGGCACAAGGCATTCCTCTTTTACGACTTCTGTCATGGTGTATGCTAATATATGCGCTGGAATGTCGTAAAACTCATGGTATGTAGCTACGGGACTTTCTTCTTTACTCTTTACTGTTTGTTTGGTGTCTTTTTCTTCCCGTGTGTGCACACACGTGCGAATTTATGCTGTGTTTATGAGCTGTATTATATATACATGTGTGTGTGTGTGTGTGTGTGTGTGTGTGTGTGTGTATCATCGTGTGCATTTGCGGGTATGCGTGTGTGTGACTGTGGTTGATTGCGGGTATGATTATGTATATGCTTATGTGTGTATGTGCGCGTGCGCGGTGTGTGTGTGCGATGTGTGTGTGTGTGGTGTGTGTGTGCGATGTGTGTGTGATGTGTGTGTGGTGTGTGTGTGTGCGCGGTGTGTGTGTGCGGTGTGTGTGTGTGTGTGTGTGGTGTGTGTGCGATGTGTGTGCGGTGTGTGTGCAGTGTGTGTGCGGTGTGTGTGCGGTGTGTGCATGCGGTGTGCAGGTGTGTATTTGCGGTTGGTGGGTGAGGTTTGTGGGTGCGGTGAGTGGGTACGGTGGGTGTGGGTGCGCGCGTGCGTATGACTATGTTTACGTGCTAATATTTAGATTAAGCATCACATGCCATCCGCGACGTGAATTCCCCCCCCTCCCCTTCTTTCTGAATATATCTTTCAGTAGTGTTGGAAAATAATTCGATAGGAATGCGGGATTAGTCGTTTCAACTACAATATATTTTGGTTTAGAATGCTTATCTTTGCATAACCTATGCATTTGTCGTGGCGTTAAATCACGATCACCCAAATTGGTTTGGTGTCTTCTTCAACGGTTGTCGAGTTTTCCAGATTCTAAATCACCGCCAGCTGCTAAAGTTTCAACTTACTTGACACTTGTAAAGTTCATAACAACACTTAACATTAGAAACACTTTTTTAAGAGGTCAACTCGGTGCAAAATGATGTCGAGTGGGGCTGCTCTGAGTCTTAAAAAGAAAAAAAATCCGAGACGCCAGTACTTTTCGTCTCAGTCGCCGCGTGTAGCGGGGTGCCACAGCGGTGTACAAGCGCCACTTTGCAGTTACCCCGATATCTAAGGTGGTGTTTGTCTCTTTGCATTACCTATGTAAAAACTAAGTTATTGTTATTGTCTAGGCTTTGCATTTTTTCCTTTTTAAACTTAAAAATAGTGCCAAAATGTGTCTTGTATACATTGTTGGCATTTTTATCTCGCGCTACCAAGTTCTGCATAACCATTTCCTTATTTCATTGTCGAGATATCTAAACATAGTATTTATATTGTGTACGTGCACGCGTCTGTGCATGAGTGCGTGTCTATGTGTGTTCGTGTGTGTATTTAAGTGCATGTGTGCTTTGCTAAATCCAATTATTTCGTTGAGTTGCGACTTTTATTTTTTGCCCTCATTAGCTATGTACACGACCTTTTCCACTCGTGCAGTCGCCGTTTGAGCTTGTTTCCGTCTCTGAACTCTACCGAAATACACGCGACAAGTCTATTTCTGCTTCTTTTAGGCAACATCACTAAAAGAAAGAAAAGGCGATCACATACTGCTAAATAATAAAATATTTATTTTCAATTTACAATATTGTTTTAATTTTGAAACAATCTATTTAGGTCTGGCTCTCTAAAGAAGCGATGTAGATTTCTATTATTACAGATAATGCTTGCATTGTTGGTTTTATTTTGTTTGTAAACAAGTCTGTTTGCTCGTTCAGTCCCTGCTTGAAATAAGCGTTCTCTGCAGATATTTTAATTTTAATGTTGCTTGTGTTTATATTGAAAAAGAGTCTTAGGGTGAAGTTTTAATATTTCTTGCGATAGCTAAAATGCAGTATGCAAAATATGATCACCTCTCACTAAATACAAGTGGCTGTCCCAAGTGAAGATCGTCTGACACACATACACAGGAACACACACGCTCGCGCATGCACAAGAACAAGCACAAGCACGTACACATATATACACACATGCACGCACACAATCCTGCGCGACCTCATCACGCGTTCACACGTACACACATATATACACATGCACGCACACCAATCCTGCGCAACCACATCGTGCGCTCACACGTACACACATAAGCACACGGACATGCACGCCCACTCACGCACATATGCACGCACATACACGCACGCACAAACACGCACGCACACATGCATATTTTAGAGAAACAAAAACATTCGTACGAACCTGTCAACAATTTTGTTTTCTGACGAAAGATATTTAGAAGAAAACCTAGTCCGACATTCGAGTCTGATGCGGTGAGTCTTAATCTCGGATTAGCGATTTTCTTCATCAGTTTGGTTTTCAGCCACTTTCATGTAGGGCTAGGGGTTATTTATTATTATTATAATTATTTTGCAGGCCAAGATGAAGAAAGCATTCAACAGCAGACGAAAGCGATAGACAATAAAATACACGTTAAGCCATCTGACTCTGAGAAATTCCTTCTGAGGACGAAAAGCTATCATCACAACCATAACCTTAACCACAACCATAACCTTAACAACAACCATAACTTTAACCACAACCCCTCATCCCCTAAAAAATATTTCACAAAATCCAAATTTTGTTTTTTGTTGACTGACCTACATCTGTATCAGACTCTTAATATCTCATATCATACGAAGTCGAGTGTAACCTTTAAGCAGTCATTTAAGAAGAAGAAAAAAACGACCCTCCCCCCAAAAAAAAATTTTAAAAAATTGTTTGAATTATACAGATTACGTTAGCAATTGGCTTCGGGCACAACTGCCGCTTTGCACTCGAGAAAAGTCAGTTAAAATCTTTACTGCGACAAAAACTGATCGGTACACGAGACAAAGGAGGCATTTTAACAGATCCCGAAGTAAGTTCCATTCTCCATAGTTTGAGTTTTTCCAGCGGAATTCTAGTGCTTGACCCAGCACGAGATGACACACGTGAATGACAAGCAAGTTTACTATGTGACGTGATCCGTCAACGTCACACAGCGCAAGTGACACCTACGCAGTCATGACAAGATGTGAAAGCTGCCTGTTGTATGTAGGTATTCGGTGTCTGCACTGTCAAATCATTATACACTCTGAAGGATACTTATTAAGAGCTTTCAGAAAATAACTCAAAATCTACGCAGTCTGAGTCAATAGTGAGCGGAAAAAAGTCACAGGAAAAAAAGTCACGGGAAAAAAGTCACATAAAAAAGTCATAGGAAATAAAGTCAAGAAAAAATGTAACAGGAAAAAAAGTCACGGAAGAAAAGTCACAGAAAGCGACGGCTCATTAGGATCGTGGTTAAATGTGTGTGTGTGTGTGTGTGTGTGTGTGTGTGTGTGTGTGTGTGTGTTTGTGTGTGTGTGTGATTTGTATGTCGTATACATATTATAATTAATATTATAATTCACACTTTTAATTATATGATTTATTCATACTTAGTTATGTTGTTATGCTTGAAGTCCATAAACACGTATAATATAGACTGAATAATAGTAAATGGCAGTTAGCGATTGCGCAGAGATTAACTTATCGACCAAGAGGATCGTGGTGTGATTCTCGCTCGGAGTAAAAGATATTTTATTTTGTTTGTTTGTATGTTTGTTTGTGTTTGTGTTTGTGTGTGTGTGTGTGTGTGTGTGTGTGTGTGTGTGTGTGTGTGTGTGTGTGATTGTAATTTAAAAGAATGTACCTCTTATCTCTCCGACACAACTCATATAGTAGATAAAGATTTAAACTACAGCTACTTGTGACCATATACTATAAGTGTAATTCAAAGGAACGCCAAAATTATTGCAATTAGTAAACATTTAAACTAATTTTAGTTTATTTTGTGATTTTTCTCGTGATATGAAAAGAACGCAAATTATTTTTTAAATTTAATTTATTTATGTGATACTTATACTTGCTTAGATGTGTAAATGTGTACTTGTTTAGTGATAACACGTCAGATTCATACACATTGCATAGATGTGTAAATGCGTACTTGTTTAGTGATAACACGTCAGATTCATACACATTGCTTAGATGTGTAAATGCGTACTTGTTTAGTGATAACATGTCAGATTCATACACACTTTCTGTGACTTATCTTCTGTGACTTTTTTTCCTGTGACTTTCTTTCCTGTGACTTTTTTCCTGTGACTTTTTTCCTAGCAAAACTTGTGACTTTTTTCCTGTGACTTTTTTCCGCCAATCACTTTAGAACACGTCACATTTTGAAGTTTACGTGACGTTGATTATTTAGTAGTAGTCAAACTGTACTATACAACACGTCACATTTTGAAATTTGCAGAACGTTGATTGTTTAGTAGTAAGACTGCACGATAGAACATGTCACATTGCGGGACGTTTTCATTTTTAATAGTATGACTGCACAATAGAACACGTCACATTTTGAAATTTGCGGGACGTTTTCATTTTTAATAGTATGACTGCACAATAGACTCAATACAGGTCATACACTAAATTCCAGTCTTTGTAAAATCGATAAGCTTGCAAAGATGAAACACGCTACTGGTTGAGTCCTCTTTGGCCAAAAGTTCTCCAAGGTTGTCAAATTGTTTCCATAAATTGTGGGCAAAGTGGTCATTTGCTTTGCTGACCAGCTATGATGTTCCAGAAAACATACGCATTGTCAGATCCATCCTCTTGAAGTGTTACACAGTTTTAAACGGTTACTTATCAACTTGAAGGTCCTGGGAACAAACGTTAAGTTTTCCATTTTATTCATCTCGAACTCCATTCTTTCTTACATTCAAGTCTCAACTTACAATTTCCGGCAACAGTATTTATTAGCCCGATACATGCAATTGGCATAATAAATACAACATAATAGTTTATGAACATGTTCACTAGAAACAAGGTCATGTTTGTAACATACAAGCATCCTAATTCACAATTCTACAAGTAATAATCTATTCACTTAATACATCTCTATAAGAAATGCAATATATCAATAGAAAATTCATGAAATATTTCTAAGTCCATTCTTTCTCAACCAATCAGTTAACTCACCATTAAGCTAATTATCGCCTTTCATGACCGGACTTCTGCCACACCATATTTAAAGTGATTAGAGAATACAGTTCTTTTAAATAGATAAACTTTAATCTCAACCCATTGGCTGTTCTTGTTCTTGTAAGTCTTAACCATTGGATAATAAAAACTATTCATCCACATAAGACCAGTTTAGATTACATCAGCAAGTCTAGCACATTCTTTACCTGAGTTGTTTACTCCAACTATATATATATTGAGAGAGAGAGAGAGAGAGTGACACTTACTAAAAATAAGTAGTGCTTAAAGTCAGGTCACGTTGACATTTAAAATTTATATAAAAAATAACTTTAGAAATAGGGATATGGAAATGTACCCTGCCACACAGAGATATCACTATTCGAAAGCAAAATTGTATGTATAGTTTATTTACTTATACGCATATTGGCAGGATGTTTGTTCACAAGTGAGGGACATGCAAAATGCTGTTGTCTCTGAGATCTGTTGTTTCACTGTATATTTGGACTCTACGTGTAGATAAACTTATATTAAATAGATTAATTTCTTAATATTATATATTGTAATTATATTAAATACACTTTGTGTCAATTTATTAAATATTATATTTTATGTGTCAATTTATTACGTATTGTATATGTCAGTTTATTAAATATTGCATATGTCAATCTCCACAGTGTGCACCTTTCACCAGATCAATATTTTACCCATCAGAAATTCCCTCACATGTGGGCGACAAGTTCCTAACGTCAACTAGCTACTGACACATTCCTAGCAACAACTGGTGAACGGCAAATGACTTGTGCATAATACGATATAGACACATTCCTAGCAACAACTGGTGAACGGCAAGTGACTTGTGCATAATAAGATATAGACACATTGCTAAACAACAGATAAAACATAAGTAATTACCTGATTTATTCTACAGATGTAAGTTATGTGTAAGCCAGTTTTGTCGCTAGCCGGTTGCGTCTCGCCAGTTGTCGCAAACCTCTTGTCACCCGCCCACCTGTCGAGCCACCGTGGATAAATATTCTACTAGTAAGGGCATGATCTGTATCTAAAGTATCTAAAACATAAATATTAAAATCTATATCTAACTGAAATAGTAATGTAGTATTGTCTAAAAGCACGACCTCACAAGACTGTATTTTTAAAGATATTTTACAAAGGCTTTATTTGTACAGATATTTTACAAGTTACTATGTCCAGGCTAATGTGAGGGACGTTATATTGTACTTTAACAGTTTAGATTATCTCCCTTTATATACGAACACGCTTTCGTGTACATGGAAAAGGCTTTTTAAAAAAATCACTTTCATTGTTTTTACTAGAAATTAAATTGGAAGTTTAAATCTTTAGTTATCTTTAGTTAAGTGTATGACATAATTTACTTAACTTGCATTCAAATTAGTCTTAAAAAGTTGGAGCCTACACACATTCTGTGGCTAATAATCTTCTATTAGAATTCACATCGTGGAACATCGTGTAAACCTTATGAAATCACTCAGGTGTCAGCCTTGAAGTGTAAAAATGCCATTTTGCAGTGATTGTATGGCCAGCATGAAACAGGAAGTGACATAAACAAATGCGGCGATCGTTTCTGTTTGAGAATCGCTGCTTATTTTACTGCCACCACCACCACCACCCCCTACGGCGAGTGACATTAGATATAACCTTTCACTCAGACACAGCATTAGCCTACACACAGAAGCTTACTCGGGAGCTGTGACAAGGTGGGAGGTTTTGGCTTAACCACACACAAGTTGACAGTCTCTGTCAGCTGTTCTGGTTTTAATAAAAGAGCTATTAAAGGGGACGTAACTTATCAAGGGTGTGAAAAGTAACCAGACCATCACGTAGAAATAGATGGCTTTGGAGCGAAAAGACCGCTTTTGTTTGAAAAAAATAATGAGCGGCATGATAAAATGGTTCGGTAAGAGGTAAGGAGACTGACCTAGTAATTCATAAATGATGAACTGCAAGATCTTTCTATTTTTAGAACATATTTTCTGAGGCTAACTGTAAGTCTATGAAGTGTTAAGTGTGCTTGGCTGTAGTTCTGAATCATAGTGTGTGTGTGTGTGTGTGTGTGTGTGTGTGTCTACCGCCCCCTCCCCCCAGGCGTGTCAAGTATTTCTAATTTCACTTAGTACTATTTTTTTCTTTTTTTTTACTCCACGTCAGTCTAACACTCTAACTTCTACTTAGCAACACAATACACTTTTTTCTTGGTCGACATACGAACTTGTTTTCAAAACAAATTTCATCGTCTACCGATTTTGGTCAATGAAAGATTTTTATTTTTAAAAAATATCAATAAACTAGAAAATATTATTATTTTTTTAATTTGGATATATTTTTTTAAAGCTAAGTTTCAGAACTAGACCGATTTATTATGTTCTTTCATTTGGTTCTATATTCTTACTTGCTGCAATTATAATCAAATCTGTTAAGACAGTCAATCGTTCTACTATGTTCTACGTTCTTACTGTTGCAATCATAATCAAACCCGATTCAGTCAGTCATTTCTGGAACTGTTCACCCTCTCAATGCCAAATTACGTCCTTCCATAAAATGTATGGGTCAGAAAGACAACGATCAAATTCGAAGAGAAATAACTCAGAAATGCTTCTTAAAAGTATGCATTTGGCTGCTTATGTTCTGTTATTCTCATTATCAACATATTGAACTGTCATTCTCATTATCAGCAGATTGTACTGTCATTCTCCTTATCAACAGATGTACTGTCGTTCTCATTATTAGCAGATTGTATTGTTGTTCTCATTATCAACAGATTGTAGTCATTCTCATTATCAGCAGATTGAACTGTCATTCTTATTATCAGCAGATTGTACTGTCATCCTCAGCAGATTGTACTGTCATAATCATTATCAGCAGATTGCACTGTCGTTCTGTCAGTAGATTGTACTGTCATTCTCATTATCAGCAGATTGTACTGTCATTATTATTATCAACAGACTGTATTGCCATTTTCATTATCAGCAGATTGAACTGTCATTCTCATTATCAGAAGATTGTACTGTCATTATCAGCAGACTGTTCTGTCGTTCTCATTATCAGCAGAATGTACTGCCATTCTTATTATCAGCAGATTGTACTGTCATTATTATTATATTATCAGTCATCCTCATCAGATTGTAGTATCGTTTACATTATCACAGACTGTACTGTCATTCTTATTATCAGCATATTGTACTATATTTCTCATTATCAGCAGACTGCACTGTCGTTCTCCTTATCAACATATTGTACTGGTAGTATGAAAAGGCTAATCAAGTATTTGGAATGGCATTATTTTTTTTGTAAAGGCCTGGCAGTCAGAAGAGGATTTAGTTTAGTCATCTCTTGTGCCCAATGACTTATTAGGTGTTAATAGTCACTAAGTAGAATAAGTAGAATACCAGTCCACTTATGCCAGAATCAAGATAAACGTGAATATATTTAATGGACAAGGCATATTAGAGTGGGAGTGTATTTGTTGAATATACTGTTCTAGCTGCAAAGAGAAAATGTTTTTAAGAAAAAAGATGACTTATTAAACAAATTGAACAAAATCTAATAAATGCAAAGTAAAGCCTATTAGATAGTGACAGGCGAGTGGAAAAGTCTTGAAAGGCCGCATTAGTACTATGCGTAACAAAGGAATTTGCAAATTTTCTTTTTATTCTTTTGAAACCTGCAGGATAAAGACTGACGGTGCATGACGTGCAACCTTGCCTTGTGATTTTCAATTTCGTTTTGTTTTGTCAAGACAAATATTCATGTGGACTGCTGCCGGCTGTGATTGCCTAGTTAATGGGACTGCCAACGACACCGGATGAATGAATACTCTTAATAGATGACCATTTTTGGACTATTTAACAGCTACAACTTCTACTACTTCTACTATTACTATTTATACTACTACTATTACTATTTATACTACTACTATTACTATTTATACTACTACTATTACTATTTATTTATACTACTATTACTATCTATACTACTACTATTACTATTTATACTACTACTATTACTATTTATTTATACTACTATTACTATCTATACTACTACTATTACTATTTATTTATACTACTATTACTATCTATACTACTACTATTACTATTTATACTACTACTATTACTATTTATACTACTACTATTAATATTTATACTACTACTATTACTATTTATACTACTACTATTACTAACTGTTGAGAATTTCAACCGTCATATGGGTCGTCACTTAAATGGCGATAACTAAGTGGCCTATTCTATTTTATCAGTAGTATTTATTACCCATAGAGAGGCGACGATACCAACGGCAACACCAGAAAGATTAAAGGTTATTCGACTCTTGTTATCCAATTGTAAATATCACCACTGACTTTAAGTTTCAGTGCAAACACGATTGTGTTTGAAACACAACGTCGTCAAATAAGACAGTTTTAGTGATTCGTTGTCTTAGTATGTGAAGTGTGCTTTTGAGTTTTGACCAATGTCTCTATAAGACTTAAGAGTTTTTCCTTTCTTTTTTTTTTATTTTTATAGATGATTCATTATTTTTATCAGTCGTATTAAATAAAGTTTATCTTTTATTTTCAAACTTAGTTCTTTTATGGATATGATGGTAGGTATGGTTGTATATAACAAAGCGTGTTTTATAAACTTTTGCACAAAATACACTAATTTATTTTATCAACTTCTCAATCTCATAAGACAACTAAATGCAATGCAACAATGCTGTGGTGGAGTAATGTTTTCTATCCTTATTTCTAAACTTAATTATTATATATTTGTTGCCAATGTAAATGTGATCTGACCCACGGCATTGCTTATGATGAAATTTTGGCATTGCTTATGATGAAATTTTTGTGCCATAGTTGAAGTAAAACAACTCAGGTGGAGAATATGCTAGAACTTGCTGATGCAATCCAAACCAGTTCCAAGAGGAGGAGGAGTTTTTCTAATAGTCTCAGACTTGTTCATAACAACTTCATCCAATGGGGATGGACTGAAAGTTATTTTGTTGAAGAAAGTTCTGTATTTTATTCACTTTGATTATAACATAACTCGAGTCCATTCATAAAACTGACCCTTAGCTTATGGTAAGTTAACTGACTGATAAAGAAAGAATGGAACTTAGAAATATTTCGTAAATATTTCGTATTATTTTGCTATTGATCTATGATTTGAGAATGATTTATGTAATTGAACCATTATTTCTATGTTCACTGCGTTGTACATTATACTTGTGAATTTTGATTGATGCTATATTTCTTATGCTGCGTGTGTATCAAGCTAATGGATATCATTGCAGGATTTATAAGTTGAGAATGTGTATAAGAGAGAAAGGAGTTTAGAGATGAAATATGCCTGAAATTCAGCACTGCCTTAATTTGACTTTTGCAGAAAGGGGTGCACCTTTTTTGCTTTGTGACCTTGTATCCACTTCAGACTGTAGTGTCTACTGTACTCTACTGGATCACGCTGAAAGATAACTCTTTCACAGAAGCGTTGAAAGGAAGGGTAGAAATTATTTTCAGTCGATGTGTACAGGTAGCCAGTGAAGACTGTGAACAGGTAGCCAGTGAAGACTGTGTACAGGTAGTCAGTGAAGACTGTGTACAGGTAGCCAGTGAAGATTGTGGAGATGTCGAGTGAAATAAGTGATTCTTAAAACTCTTGAAGCTGTATAATTTTGTATCATTTCAAGTTTCTTCACAAGACGCATGGTAGGCCAGAGAGAATAGAACTATAATTAGAAGACGGGAGCACCAGTGTATACACAAATGTGTTGGTAATGTCCAAAGTGAGAAAATTCCCGTCCGGTCTAAGTACGGTAGCTCTACAAGCGGTGAGAATGCATTGTAGCAAAAGAGAGCTACCAAAACTTATGTCTGTATTTCTCAGTGGCAGAGCAAATTTATTGTGTCACTAATATTCACTGGTTCTGGCACAGTAGGGATTGGAAAACCCTCTTTATGTTTTCACATATCAAAGTAATGATTTAGAAATCTGTCTTATATTGTATTTTATCCGATTACTAATTCGTCGCTACATATCTTGGAAAATAACTTCATTTACATTTATGAAACCCAAATATGTGGAATTCATAACTGTTATCACAAAATCATTTATTCTCACTGTAAAAGAAAAGTAAAAAGAATATTTGAGAGTGAAGCGAAATCCGTCCAGAGATGGCCATAGGTATAAACATTTTGCATTCATCATTGTTTCTAAACAGAAATTCGTTTTTCAAAGATGGTGGGGTGGGTAGAAAGTCTTGAATTTTTCCGGAAAAAAATCATGCTTTCTGTACTGGTGATTCGAGTGTCGGAAATGTTCGTCGATTAAGGGTAAATTTTCTTCTCATCTAATATCACTTTTCCTATTGCCCGTTTTTTTCTGATATCACTTTTCCTATTGCCCGTTTTCTGATATCACTTTTCCTACCGGTTATTCATGTATAAAGTGTCAAAAGATTCCCTTTTATTGCTATTGCCCGTTTTCTGGTTCTGAAATGCTTTTATAGATTACGGCCAACGTCTAAAAAAACCTCTATATTCATACATACGCAGTTGGACCGATGTTGTTTTCCTAAACGGGAGGGGTTGGGTTGGGTGGTCTCATCTTGAATCTGTCAACTTTGTCGTAATGTTTACTTTTAATGATGCAGACTATAAATTATTGCACAAGAGTGTCTATGTAATGTATATGTAATTTTATTTCATTATTTTATTATACTGTTGAGACGATTGCATTTAAAATAAAATGACAAAAAAAAAAAAGACAAAACACCCGTACATTATATGTTCAGTATATTATGTTACACAGATATCTTACTGGTACATAAGTAAAGTCATAAAATTATATTCAAATATAACATGATTGTTATTCTAAACTATTTCTATCTATCTATCTATCTATCTATCTATCTATCTATCTATCTATCTATCTATCTAACTATCTGTCTGTCTGTCTGTCTGTCTATCTATCTGTCTGTTTGTCTATCTATCTATCTATTTATCTGTCTGTCTGTCTGTCTATCTATCTATCATCTATCTGCCTGTCTGTCTATCTGTCTATCTATCTATCTGTCTGTCTGTCTATCTATCTATCTATCTATCTATCTATCTGTCTGTCTGTCTGTCTGTCTGTCTATCTATCGATCTATGAATGTCTATTTGTCTGTTATACATACATGTATCCATTCCACCCAATCAGAGTTTATCCTTCATGCTTCAATTTCCATTTCTCTGGCTGTTTGTCCATCCAGCCATGAAGTAGCTCGATGGAAGTGGTATTTAGGTAAGGAGACGTGCATATGCTTATATCACAGGTGCAAAGGCAATAACTTTATTTTCCCTTTTAACGAGCTCTTGAATTGCAAATGATGTCAATGGCATTTCAAAAATCAATGGCCGACGGCAAGATGAATAAAAATATTATGCTGGGGACTTGAACTTCCTCTCATTTGGAACGAACACCTGGGTCGCAACGGATATTATATTTTGATGGACGTCCGACAATCCATTATATTTTATTATTTCGTTTCTGCGCTATGTGTCTGTCTGGTGCAGGTCAGATTATATCTGTGGTTTCGCTAGCACGACAAGGACAACATTTTACATTAGTTCCAGGTGAAATAAGACAACTGGACATTACTATTCACGCCTGAGTGTAAGTTTGTGACACGTGACGGAAGTCATTTTCTCGAGGTCGTGTGATGTTAGAGCAGGTTTTAGTCTGTCTACCTGTTGTGTGGGGTCGCTTTCTCTTGAGATAAGCTCTTGCAAAAAAAAAAAAAAAACACCCCAAAAAATACAGTCTTTAAATTGCCCCGCATTAATGACGCCATCGAACGGAGCAATACAGACAAATTGTCGCTCGTAATCGTGGGCTGTAAAAACATTTCGACGTCATTGTACACAACTACACAACTGTATTTAAGAATTGTGTTACTGATTCGGATAATCATACGTTCAAACAAATACAAAATAAATTATGAATGTTATACTCCGCCTTAACGTGCCGATCAAAAATATTAACTTTAATTTGAGATTTTCACTCCCCCCTCCCCCACCTCACTATTTTTCATTTCATTTTTGTGTAAAAAGTATGTACTGTAGTTTTGGATGGTTTATCTGCAGTAGACGCAGCAACAGTAGTAGTAGCAGCTTGGTTATTATGGTTTTAGAGTTTTAGTGATCATCCATTTATTTGTGTGTGTGTGTGTGTGTGTGTGTGTGTGTTTGTATGTGTGTTGCTGGTTTCGTTTGATAAATATACTTACCCCCGACGCCTAATAATTTATTAAGAATATTTACTTTTTCCAACTGGCTCTGACAAGCAATAATTTAATTAATTTTAATGGATTATTTGCATAATTAATTATTTAAAAATAAGAAACTCGTTTTGTATGCATGTATATATCAATAAAATTATTAGACAAGTAGTCCTACTGACAAATATAATTATTGCAAAAAACTAAATGCAACAAAATGTCGGAAGAGGACATCTTCATGGTTTCATTTATATTAATGCATTACATACCACTTCTCCAGTTCCGAAGTCCCATAGGCAGCTGCGCATTCTGCGACGAGTTAGGGAACGGACAGCACATCTCACCTCTGCCATTCTTTACCGGTTCCCATGATCAGCACCCATTGCCCACGTTCTGGAACCGTGCATTAGAAGTTTTGGCATTCTCCGTCTTTCATCGTCCGTTCTCCGAACTTACACATTTGCCGTTGCTTGTCTCTACAGCAAGGAGAATTTCTCTTCAAAAGCAATATACCGTTTCTCCCAACTCCCAATCCACTTTAGAAAATGTTTACTAGAAACAATGAAATGTTCTTAGCTCCAAGTAAAATACCATTCATGACATCAATAAATGGATATTTAAAAGCTGATACTATTTAAAGTTAGAAAATGTTTACTACAAACAATGAAATGTTCTTAGCTCCAAGTAAAATACTATTCATGATATCGAGAAATGGATGTTTGAAAGTCTTGTCATAAAAATGGCCCATTTCCTCTCTCTGTCACCATTCTCTGCTTTCTTGCTGCGGCAAACAACAGCCAATGAGGCTGTTACACCCGTTTAACGAAATGTTACGCTGTCTCGAAAACAAGCAGCAAAGAAAAAGGTCTTTGCAATATGGATGTCCTCCGTTCGCTTCGTGAGATTTTGTTATAGTTCAGTTTTCTTTTCTACAATAATTGCTTAAGGATGTATTTACATTTGTAAAACAAAATTTCTTGCTTTTTTTCCATAAGCAATTCGTTTAACTGTATCGTCTGTGCGTGTCTTCCTTTGATTCTTGATTCTTTAAATTATTGATTTCTCTCCCCTTTTTGTGCACTCTCTTGTTTGGTGGTTTTGTGTTTGTTCCTTATTTGTTTCTTTCCTTTCTTGGCTTGAGTCAAAATTTGCAAAATTGTCCGACTTATCACTGCCGCACACACACACACACACACACACACACACACACACACACAAAGATATCAGTAGAATTTAAAACAAAAAAAACCTAGAAATAAAATATTTCTTCCTTTCATTATTTATTTTGCCAGTCTTTTAAAAATATGTTTTCTGTAAAAAATGTAACGTATACAAAAAGCCCATGTTTAATGAAATAATAAAACATGCAGACATTGACATAAGGTAACAAATGGTCAAGTTATCATCGGAGGCCCCTAGAAAAAAAGAGAAGCAAAATCATGCATCCGGACGAATGGAGATAAAACGAGAACTTTTCAATATACAACTCGATGAATTAAACACAGGTTTCCAGACAAGGAAAGCAAGATTATAGTTTGGCTAAGCAGCGCAAATCAAACACGCTTCGTCTGCGGGATTCTGCAAATGGGTTCATAAACGGCCAATTTGGCAACCGTTCACTGAAGCCAGTATGTCCAATTTGCCAACTTTTGCTTCTTTATCGTCGCCATTTGCAGCATGTTTTCTACCCGAGATGCGTTTTTCTGGTTAACACTTTCGAACGCTTGCCAATGTGGTGTGTAAAAGTTTCCTTTAGTCAATTCACTGTTGTATATTTTCAGACTATTTTCTTTATCCAGTATCGCTCAACACCACGTACATTTATAATTAATAGTAATTTATAATAATACATTTATAATAACAGAAAAGACAAATTCATTTAGAAGTAAATTTTTAGTTCAGTCCTGATAGACAAATGAAACAACACATCACATATTATACACACACGACACTACAGCACAGCACCCACCACCCACCCACACACACACACACACACGCGCACGTACACATATATACATATTCATACATCAGTATGTGAGTATACACACGCACACACACTCACAAACAAACGCACGCGCACACACACACACACACACACACACACACACACACACACACACACAAAGATTAATGTCGACAGCTTTCATCAAATTTCAATCGAAACTACAGATAGCAGAATAAGGACGGTGAAAGTTAAGCGTGCTAAGAGCACCATCATTCGTCAGTATCTGAGGGCGAAAAACTCATACATATTCAGAACGAGGATACTCATCATTATCTGATGTCAACACTCTTGAAGCATCGACTTTAGAACACTCATCACATGCTGAGGTTCTCGACTTTAGAACACTCATCACATACTGAGATTCTCGACTTTAGAACACTCATCACATACTGAGGTCCAGAACACTGGCACATAACGAAGTCAACAGCAATCATCGCATAGCGAGAACTAGAACATTATCATGTAACAAGGGCAACACTGTTCCTCACACACCGAGGGGTAAAACATTATCAACATAACAAGGGCAATAGTCATATATTGAGGAGTAGAGTATTATTACATGAAGAGGGCAATAGTGTACCTCACACACTGAGGGATAGAACATTGTCACATAACAAGTGCAATAGTGTACCTCAGATACTGAGAGCATTGACACATAATAAGGGCAATAGCATCTCGAGGACAATAATATTCACCACATATTGAGGACTAGGACAATAGCCAGCGGCTGAGAGCATACATCTTTATCTCATATTGGAAGCACCATTCATCACGGTGGTAAGAACGTGAACATTATCACAGACAGTAGCTACAGCCTTCACCACGCGACGACAACAACAACAAAAATAAAAATAAAAAACATTAGTATAATTTTTAAATGCCACACCAATTTCATTTGAGAGTAAAATCTGTCATCAATTAATGATAATGATAAACACTTATCACAACGGCCGACACTACTTTTCACTCCTGTATTTAAACTTTGCCCCACCTCGGACATAAGACAAGCAAATACACCCAAACAAATACGACAGATCGTTAAAAGCAAGCAAACACACGCAAACGCATAAGCAATGCAAGTACTTTCATTTCTTTTATATACGAAAACTACCCACAATATCTGAACATTACAACGTTGAAAGCCTGGCTATCCCCTATCATAACTTGACGTTTAGCGATAAGCCAGCTGTGGTTATACAAATAACTTAAATTGAGTCGCTTAGAAAACTAAAGTTCTTCACACAATGCCATAATGCATGATACTACTCAGATTCAGTCAGTGGAATTTTGCTTTACCACTCGACCATCATCAAAATACCTTGGCTGCAGAGCAACGACGCTAGACAGTTTGAGGATATCTGCAATCTGATAAATATTTTGATCTGCAAGCGGCATAACCTTTCGACAGCTTTCCTGGTTCAACAAAAAACCTTGCTTAACCTTGTATTTTTTTATTGTTCAAGTTTTGTTGAACGCAATATCATTGATTATCAAGTGTCATATTTACTTTAAAATGATCTATTGACATTTCGATAAAGTGAAATATAACCTTGTTTTTTTCCCACTATGTCGTCCTTCTATCATTTTCTTTACAAGAAAGAGATGAGCAGGAGATTAAGTACACTTTCAAAATGTTGAAGAGGTGACTGATAACCAGAGTAAGCATGAACTTTAAAAGAACCCACACACCCCGCTTGAGAAAAAAATAACAAAAGAATACAAGAAAATATAATTGCAGAATCCGGATACTAGGTACAAATCATGACAACAAAATCAATAATTTTGAAAATAACTATAATGTTACACACTAATAAAATATAGTTTTCACATTTCAGTTCATTCATTTACTCTGCAAGTGATGAATAATTAATTAATTAAATTATACAATTGTTTCATTCATTCCTTATTATCAAATATATTAGCATATTCCGACTTAAAACACTGATTACATTTCTATTTATTCATGTTACTTTTTATTCTTATTCATATATATATATTATAATATATACATTGTTGTATATATTACATCATAGAGAAAGACATCGGTTTAGGTACTTTCATCAAATTGTGTGTGTGTGTGTGTGCGCGCGCGCGCTGCTTATAAAATAATTATTTATATATACAAATATTCATACGCAATTATAGTGAGAGTGATGTGAGTATGTATGTGTGCATATGGACGATTCGTGAGCCGATTACTTATTTTATTATTGTCCAAATACAAGAGTGTGTAAGCAGTGTATAGTCAGTGTGTAAGCAGTGTACAGTAAAAAGTCAGTGTATAGGCAACTGAAAGAAAGTGCGTGCATTTTCAATCGCAATGTGTGGTGGTTGTTTTGTAGATCGTACAGGAGTGCATGATGATGAAAGAATTCGCTTCAGTCCTGGTCATTTGGGTCGGTGTAGTTGGATCCCAGGGAGGGGAAAGAAACTGTTTCTCATCACAAAAGATTGTATCGTTTTCAGGTGGTTCGTGACAGCCTGTCCACCGCATGCAAGTGCCATGGGGTGTCAGGTTCGTGTTCCATCAAGACGTGCTGGAAAGCTCTGCCTGATTTCGAGTCAATTGGCGCCATGCTTAAACAGCGATACGCTTTAGCGGTCGAGGTTCGTGCGTTTGTGTGTCTGTATCTACATTTTACTTTTTGAATACCGACATTTTCTGATCATACATTGTTTGTGTTTTAAATTGTTGAATTAAGAGTCAGCTAGGGAAACGACATAGAGGCTATTATTATCTGTACAACAATACATTGGGCAGCGTCAATTGTCTGGAGTAAAGTGTCATATACAACTTACACTGGTAACAATATATTGGGCAGCGTCAGTTGTCTGGAGTAAAGTGTCGCATACAACCTAGAACGTGACCCTCTCGTTTAGATTTCTCGGTTTCAGAAGGGTAACTGTTTACGACCCAATCGTTTGAATTTAGCCCTTTTAGATTTCTCAGTTTTTGAAGGGTAAATTTTCATGACCCAATCGTTTGAATTTAGCCCTTTTAGATCTCTGTTTCAGAAGGGTAAATTTTCATGACCCAATCGTTTGAATTTAGCCCTTTTAGATCTCTGTTTCAGAAGGGTAAATTTTCATGACCCAGCCGTTTGAATATGACGCTTAAACTTTTCGATTTCAGATTAGTAAATTTTCAAATAAATGGGTTTGAAAAACCGAGAAATAATAAGCTAGATTAATTACTAATGTAAGTTTTAAACTCTTGTCGGCTTTAGCAAACTAGCAGAATAAATGTTGAATAATTGTGTAGAACAAACTAATGGCTGAAATATTTTCCTAGTACATATTTCTTCCAATACTAACGGATTAATGTATATTGTAATGCTGCCATGTAGTAGTATCCAACATTTGCCTACGTGTTGTATCTTTCTCATAGAGAGAAAATAATAACATTGTTTACAATAACAATCAATGTCAGAAGTCGACCTTGTGGCTTCATGTATAGTCATCATAATGAGAAATTCAATTACATCAGTAACGAAGGCAATGAAAATATATAATATATTCGTATAAGAACTGTTTATCTGAATGAATGTTACTTCTGGTGTGGTTGGTCAAAGGTATTAGATTTTGCTTCTTATATGTTAAATTGCACAATGCCATTTGAATGGGGGGCGGAGGGGGGGGCGATAGCAGTTTTACGTCACCACTGGAGCTTGCGTTGATCATTTCGTCATCATAAGTTCCTAGGATCCTGAGTGTCCCACACCTGTGTTCCAGGTGGTAAGCATTTGAATGGAACATGATAGATAGATAGATAGATAGATAGATAGATAGATAGATAGATAGATAGATAGATAGATAGATAGATAGATAGATAAACAGATAGATAGATAAATAGATAGAAAGAAGACAGACAACAGACACACAGAAGATAGATAGATAGATAGGCAGGCAGGCAGACAGACAGACAGACAGAAGATAGATAGATAGATAGATCAGTATGCTTGTTGCTACGTCATTTACTTCGTCCCTAAACTTAATTCATGTTTTATTTTAAATGTAAACTCCAAGGAAAATAACCTAGTATAAATATTCTGCGCAACTAAATTGTGTCATAAATAGCTCCAACATACTGAGTCTATTTCATATTTATTAAAGTGACAGAAATAATTAAAATCGTAGTCAGTTGAAATAAAAATAAAGGCAAGACCCGGTAAAGACATACATTCATCTGAAGCCATTGGCAGACATTTTGTCCATAAAATAAATAATGAGAAAAGGGCACAAGACAGCTTTCTTTTTGGTTTTGATTTAGGTAAAAAGAAGAACGCGAAAGAAGGACAGCATGTTGGTGCCGATACAGCCAGGAAAGCCGTCATTCGGGGAAATGGAACTGATTTATTATGTCAAATCCCCGGATTACTGTTCACCGGATGACAAGACCGGCTCAGTCGGAACGAGGGGCAGGTAAGCAGTATGGGGCTTTACTTTTTCTTACGTGATTGCAAACTGATTTTAATGTTAATATTTTGTTTTCCACTTATTGTGCAGTCATCAAGCGTTAGAAGTTGACATTGAACAATCAGTTAATCAATCATACAATCAAGCAAACCTGATCAATATTTCAATCAGATGCACTATAGAAAGGCTGATGGTCAAACAAAGATAAAACAAAATCTCTTCTCGTAAGACAGAAGGGGATCGACCCAGTTCGGGACGGAAAGGCAGTAGATAAATTCATGTTGGCAAGGTCACGTGGATAAGCTGAATACGTCAGGCAAAAAAAAAAAGCATAGCCAGTACCGGATGTTACAGATCTCTTGGTTTTGTGAATCCGAAAGTTTAGATCTAGAGTCCCAAGGAAAAAATGCGCTCGTGTGAAAAAGAAACTATCCCTCAAATCAGTTTACCTGTAACTTTCCATTTCTTGACACAATCTCTCACTTTCTCTCTTGAAGAAGGGGAAGGGAGTAGCTATATCCCCACTTCTTTATGCATCCTTATGAGAAATCAGCATAGCTGAAAGAGGAAAATAAACGTCAATCCTAGATTGAACAAAAATACCCGCGTTATTTGACTTCTCGCTTTTCGTGATGTCAGACATACTTTTTTAATTTTTGATTATGTCCCTTTGAATCCTTACATATATTAGTATTATTACTCGTTTTCTGCCAACATACTCTATAATACGGTCGTAAAAGAAAGATTAATCCTGAATAAAACATATTCAATCAACGGCAGCAGCAACAACAAAGAGAAATGGTGAATAGATTACACGCGTTCCTTCTGCTAGACAAAAAATTATTTCTGTTTGATGCGAGTTTTGTGAGAGAATAGTAAAATGACTTGCCATAAAACACTGGATGATAACGATAGTCGGCTTTAAAGTGAGATCACAGGAATGTCGTTCAGTAATTTTAAAATCTTTAAAGCTTTCTTTATCTCGCTTTACTTTTTTACCTTTTGGCCAATTCTCTTGTAGCGTTTGAATTTTAAATCTCTTAAACTCTAAAATTTGTGAAGTTATTTATAGCGGATATAATATTAACAACATCAAAAGTCATGAGCGTGCTGTATTAGGCAATTCTGGAATAATAAGAAAACTCATTTCAAACGTTAATGACAAAATATCACTTTGCCTTTCAGAAATCACATGTATTATTTTTATTTTTTTTATAACAACTATTTCAAATAATGTGATTGTGTCTGTCTGTATTATATTGTTAATTTCGAGATTTATGCCTTCGCATTAAAGTTCGATATCCAACTCCGACAATCGGAATAAGTATGCATTGCTAGGCGAATATCGCTTCAGCAACGAAACGCTTGACTGACTCCAGACATGATTCATTGTGTCGTCCGATGATCAGCTGACACAACTTCATAACAGTCCACTAGAAAGTCAAGCAGTTAATTCAACGAATGACCAATGCTTGCATAGTCACGATATAATCCGCTATTCTTTTCTGTTTCCTTTCAGACTGTGTGACGTCACCACTGACGGCCCGGGAAACTGTGATTCCATGTGCTGTGGACGAGGGGCAGAAAACTTCACAATGGAAGTGATGGAACGGTGCGAGTGCAAATACTACTGGTGTTGTTACGTCAAGTGCAAAACCTGCTCCAAAATTCTCAGCCTGAGCAAATGCAAATGATATTTGTATCTGGTGACGTGACTGGAACGCTTCAAGGACCGCATTCAGTTGGCTGTGGCACCTGAATAGCATTCTCAATGTCTTGACACTCCCCACCCCCTTCAATAAACGAGTTGACCACTCATATCAGAAAGATATATGGGATTCATATTGCATGCATTTCAGGTGCTCCTTGACAAATAGATCACATTCATTAAAACGTCTGTAACCGCCTAAAATTGAATGTGGTTATGTTCTGGTTTTTTTTTGGGGGGGAGGGGGGAACCTGTCGGAAGCAATATACATGCAACCATACACGATCGTTCATTGTTGCGTATGTATAATCTGGCACTATCTAACAGAAAGCTCTTATGGTAGGGTTAAAAAATCATTTGTAGATCTAATGGTCAACAACAACGACCATTACAAATATATTTCACGAAAATGAAGTACGAGCTTTGATTTAAAATGTCACTGCATTTTACGTTCTCTACAACAGTAGAACAACGAACGTGTCCTAATTTCAAATTTTATCAAAGCATCTTGGCTATGTCCATGTGAAACCCATATATATATATTTTAATGGACGCCAATCACAAACAATAAATTCGACATGAATTGAAGTGTGGTGGGTTTTTATTAACAGCATACATGTATTAATACAAAGTGCGTTTTCTAAACATGTAGTGCCTTCGTTACAGTGGTCTCAGTCAAAGTAAAACTAAGACACTAGCCGTGGACTCGGAGTAAGAAATAATTCACTAGATGTGGCCTCAGTCAAAGTAAGAACGACATAAGCTGTGGTCTCAGTCAGTGTGAGACACTAGTCGTGGTCTCTGTCAAAGTAAGACACTACTCAAGCAAAGCAAGACACTACTTGTGGTCAGAGTCAAAGTAAGACTACTTGTTGTCTCAGTCAAAGTAAGACGACTTGTGGTCTCAGTCAAACTAAGTCATTAGATGTGGCCTCAGTCAAAGTAAGAACGACATTAGTTGTGGTCTCAGTAAGTGTAAGAAAGTAAGACACTAACTGTTGTCTCAGCGTAATTAAAAGTAAAACACTAGTTGTTGTCTCCGTCAATGTAAGACACCAGCCATGGCTTGACTCGAACCATTAAAGAAAAATAAAAACTCTATAGGTGCGTTTGTGCTCTAAACATGTTCCGTTAAGCTGAGGACTACTAATCTATAACACACCTACCTATCACATAAGCGGAAATGAGCAGACAGAGGTGGATATTTGATAATGATTTGATGAAGTCTTCATAGCTGTCGCGTTGACACGAACAAACAGAATCCATCAAGAGAGACCAGAGAAGAACGACCGCACCTCTCATATTCCAGACTGATAGTATTCTATATTAACAATATTATAACATGCAACTTCGACAAACGACGAAAGATCGAAGTAGTTAATCGATTTGCAAGATATAACAATTCGTTGATGCTGTACGTGTATGTGTATGCATGCATATATGGATGGATGCATTTATTTAAATCTAAAGGCATTAAACTTCTCAAAATCTTTTCATTTTATTCATACATATACTCTCTATCTTTCACGAAACTTCATTATTGTGTGGTTGTGTCGTTTGGTCATCGAAACAGTCTCTCTTTCCTTTTCCTTTTCTTTTCTTTTCTTTTCTTTTTTTTTTTTGAGGGGGGAAACTGTGTAAAATGTTTTACTAGCACCTAACATTAATTTGTGATTATGGTTCGAAAATTGTTATTTTATAATGAAATGTAAATATTTCAATAGAAAGTGTGTGAGCAGAATAGTATTTAAGCATAAACATTAAGCTTGACCAGTTGACGTTAGATTGGAGTGAGGTTTAACAAAAGACATTACGTTTTATTTTTTAAAACGAACTACCAAAAAAGATAATATATGTCAGAGTTTTACTCTGAGTAAAAATTGAAATAGATGGTTATGAACAGATATATCAAACTATTTCTAGATGATACCATATCAAAATAAAGACTATGCATGCTTTACTATGGGTAAAAATGAAACAGATGATTATGACATAAATACAGAAATAAATATTTTTTCTTTCTATTGTTATTATTTGAAAGCGCTCCCCAAAATATTGTACATGGAATCTATGATAAAATGTAGTTTTATATAGAATCATTTATGATGATAATATTTTTCTTTAAGAATGCTAAAAATTCTTATATCAATTTTTGCCTTTTCTTTCAAAATTTTAGTTGTTGACTTTGTTGTATGAATTGTGGACGTTAGTTTTAGAGATGTGTGAATAAGGTTATTATCTTGTTGGTTACAGGGCGGTAGTTTCAATTCCTAACTTTTGTTAGAAAGTTAATTCATTACATTTTAAAATTTTGATGGGGTGGGGTAAGAAAGATGGCAGTTGGTATGCTAGCTTAATTTATGCTGAGCTATAAATTTATTTTATTTTTCTTGAGAAAGTCAGTTGTGCTATATTGTGACAGGTGACTGGGTGTATCAGTGAAGGATGATTGCTTTTGATATCAGATGTCCACAGGAAGTGAACGATATAGTTTCAATATGCTATTTAAATGAGAAAGAAAAGTGAAATGTGTAATTTGTGTTTTCAAAAGGTCGCTGTGGTTAAATTCAGACATGTTGTGTACCCTGTGTCTGTATTTAATCGTGCGTACAAAAAACGCAACGCGTCTGTATTTAATCATGCGTACAGAGTTAAAGTTGTCTTATCAATTCAAAAAAACAGCAACAAATATGTTGCTATGTTTGTTAAAAGGAGAACAACAAAAATCTACCCGGATAAAACTATCAAGATCATGAAATTGGTGAAGCGACGGTTAACCTGTTATTTTATTTATAGATATAAATTGTCCCACGTATAAGATATTAATTGTCCTGTGTATAACTAAATCAGGGGTTCCCTGCAAATAAATAAACACATTCAGCGACTTCTTTCAAGATGATCACGGTTTAACTATTAATATCAATGGACTGACAAGGAACATGTTTTTAATATGATTTATATCTGAGAAGTGCCGGAAATTTCTTCTTATCTCTCATGGGTAGCGTGTCATATAGGCAAAATTACTCCCCTTTTTCTTGTTATCGATTGTCTTTACCTCTCTTTCTCGTCGTGTTCAGTCTAATTTTCAAGTTGTTTACTAGTAAAAATGTTTGTTTAATTAAATAGTTAAAATAATTTATCACTGTTAAAATGTACATTATATATATATATTTCTTTTTAATAAAGAAACTTTAAGTTTATCAATTTAAATGCAATATATTTCTAATGACTGGAACAAATTAACACCTTTCGCTGTTAGCATGCTACGCGTATGAGAGCCAAACAACTTAATGGCAATAAGAACCACTTCTAGCAAGTGTTAGTAGTGTCCCTTTGATTAAAATAATGGCAATATATATATATTCAAGCAACGCCTATTATTCTTGCATTGTGACAAAGAATTCGTATACTATAATGATAATCACATTAACAAAGTAGATAAATATAAGGTAAAAAAATGGGGAAAAACGGATCTTTATTTAATTATAATAAAATATTATAATTATATTTCTTGACATTTTCAATACTGACGCCTAATGTAGATCAACGTTGGGCATGGTAACTTAGACAACGGCAATGTACAAATAATGAAGTGAAGTTGCAGTGAAAATAACTCGTCTTATATATAGTGTGTTAATATACCTCATGTAATGTTTAAATACCTATTTTTGTTTTAAAATTATCAATACTCCATTAAAACTCCGTTCTCTATGTAAATTGTCTGTTGACACAAAAGTGGACTGTGATCAATGTATGCAAAGTGGGTTGTATACTGCGATCAGTGTGCGCAATGTGGACTTTGTTTACTGTGATCAGTGTTGCAAAATGGACTCTGGACTGCAATCATTGCGCGCAATGTGGACTGTGTATTGTGATCAGTTTACACAAAGTGGACTGTATACTGTGATCAATGTACACAAAATGGACTGTGGACTGCTTTCAGTGTGCATAAAGTGGACTGTGGACTGTGATCAGCATTGCGCAAATGTGATCAGCTTGCGTAAAGGGGAATTGTAGTGTGATCAGTGAAGGCAAACTGGAATCTGGTCTGTGAACAGTATGCACTATGCCTTATTTCAGAAGTCTGCTGGATTGTGTATATGTACACGGCGCATAAAAGAAAGATGAAAGTTAAATAAAAACACAGGGAAAGATGTAAAAATTGTTGCAGCCTCTCTAGGATATACCTCAAGGGACCCATGCCTTAACGGGTCAACACTTACACTGAACACTCGGTGTACCGCTCGTCTTCAACAGCAAACTTTCAACGAAAGGTTATTAATAAATGTAAGGTGAAGTGCCTCTTTTTCCTTCCTGTCTACGTATAATATTATCTCTTGACGAAAGCACTTTTCGAGCTATTCGACTTCTCTGTATTCTTGTATTCTGCAAATCGTCTGACATGGGACAGCAAAGTAAAACCTCCGATTAACTGTTAGAATGTGTCGTGTGGTCTTGTTGCTTCTGATATACATTAATCCCGTTTTGATGAAATAAACGCCCCCCAGATAATTATATGTGCTTTCCTCAGTGGGGAATCTGTGAGAATGTGAGTGTTATGCGTGACACGGTTAACCTTTGTACATTACCGTGAATATGTGGAAGCGAATGACCTGGTTGCTTGTTAGAATTAACTCCTCTGGTACAGCTGGCGGACGAGACAAATAGATCTGAAAGATAATAATAATAGTAACACATCATAACATCATCGTTGTTGTCATTACTTTTTTTTTCGTATTCGACTTCATAGTTGTGAATAAATAATACGTAATGCTTTCAAATACTAATTTTACTAGTTTCCTGAAAGGGTAGATTATTTTCTTACCTTACATTTTGAAGCCAGAATAAGTGGGAAATTCCATTAAATGTGTAAATCATCTTAGTAAAATTAAATTAAATTAAAATTGACATAAAATAGGAAAGAACAGAGCAAATACAAACGAACTAATAATATTAGATTGTTATTCAATCTTCTGTAACCAAAAGCAATTTAAAAACAAAAGTGTTTTCATTACTGGCGTCCGATTATTAATTAATCTTTTCATTGTGTTTAAAAGGGGGGTGATTGTAAGGGAAGATACTATTAAAGCAACCCCAAACACGAACACAGAATATTTTTTTTTTTTTTTAAAATAGACGGTCGTCTTTTTCGAAATAGGTTTTTGTTCTGCAACGAAATTCACTTTATAATGCAGTCATTGTTTTACAAAATAATTTCGAGAGATTTGTAACAAAAGAATTCTATGGTAAAATAAATGTGGGTGACAGAAGATGGTAAATTTTATTCATATAATATTTTTCTTTCCTTTTCTTTCTTTATCTTGCTGCTATTATTTTTAAGTAAAATTTTTGTGGGGCCCCACTGGCGCACTCGATATGACGAAAATGATCAACGCAAGCTCCAGTGGTGACGTAAAACTGCTCTCTACCCTCCCTTCCCCAATAATGCATTTAATTGCCTCTTAAAGTATCTCGAGTGCATTTAATATTTTAAAAATTAATCTTAATAATACTGAGCAATACGGTAAGATTAGCACAGAACAGAATGAAATGGAGGAAACTGGTTGTCAGGTCATCAGTGGTGCCCCAACTGTCGACAAGACTAAGGGATAGATAGATAGATAGATAGATAGATAGATAGATAGATAGATAGATAGATAGATACAGAGAGAGAGAGAGAGAGAGAGAGAGAGAGAGAGATTAATCTTATTTTCAAAGGGAGATTTTTTTCTTTTTTGTGTATTTTACTTTCACATCAGGAATCGAGAAATATACTCTTGATAGATGTAAATATTTTCCGGAATCTGTACAGAACTCGTTTATAATCTATAATTGCCTTCAAACTGAAAATATTTTTATTTATCTTCATATTTCCATCTTTCTGTCATTCAATATTATTTTATATTTATGATATTCAGAACTGTCCATCAATCGTTGGACTAATTGCAATTACAATGAGATCTGGACACAGCAGTTAGATGTGATTTGTTGATGTGAATTGGGTATTAGATGTGACTTGACGTAAATTGGGTAATATTGAAATGCGGAATGTCATTTGTAGCGCTCGAACAAATGAAATCTATCACTGAGCCTGAAGATGTAGGGTATTCCTATTACAACAATATCTACTACGTGTAGAACTGTGACTGGATATAATGTTAATACGAGCACTTTTTTTTTACTATTTTGATATCGTTTTATATGAAAAAAATGTGTTGTTGCTTATTAATAATAAAATATTTACACGTACTGCGCCCTGCTTAGAGTTAATCTTTATCTCTATCTCTGTGTGTGTGTGTGTGTGTGTGTGTTCTCTGTCCTGGTTTCTCTTCTCCGTCTGTCTTGGTCTTCTTTTCTTTTTTATGTGTGACGTTTCGTTGGAGGATAGATCATGACGTTAATTTTCCCACCAATCTGGGCTCCCCGAAACGTAGGCAAGTCCCCAAAACTGACCTCCTGGCTGGTTACACTTGTTGGATAGAAGGAGATACGGAGTGTAGAATAGGACAAAGAAAGACAAAAGTAAAGCTCTGAGCCCCTCTGATGAGCCAGGATTATTTTATTAAGGTGAGAGATTAACACCATAGCACCTAATAGTGATTCAGTTCAACACGAATGATCTACTTATCAAGAAATATATATTTAAGAAGAAAAACTAGTGGTTACCTAATGGTTAATAACGATATGAAAGGAAGAGTAAGAATAAGAATTCTTCTTAATCACGACTATTGCATTGTGTTGCTAACTAGGTGTAAAAATGGTAAAAATCTAAATTATATCTTCCTTGCTCGTAGGCACAAGGCCCAGTGACCCAAATTCATATCTAGTCTTGGCTTTGCTCTATTTTTTCATTATTAACCTGTCCCAGATTTGATGAAAACTCAATGTAAATCTCTTGATTTTAAAGCGTGTGTGCCAACATGCTTCTCTCTCTTTCACACACACACACACACACACACACACACACACACACACACACACACACACACACTCACGCGTCTATACCCCCCCCCCCCCCGAGGTACTTAAAAAAACTGAAGATTTAAGCACGAACATAACCATGTGGCTGGCAGTTTTAATGGCTGTTTTAAAAGTCTTACAATGACATAAATCAACTCTTGATAGATTACCTGTACTTCTGTGGTTCGACAGTTTGACAAGACAGCAATGCACAGATCTTGTAGTTTGTGTTTAATATGTCTAGATGGAGTAGCATGCTCGTTTTCATATTTTGTAGCTGCTGACTGTTCTGTAATTGATTGTTTTTGTTTAGATCTGTTTTAAAGTGCATGCTTTTGTTACGTTTTAACACAAAGACCAGTGCATTTATTTTATTGGTTAGATCTCTTAGCACAGAATCCTGTATTGGGTAGATCTCTTAGCACAGAATCCTGTATTGGGTAGATCTCTTAGCACAGAATCCTGTATTGGGTAGATCTCTTAGTACAAAACCAGACCTCTTAGTATAAATCAGACCTCTTAGTATAGAACCCTGTTTTGGTTAGACCTATTAGTATAGATTCTGAACCTTAGGAAGAATCTAGACATCTTGTGCTAAATTGTCCGCACAGTCAATTAGTTAAAGAAGCACAATGTCTAGTTAGGATTATAGTCATTGAATTTGTAAATGAAAACATATGTATAGTCTGCTAGCTAAGGAATCTTGCTGAGTAGATCTACTAAATATGTGTGCGTGTGTGTGATTTTATTTTAAAGGTTTATTAGTTAATGAATACTAAATATGCGTGCGTGCGTGTGATTATATCTTAAAGGTTTATTAGCTTATAAATACTGTCTTTATAGCCAAGAAATTGCTATTCTATTAGATCTGTCAGATATATTTACGAATCAGGATTTTGCCTAAGCCATTTCAACTCAATTACCAGCCCCGCTAAGCCCCAACGTTCTTGCCAAAAACACTCCACAGGGTTCGTATGCAGTTTAGAAAAAAACTTTTCAAGGGCTTTTCAAGATTTTTTAAGAGATGAGATTTATGATATTCAAGAGCCACCTATATGTGCAATAAAGTTCGAAAATACGAAATTTGTTACTATAATAAGTGACACTATGTTTTTGTTGCAAACAAATTATGAGAATATAAACAAATTTAATATCAATTAACTGTGCGTTACCCTTTAGCATACTGAATTCTTGTTTGTAGTTCTAGACTGTGCAGTACATAAAAACACAAATAATCAGTTCTATAAATGAATAGATGACTGCTAAAACTAAAGGAGAAAAATATTTCTGGTCAATTTTATGTACCTATGCTTTATAACGTTTATCATGTGTGTATAATTTTGAATTTTACACGTTTACAGTTGTTGTAAGAGTATACAATGGGCAGAACATAATTTCTCAATGAATTATGAGTTAGACTCTTAATTACGATGACGTAGAATAACAAATGATGTAAGAGACAACTATTGTTACTGTCGGCCTATGATTACTTGTCAAAATTTGCAAATCTTTGAATGAAGAACGAAGCTTGTGCTCTGCAACTTATAAAAACATAAAAATTCTCCTAATTCTTTATTTGGTTAGGAATATGCATACAATTTCTTTATGAGTTGATCGACAGCCATTTTTTTTATGTTGTTCGCACATACCTCCTCCTCCCCGCAAAAAAAATAAAATAATAATAATAATTAATTAATTAAGAAGTCAAACTGTACAAGAAAAAATATCTTTCTGAACTGATCCAACAAGACGGTTCAACATGGCTGTTATTCTCGAGAAGAAGTCTTATTCCAGAACTGAAAAAAATTATGTAAATTAGTTAAACAGTTTCTGAATGTTCTTAGTACTCCAAGTTGGAATTCGCGATATTCTGTCTCAGGCTTTTGAACGACATATTGGAAACAACCGAAGATGACTGCTGAAGTGTTGAGAACAGTATTGTGGCATTATGACTTGCAAATGTTTTCACAACATTTTATTTAAAATGAAAATGTTTATGCAAGCTGGAGAAAAAAGGGGGTGGAATATTTCTTTAAAAATTCTCATTTAATTCAAGTGTATATATATAGACAAATTCAAGTGCTTTTCAAGGGCAAAATAAAATTCAAATACTTTTCACGACAGTTCTCATTTTTCAAGGTTGCTCCAAAGAATTTCAGTTACGTTTTAAAAACAGAAGATTGCGGTCGTCGTGTATATGCAGTTCGTAATTATATTCCAAACTACGAACGAATAAAAAAGAAAAGAAACTGGTAAATATAATTCTTACATCTTCCTTTATATTCGCACATTACCACCTGCCAACTAATGGAAAACGTTAGTAGTCAACTAATGGAAAGCGTTACGAGTCAACTAATGAGCAAGTGTTTCACAGTCAACAACGTATCAAAGTGGGCGTACAAAATATGTTAAGATAGATTATTTTATTTGCCATTGTGAATGATTATCGTGTTCAAGTCAGAGAATGAGAAAACAAACTTTCATCGTCTTCGTCCAATGGACTGACAATAAGTTCAAACAAGACCTTGGGAAAAGATAATATCTGATCAATTTCCGGATGTTTCTGTTTACACCTCTCCTCTCCCCCCCCCTCCTTCCCCGGACAAACTAACTTTCCCGTTGTAAATTTTTTGTGGTTTATTTCAAGGCAACAGCGATCTTCTCTTAATTCGTAAACTTTCTTGAGGTTGTCTTTTGTTTATTTTCTGAATTGAAAAGGACAGTGAAAGAAAGGACAAGGTTACAAGAGTTGCTTCCTCCTCACTTTATCTTTTATTTCTTAAAATGCATTCATTGGACTATGTTTAAAGTAATGTGGATGTATATTATTTTGAGCTGCCATACAAATACCCTTGAAAATGGATAATAAAGATGATATGATTTTACTTCAGTCTGGTATATCTTTACATTTATAAACTGGTTCCACAGGCAATGTTTTGTGTCAAATGCTCCATGGAATATTTCATCTTAACTACAAATCCTAAACCTTGAGTAATTAAATTCAAACTGAAGAATATAGCCTACTAAGAGAGTTACATTTGTTTTCCTTCAGTAACAACAAAATTATTGAGTGTAAATAATCACAGATTGTGTGTGGGTGTGTATGTGTGTGTGTGTTCCAAATTTGTTCTGGAAGCATAAACGTGCTGCTGATCCCTGTTTAACTGTTTCCAACCGAAATCAAGTACATCCTTTTACATGTAATGTCTATTTTTTTAAAATGAGTTTAACAGCACTGGATTATTCTCTATCTACAGTCCGCAGTCAGCATAGAATCTACAATAAATAAAGGTCCTTCAAAAAAGTGTTATTCATCATCTGTGCATGACTTTCATGGAATAAAGAAAAAAATAAGTTAAATAGTAAAAAAAAAAACCGTTCATAGGAAAAGCATCTTTGAGAGTGAATTTGTTTGCAGAAAGAAAATAATGGGTTTTCATTTGGGGGCTTTTTTCTTCATTATTTTTGCACTTGTTAGAAAATTGGCAGAATCAAGGGCTTGGTAGTAGGTTAATACAGCATTGCTTATATGTATATCAATTTTTAATTTAAATTTTAACCATTGATAATTACACTGCCAGCTGGCTATTTTTTGGATGTATATTGTATATCCTTTTGCATTTCTTCTCTGTTCAAAATAATCTAAAATGCGTTGTATATGTAATGCAACAAAAGAACCATCACATATAAACATGTACACATTTACGGCACACCCTGAAACCCTGGCATAATTTTAAGATCTTGGCAAAAATGGATGTGTATAGGACATGATTTTAAACAAATTGCTTACATTTAATTATTTTTAGTCCCCTTTATTATGCTGGATATTTAGAACAAGGGCAAGAAGCCATGCTTGCAACAGGAAATAACCCATGTGCTTTTTCCACAAACATTTGGCATTTTAACTCCCTTGTTTTAAGCACGTGAATGAAACTTGAATGTACCTCCAAATCAACATACTTAAAGCTAACTAAATAGCAAAGTTCAAAGATATATTTTCACCGAATCTTAAATTCTCATTGTTTAAGTGTAAGCCTTGAGATGCTGTATAAATAACTATTCATTTATTAAATATTATTATTTATTTTATTTTTTAAACTCTACATGCAGTAAAACGATAAGAAATTATTTCTTTCAATTTCGACTTCTTTTAGTTACTTTAGCTAAATATTTCTCAAACATTTTTCTATGTAACCAAGGACATAAGACAAACTTATAATTCCTTCAGGTAAATTTGTTTTACTGATGGCTATTACTATTAAATTACAACAGACATTTGACATCTTGCCACTAGTAAACTAAGGCAGGAACAAATAGAATCAATTAGACATTATACAGAGGGCAAAGAACAAATAAATACTCAGAGATTATAACACAAAAATATGATAGTAAGATATAAATAACAGAAAATTCACATCTGAAAAGAAATTTAAGGTGAATTTTATTTGAAATTTTAGAACATTTTATCATCTTTTATTTGAAACTAAATACATTACTAATAAAAATCACAAATTAGAACTATAGTGCAACTATACTATTGAATTAAGTTAATATGTTTTTCTTTTTAAAAAATAATTAAACTAATAAGACATCTTCAATTCTTATTCTGGCATTAACAACAAATAATAATTTTACACAATGAAACCCATACTGTTTGTTTATTTAATTATAAAAAAAAAATATTTTCTGCAAATTACAAAGTGGATGTAATGGGAATAAAATGACTTAAGTGCAGGATGGATATAATACAAGGCACTGTTTTTATTAGAAATTTAAATTTAAAACAAGTGTTGGGAATATCAAAGAAGTTTATTCAAGAACTAAAAATATATCTTTTATTTACAGCAAGTATTAGTGATCTCAGCTATCAATTACAACTTAAGAAAACTTTAAAGTTGTGGCAGAGTAAATTTGCCTATCCCTATTTCTTGTTAAATAAATTGTTAAATGTCACAGTGACCTGACTGGGGTGCTGCTTGTGCTGATATTTGCAAGTGTCAAAGTTGGAAGTAAACAACTAGGGTAAAGAATATGTTAGTGCTTGCTGATGTAATCTAAACCAGTTTTAGGCGGATGAATAGTTTATATTATCCATATGTTAAGATTTACAAGAATGAGACCAGCCAGTGGGCTGAAATCAATGTTTACCAGTTGAAAAGAATTTATTTTCTAATCACTTTAAATGTGGTGTGGCAGAAGTCCGGTCATGAAAGGCGGCTATTAGCTTAATGGTGAGTCAACTGACTGATTGAGAGAGAATGGACTTAGAAATATTTCGTGTATTTTGCTATTGATATATTATACTTGCATTTCCTATACAGATGTAGAAGTAATAGTCTATTCACTTAATACATTGTAGAATTGTGAATTATGATGCTTGTATGTTACACACATGAAATTGTTTCTAGTGAACATGTTCATAAACTATTATGTTGTATTAATTATGCCATTTTAATTTGTGCCAAAATAATCATAATGACCACCCACTATCTCTCATCACAAATTATAATTATAATAATTACTTGTGAGCATTCAAACTATAGAAATCATATAAGAGTGTCGAAAGGAGAGACACCAAGGAACATCAAATTATTTGTATTATTATAATGCTGTTTAGTAAGTGTTTAGAATGCAAAACAAACACCATCAGAAACAAATGGGGGATTTAATGTGTCTTTATTTTTGTTTAAACATACAAAATGTAACCAAGGCTCAGTTACAAGTATCTAGAGCTTAAATCTAAAGTCTAACATCAGAGCTTAATTATTACATAACAGCCATAGAAATATGCTTAAAGCATAGTAATTATTTAGGAATAGTAATAAAAAACATTTTTTTAATTAAAATCAGTTACTGAAGTTAAGTATTCTACCTATAAATCTGCAGGTACATATAATGTAAAATATAAAATCAGGAAATATTGAATTTATTTATTTTTCTTCATTTATTTGTAGCCTTAAGCTACAAAGACTAAATTGCTGAATGGTATAAAAGTTGACTATAAGCAAAACAAATAAAATTCACTGATGACATGTCATATTTAAGGGAAATATACTTACATGTACTATATTCTCTTATATAGGAAACATTCTGTAGCAGGATTACAGTTTTCCAATCAGCAATATTAATAAATGACATCTGGAATTTGGTCACAGATTAACATGAGACAAAATTCCTTCTGGTAATATTCCAGTAATTGCTGACTGACAAATAATAATTTAAATCAGTACTTTCAACCTCTTCTTAAACTATGCAAGGACATAATATGTATTTAAAACTTAATTCTATTTTTATGGAAGATATAAATCTATGCTACAAAATTTACATCTGGATCATTTCCCATTTTCTACTGGTTAGTGTATGGAGCACTAATGATTTTTATTGCTATTCCAGAAATTCATGTGCAGAAGGCATATATGAAAATCACAGGCATACAGGGGTTAACTTTTTATGATAGTTGGCTATGCTAATTACAAATATTATCTATTACAAATATTTCAGATTATTATCAAAAGACCACAATTACAGAACACGGAGGCAAAGCTTAACATATGATTTTTTTTTAATATGATAAAGTAACAAGGGGACTTGATGTACAAGAAATATAACTGGCACATTCACAACTAACAATTACATGAAATATTTCAAATGGTACTTCAGAATTCAGAAGTGTTGGAAGAAAGGTGTATTTTTGTCACTTTTTTCATTAGTAACTTTAAAAGTCATTATCTATCTCTCTTATACACACATCACAATCAAAATAAAATACAGCATGCATAATGCATAAATAAAACCAATATGGTTATCCTTAATATACACTCCCAACTACACTGTGGAAGATCATGAACATATTACTAATCAACAGTGATCTCACATTATTTTTGTGATCCAAACTACCATGACAATTAACTTTTTCAAATCACTACCTGCATACACTGACAAATGAAAAAAAATAATAAGTAATCTCTATTTTTGGATCATTTGCAAGTCAAGAATTTCACCAAGCATTTCAGTTCTCAGGGTGATGACAATGCTGCCATTGTAAATCTACCCTCATGCTTTTCTACTTTATCAGAGCAGGAGTTGATTCTAATGGCATGCTGAAATTGCATATTCTAACACCAAGGGCTAATGTGGCAGACAATTAGCACAATGTCATCTCTCATTCTATAAAGATAAAAACTATTTTTTCCAAAAAAATGTCTTTCAACATCAAAAAATTACAAAAGCAAAACCGAAATTTTCAACAGGCCCCACAATAAATTGAAATGAAATATTAAAGACATTTGATCTCACTTGGAAATTGGTCACTATATACTTTACTGGACTAAGCCTGGGCAAAGGCTTCAAATAGTAAAATGATATTGTCTTCAACAAAGAATACAAACAAAAATAAAAATGTAACATAAGTACAGTTAGGTGGAAATATAGTTGTTTTATAATTAAAATGTTCTTGACAAAAGAATTTTGTGTATGATGTTCACATGCATGCATATAAATTTTTCAAATACTTACTCTTCACTTTTACAAATGCAATGATCTTTTCTGATAAATTGTATGTGTCTGTCTATCTATCTATCTAGCTATATCTGTCCATCCATCTGCAGGCAGCTACATTTATATACAGATGTACTCATGAAGAATTGCCAAGGATATCAGATTAATGAACTATGTAATAGGAGCTCTGTAGGAAATTTTTTTGACAGTTGAATTTTAAGGAAAACTCAAAAAGATAGCATATGTGATTTTTACAAATGTAAGAAATTAGTTTATTAAATAAAAACATATGTGGAATATAAATACTTTTAAATGTTGTTTATACTTAGCTGAGATGTTATATCAGCCTTTTTGAAACATTTTACACTGGAGGAACCCTTGAAATAAGTTTTCAGGTTTTAGGGAACCCCTGCATAAAAATGACTATCTACAATGCTTTTTTCCAATCACAATATCTTGTGGATACTACTAGTGATCTCTGCGGAATTTGAGTTGAGAAATCCTGTGCTAGGTGGGTGTTTTTTTCTTCAAATGAAAAGGTTTGGATCGAAAGGTAAGTTGTCTTTTAACTTTTGATTGTAAAATTTTTCTTGCATTTCAGGACATTTTCAATTTCTCTTAAGGTTGCTTTTAAAATGTTTTTCTCCAAAATTTGCTTGTTAGTTATTAAAGGGGAAAAATAAAGAAAAAGAAGCATAGACAATATGGCAACACATTTAAAAATGACCAACACAAAGGGGAAGGAAGAAATGACAATTAGCACGAAAACTGTGCCAGAACATATATGCAGAAGTAAAGGTTTTAAATGTGAACTAAATGCAAAAGAAGAGCAGATAATGAAACTACAATATACATTTTTTTGTTGTTGATTGAAATAAGTAATATCTTTTTAAAAAAATTGGCCTTACAATGATTTTTTAAAATCACTGCCATCACAAGTTGTATGTGAAAGAAAATTGTTTGTTACTTTTAGAAAAACTCTATATCTGTTCATACTGCCTGTTCAAGTGAAAAATTCATCACACAAACCTTGAAGAGTTTTTACTTAACAGAGAAAAACATTTTGATGGTAAAACTAAATTTATCATATTCATAAAATTATTTTTGTTAAGTTAAAGACCAATACTTTTAATACACACATTAGGGTCTCGGCTTACAACAGTCTCAACTTAAGGCAAACCACTGATAAGATCAAGCCCATATGCCCATTCATTTTCAATTTACATATTCAGATGCAGATTAGCAGACCTATACCAGTCATCACAAATGTTTAGGCACAGAAATATGCCATTTACTCCTGCTTTGTTTCATTATAGTTTGAATTGTTTGTGTTTTGCAATTTACTGCATTTCACAATATTGCCATTACTGATGAATTTGAGGCTTTATTTCCTTGTGAAATAAAAGTTATAAGCAATATGTTTACCAATACTTCATTAAAGGATATGAATGTGTACATACAAATTCTGACTAAACACAGATGCGAATGTACAAATTCCAACTTATGTACCAAATTGAGTTACAAATGTCCTTAAAGAATAAATCTTGCTCAGAACCCTAACCATGATTTTAAGATATGTCTGAAGCTCATCAGGATGTCTATTCACTTGCATTCTGAAATTACAAAAACAACAACCCACAGAGTACCAAGCAATTATCAATGTTTGTTCCTATTATGTTGATTGGAAGCTGAAACAGTTTTAAACGTTTTACATTCATATTCTAGATGAGCTAAACAATAATTTTACAGACAAGATATTTCAATGCTAATTTGATGTACTAGCATGATTTTAAATTGGAAATGCGAAAACAAATATATGATTGCTTGTTCTAAGAAAAGAAAATAATATAAATAAAAAGAAACATTTTAAGAACATCTAATACCATTAATACTATTTTTTTTTTTAAATCTGAACCATTAATTATTAACTTCTGATAGATTTTTTCATTAATCAATTTAGAAAGTGATACAATTTTATTTTTTGTTTTGTTAGCTAGAACTGCTGAAACAGTTATAGCTGAGTAGTTCTGTGAATGTTTAGTAAATGTGCAAAACATTTACCGTAATTAGCTATTCTATTAAAACATTATAAAATATAAGGATTTTCAAGAAATACACAAAAGCCTCAGTAATTTAAACTAATAAATTCAAGTGGGGGTATGCATTATTTAGAAAATTGATTTTAAATAAAAAATTATATTTTAAGTACAATTTTTAAATGTATTTATTTTAATGTTTCTACAAGTATTATGTAACCCTATAACCAATGTCAATTGAAAGATTCATGTATAAATAAATTTCAAGGAACTCAATTTGAACTCCTTGGGACTAGGAAACTGTTTGAATTAACTATAAATTTTAATGAACCAAACAATTTCTTTTTAATTTATTTTAAAAAGGTTATAGCTATATTGATTGTAGGAAAGTAACTTTTGTTGTTGTTTTTTTAAAAATTATCTCTCTAGTAAAATCTACTCCTAACCTATAGTCTATATTTTCTTGTCTGTTTCTGTATGAAATAATTTTCCGATTAGTTCTATAATCTACTCCCATAAAATATATTTGGTTTTCATTTGTTGTGAAAATATATGTAGTCTCCTAACTTTCCAAGATTAATAGGAAAAGATCACCTGATGAATCCACTATTACTATAAGCTGTATAAACAATATTGCTAAATATTGTGCATTTAAGGAAAAAATAACATATATATTAAATATAATTTATTTATTTGAAAACAAGAGAGAAAACAAGCTGTTTTAGCTATTTTTATCAACCAACCAGGAGATGCACTGCTCCCCCTGCCCCACAAATTTTAATTCATTGTAAAAATGTCACCTTTACTTCCCAAATTGCAATTGTAACAAGGATCCCTTCAGCACTCTGTTGGTTGAATTAAAAAAAAAAAAATCATAGTGCCATTAGGAATGTTGTACATAAAGGTTTTATAATTTTGGGGATATATAGCTAAACATTCAGGAACACCCTATTGGCTAATGGAAATAACATTTTGTTTGTTTCTCATTGTAGCATTGTACTGTTTGATCATTAATTAGTAACCACCAGACAGGCAGATTTTACAAATTTTAAAAATTGCTACTTAGGTCTGTTCTTGATTGGCACAATTTTAAAGATTTTTAAATTATTACTTTGTTCTAAGTTAATGACACCACATTTTTACAGTTAAAATTATTATTAATTTCTGCCCTTTGTAAAACCCCCAACCCGTTCATGTTTCAACTATGTGATTTTTTTTTTAACTTTTAAGATTAGCAAAATAATGTGTCACCAGCAATATTAGTATTTATTAAGCTATGGCAATGTATTTTTAGCAGTCAAAGGAATTTTTAGCAATCCTCTTCGTGTATCACATTTTAAAAATCATTCTTATGGCAACCACCTTTTCAAAACTCATTTTTTGTATATGCACAATGTACTATTTGACATTCCGGTTAATATATGTCCCAGTGAACCTGTCTTTTATAGTCCAGTCCACTGTGCAAAAAATGAAAAGTACAAAAGCACTCATGTCAAAGTAATTGACTCTGTTATTATATGATGGCAAGCAGGAGGATAAAGCTGCTAGCAGTTTATAAAACATTTGAAAGCTGTAAATGTTTCTCATCCTTTTATAGTTTATAATTTTAAGAATTGATTGAAATAACATTTTCATGCTAAATCAGAAATATTGTTCGTCTAAAGAAAATTAAAAAATGAAACAACTCATTGATGAGGTAATTTCTATATGAAGTCAATGTTGAATGAAAAATATGAAATGTACATAATTTCAGTGTTTAAAAATAAGTAAAAAATATGAAGACCACTGAAATGTACATTTTATACAAATAAAAACATATGCCTCATTAGTTTGGGATTACTCCTCTGATTTCTGCATATGTCAACATACTTATTAGAAATGACATTTCTAAGTATAGAGGTTTTTTTTAAAAAATGGCATTTCTAATATAGAGTTATATAAAAAAAATTAAATTTTATTTAAATTTCTTGAAATTTTGATGAAGGCTATTTAACACAGTAACAATTTATGTCTGTATGTCACAATTTTAAAGAAAAATAGGCAATTATTTGTGAAAAGTGTTTGTAATATGTGATCAATTGTATCCATGATACTAACTTACACTCTAATATACCTGAGGATTTGGCAGACACAATGCTGCAAATACCCTTTTGCTATTGGCTGTACTCAAACATTTTTTCCTGCTATGGGTAGGGGTGGACATCACTGATTGATAATCAATTCTGAGTGTTATAAAACTTAACACAAAACTTATTAGTGATCATGAAATAATCCAACAAATATAGGCAAACAAATGCTGAATATTATAAAATTTGTAATTCACTATGTTTATTTTTTCAAAAGAAATTAACACAGTGAAAAATGCACTTTCTGTGGAAAATAATAATTAATCATAAAACCAGTCTCAATATTGGACAATTGTTATTGCAACCATTTAAAAAAGATTATACATATCTTTTGTTTCTTGTTTATTCTTGATTATTTTTGTGAATATATATTGTTAAATCTTGATCATAAGGCAAAGTTTTAAAATTATCAGACCATGAGCATGAGCCTTACCATTGTTGTGGTACCTACTAAAACATGAGGAAGAAATATCAAAGATGCTAATTTCCATATATATATATATATATATATTAAAAAACAGCAACCAGAGTATGCTGATTTTTCTAGTCCAAATCAAAAAGTTTCAATTAAAAGTTTTGATAAGCACTACCCTTGAACTAAAAAGAAGCAAATAAGTCTAAATCAAGTTTCATCATTTAAAAGTTTTGATAAGTACTGCCCTTTACAAAAAAGCAAGTGGTATTGAAAGGTGAAGGGTACCTACCATCTTATGAATAATCTGTTTGCAATTTATTCAAAGGAACTTTTCTTTTGCAGCCATGGTGCAAAATGCACTTGAAGTAGCCAAAATTTGTGATTCTGTGATCAAATTAAACAGGTTCCACTTTATATAACAAATATACATCTCACAACAGAATGAAAATCATACTATTGACAGTTTGTCGACATTTTGTCAAAACAGAACTATGTGCTGATTGAGCTGTTTAAATTAATGGGAACTTAGATTAATGTGGGTTTTAAATACCATGGGCACACTATACATCATTTTCCTAACATCTCGGAGTATTATAAATTCAACATTTATTTTTGATTCAATGTTAGTCAAATAAAGAAATATGATACATGTATGATACATGAGTGGATAAAGGCATCTAGAGCAATGTGTAAATATAATCACACTGATAGTAATTTATGAGGCTGGAGGGTACTATCACCAATTTAATATAATAATTTACATAGTCCATAATTTTATTTTATTCCTGTTTTCTTTTAGAAAAAAAATACTATTAAGTTCAGAAAAGAGATGAAAATGCAATCAAAAATGAAGCAAAGACAAGTGATAATGTGTTTTCTTTTGCTAAGCAAATAAAATAAACACAAGAGTGATATATAATCAATCAGATGAACCATAGCAATACTCTCCGAGGATAAAATACAAGAAATACATATTGAAGAAAACCATTATGTGCTTCTATTGTGGAGCTAAAAGCTTTGCTGCATTTCAAGTTCATTTCTATGTTGTCAATATCATATACAGATTAATTAATTTGTTTTATAAAATTTTGATTGCTTTTCTTGCTATCGACATTAAAATTCTGTCATGTCTTTATGAGTCAATATTAGTGCTTGGTGTTTATTCTTTTTTCTTAAAGAAATAAATAAAGTGTTTTACTATTATTTAACAGTAGTGGCAGTTCTACACTGAACTGCTTCAAGTAAATAGGGCTTGCTCTCAGTTATTGTGGATATAAAAATGGAAAACCTAACTTAGCACAAATACTTTAACTATTGTGCTAATTATTAAAAAATATCAGTACTAATTAATCATGTTCAAAATATGTTTAGAGTGCCCAAAAATAAAAAATATGTGAGAACTAAAAGATACATTTATTCTGTAGAAGAGTTTGAGAGAATGAACAAATATGTAAATAATGTAATATATACTACTCATTTTCCATTTATGCTTTAGCTTTCTAATTTCAATAGGTCCCACAAATATAAATTATGAAAAGACCATCTGATCTTAATTGGAAAAATCCTAGTTAAATTGTCAACCAAATGAGCAATAATGATAAAGAAGTGAGACTTGAACAAGCACACAATAAGAAAATACTGACATGGAAACAACCATCATTACGAAAAACAAAGCAACAAGAATTTTAGCTTGAGTGCAAGACCTTTGATAATATTAACATCACTATTAAATGTACTTACTTATGTGACTAAGTGTGGTTAAAATGTATAGAAACACACAAGGAATCTTTTAATCACTTTTTCCTTTCCTTTCTTAAAAAGAATTTTTAATGAATTTTTGAAAATCAATGAACAAAATACAAACAAACAAACAAAAATCCTGCTAAATCTGTTTTCAATATCTGAGACAAAATAAAGAAAGATTGTTTATGTATCAACTATCGTATTTATTTTGCACAGGTATTAACAACAGTCTTATAAATATCTTTTTAAAAGACATTTAGTATAAATGCAAATTTAAAAAAAAAAAAAATTGTGAACAGCTGCTGGATCATTCCAGTATGTTTAAGTCAAATGGTGAAGAACAGAAGTCACAATAGAAAGATATATTTTCAATCTTACAAATGGTGATGCACTAATAAAGATGCATGCAATAAGAAAATCGTGACATTTAAGACAGAAAGTTTGAATGAAAGGGAAAAAAAGAGAGGATATTAATTACTACTGTTTTTAAGTAAACTTTGTAACTAATCTGCAGTGGCTTAGACAATGATGTATTATGAACAGCAGAATTCATTGGTGCTCTGCTCATGTGAAGATTCAGTTCAATGATTTCTGGATTATTAACACTCAATTTTCTAAAAAATGTTCCAGACACAGAATTTTTGAATATATATATGTTGGTAAATTCAAAACAAAATTTCCATTTTAAAAGTTTCAAAACTTAATTATTGGTTAATTATGGGATATTTAAAACAAGACACAAAAATAACAAACATGATTTAAGTTACACAAGTGGATTAATTTAAACAAAATTAATTTTGAAAATATTCTACTTAGAGGTAAGTAAAACCAAACACATATCCCACACCTATAAATAAGAGCAAACGAAAAGGAGTAAACACAAACAGCATAATAAAATGGATAAATAAATTCTTTATACAATCTTTGTGTAGCCATTTAACTCTTTCAGATATAAATTTTATTGAACTAAATTTATATTAAAATATGATATCACTATGTCTGACTCTATAATTTCTGACAGGTATAATCAAAATTCAAGTCAGGCAGGAGAAACAATAAAAAAAATCCCAGAAAGAACAAAGATACGTCTGATATTCATATAGGCTTTGAGGTTTCAGGCCCCCTTACCAGTCCAGATAAACAATTCTTTAAAACTCTATCCAAAGACTCACACACACACACACACACACACACACATACACACACGATAATCTATAACAGTTAGGTGCAGTCATCTAAACAAACTCTGTCATTTTACACTCATGGTAAGATGATAAAGACCATAGCAGGAAATCATGGAGATAAAATAATCCACACACTCCTTGAATAACTCATGATATACGAGTCCAATTTGTCCCTCTCTCTTCTGTGTACAGATATATAGAATATATATATCTTCTTCAATCCCGCATAGCAAATCAGTTTCTATAACCATTCCAATCCTCCACAAACTGCAGAGTCTGAAGTATTATTACTAAAAGCTGTGACTTTATAACCAAACCAGGATTCAATGTACTGAGTGGGAGAATACTTTTCGTTTAGAAAGTCTGAGGATAAATTTAAGAGACCAGCAGTTGCTAGTGTGTTGCCATGGTTATACTGTAGTTCCATTTCCACGCCTTCTTTGAATTGAAGGTTTTGCATATTCTACAAAGTCATCAATCAGCACTGGCCAAGCACCTGAAGGACAAAATAAAAATCACTTCAAAGATTAACACAGCATTTTTCAAACATTTCATACTATTGTTTACTAACATTTTCTACTATCACTATCAGTATATAGAGGAGCATAAAAATGGGTTAAAATCCAATTTTACAAAAGACAGAAATTTTTGTAAAATATACAAGTAATTCATTTTAAAATATAAATTGTTTGTTTGTTTTTTTACAAATACACACTCTTTCAGTTGCTTATATTATTTGCTAATAATCTCTATATTAGTAGAGTCAAAGTAAGCTTTTGTTGGTCATAGGTTAATACACAAAATATATATTTTGCAATCTGCTGAAATTAAGTTAAATTAAAGTAAACACGAAAAATGTGCAGAAGCCACATTCTGACAAAAATTATGCTTTATGTAGCTGTATCCAAAGCTTTTATTAGGATTCTCAGCATATACATTAGTGTCTAAATATTTCACCTACACTAATCCCCCATTCCCTCAAAAAAATCAACAAAACCAAGTGAAATTGCAAGGAAATATATTCACCTTTAAGCCTTTAATTATGTATGAAAAAGTTTGGGAATCTGGCTTTAAAAAAAAAAAAAAAGAAGAGAATACTCAAACTTTAGGAGCAATACAAGATTATGGATGTGTAATAAAATTTGATAAAATATTTAATTATCATAACTTTACAATAACTGAATTCGCTTCTACGATTTAAAGTTTTAAAAATATTTTAATAAATGTGTCTCCTTTTGAAATAGGTAATGGGGAAGAAGTGATGAACAATTATTTTTTACGTGCAAGTGAAATGATTAGAATTTGAAACATTTTCTTAAAGCTAGTTTATTAAACAAACTGTTGTTTTTTTCCCCTTACACTGCTAGAATGAGTAACATGAACCCAATTCAAATGGATATAAATTTCTTAAATACTCAAACAAATCTATGAAACTGTCACTAGTTTTAGTTTAGATAAGTGAGTAATAAATATGTGCATACAATTTTAAATAAAGAAAATTATTTTGGAGATTTAATTATATAAACAAAATACTGAATGTGAGAAATATTTCTGGTAAATTTCATGTGCCTATTTCCTGCTTTTGTACACTTGCTACATGCATATAATTTTATATTTTATAAATTATGTTATTTATATCCAAAGGTCTTAGTGCACCAGAAAGAATCTGTACCCATAAAGGATCAAAATAATCCAACCATAATGACCCCCCAAATTAATTACAAAATATACTCTAAATTTTAACACATTTTAAAAACTTTCAAAATAAGTTTTAAGAAAAAAACATCTGTCAAAATATGGATGATGAAAACTTAAAAAAAATATTTCTATATAAGACTAAAATATTTATCAGATGAATAACTAAATATGAGATTACCCCTGAAAACCAACAGGATGACCAGTAAAGCCAACATAGTGATTTTATATTTTGGCTGGAATGTTCATTTTCTAAGATAATTTCATACTCACAAGATCTGATCATGGGTAAATTGTTTTAAAAGCTCATAAAAATAAAGTTTGAAAATCACTTCTTCACTTATTCACTTCTATACCTTCATTTTGATTGGTAAAATGCAGTCAGTTGAATAACCTTTCTAGGCTTGAGATTTTAACAAACAGAGTAATCTTTTTTTTTGTAAATCCTGTCCAAAAATAGGAATCTTTGTAATTCAGGAATCGTCAATAACAGAAGAATATAAAAATGTCTTGAAGGCTAAAAATATGACAGCACTAAATATTTTGAGTATTAAAAACATTCGTGCTAATATAGTATGTAGTTTAATAGTTAATATAAACTATCATAAGTAAAATTTTAGTTTGTAAAGTGCATTGAACTGGCCTAAAATTAATTTTGTTGATTAGTAGCATACAGACAGGAACAGGGAAAGTAACTCTGATTATCATAATTTTTTTTAACAGATTGAAAAGGGTAGATTCCCCTTTCAAATATACAGAGTGAAAAAATGGGGAAAAAACAGAGACCTACCTTCCTCATCATAGTTGCTCATGTCCTCATTAATCATGTTACAAAAATCAAGCAGCAGGTTCCAAGTGTCTTTAGGGATTGACCTTTTGTGATTTTCCTGTTTGACATGAAAAAAATTAGCAAACAAGCACTTACAAATAAAAATGTTTGTTTAACCTCTTGTCTGGTTATATTTTGGCATGAAGGCCACTAGACACATTTTTTATAATTCTGTATGGATATCTGACGTACATGGGTTTACAAAAGTTCAAAGAGATGTAAACTATACAAATGCTAATCAACTGTAAGGGAACTTCTTTTTTTTTAATGAAAATTTTAGATGAGTACATCTAACAGCAGCACGGTAAATAAGTAGACAATGTCATTGTTTCTCTGGGTCATCCTATTGATACCACTCTGTCAACAGACTATTTTGCATCATAGAAGTTTTCAAACATCTCATGTCCATAAAAAGGTGAGTGAAAGGAGTAGCAATCACACTACCCATCAATTTATTGGCAATTTATTGGCATTGGCATCACCCAAATATGTAGATATTATATTTTTAAATCAGGAATTTATTTGCCGCCCTAAGGGTATTAAAGTGTTTTTAATGACACGCACTTTTTGTCAATTTGTTAGTTTTTTTTCAAAGTGGTACACAAAATACTTCATTCATTCAACCAAAGTAGGAAGTAAAAAAAAAAAAAATCCATTTTCTTTTTTCCATTAAGTATCACTAAGTATACATTAGGATCCTGTGACGAACGTTTTTTCTGTATTACCATCACTAATTGACGAATTTACTTGACTGTTCCTCCTTCCCCTCTCCTCCCAGATGCACAGACACTTTTTAATACCTTCTTAACTATGCAATTTGTTTTCAATTCCTACAGAGATTCATGTATATTTTTTATAATTATTATTCAACTAGTCAACATAAATTGATCTAAATTCCCCTTTAAAAGTGTCACAATGTAGAATCACATAGCAGGAAGTTCTATCTTTTTCCTCTTGCTGGCTCTGCATTAAAGTTTGAAATAAAAAATAGGGAGAGGCAACTGATTCTTGACATATTAAAAGATATGTTATTCTGTTTTCACAGTAAGTCAATTTAACATGACTTCTGAATGAAATTATTATGATTTAGGATTATATGATAGAAGTGGAGATACATTTTGCTTACCAAATCAACAGTTTTCACTCAAATAATAACCTGTGTGTTGGTATGCAACAATGATTCAAGAAAGAGATATATCTGTACTATTTTGTTTTCAGAAAGTGGCAATTCTGTTTGACTTCTACTTAGTGTGAGTACAATTTAGGTTATGCGATCTGAATTTTAAAAAAAAATGTTTGTTAGTAATGTTCTGTAATGTTCTGATAACTTTTCCTCTTTCTGTATTTTTGCAACAGAAAAACAGGTATACTGTCTCCAAACATCCAAGATAAACAAAACTATTCTGACTTTGTTGAATCAGTTTTGCATTTACAGAACAAATGGCTTACCAAGATAATGAAGTAAAATATATTTCTAGTAGGGCTGAAATACAGACTGCTAAATTTTACAAAGAAATTTACTCATTTCAGTTGACTGATGAACAGTTATATAAAGAATCTTTCCTTCTAAGAAGTCACTGATATGCTAAAGTTGGTCAAATTTAATCAGTTATTGGTAAGCAACATTTTCTCTCAAGAAATAAGAATGATGAGTTTCATACACACCAACTGACTTTCTTAGGTTAGTTAAAAAATAATCTTTTATAAAACATCTTAATTTATTTAAACTGTCCTGCTTTGTCATGCAACATGGGCCAGCATTTCACTATAGTAATGAATGTAAACTATCAGGGATTATTTTCTTGTACCTTGAAATCCAGCTGATGCTCGACTACATTTACTGGCCACCAGTGCCCATCTATGCGCTTCCCAATGGACACTGGGGATTGCCATGACATCAGCAACAATGATGGCAACACCACCAGTGAGGAAGACGGGGGGTTGAACACCCTAGTATGTACACACTAGGTACAGACTTGGTGTGCTACTAGCCTGGGTTCTGTAAGATACCCACACCCAACCACCCACTCCAATATTGGAAACAACATCCACCATGGCTTTAGTCCATGGAATACTGCTTATGATATCTATAGGGGTAAGGTCTGCCTTTGGTGACCAGACAGGAATGCAAAAGAAAATAGGCCACTTTTCATCATAACCTCTACCATTTTCCTATTTACCACCCTCCACTCTAACATTTTTTCACCTTCAACTCTAACAACAGTGGCACACTTTGTGTCAAGCAGTGAAATTGGAGGTAGACATAAACTGCTATCATCATAATAAAAGAAGAAAAAAAGACTTTCGAGAAAGTTGGGAGTGTGCTATTTTCTTCAAATAGTTTTTCAAAAATACAGATTACATTCATTGATATTATTTTATTTAATGTCTATATTTTAGACATGGATAATAATTTATTTTTTTTAAAATTAAACAAAAAATTGTTTTCAAACATTGAAAATTTAAACAATAAAAGATAAAATTGCAGAATTCTATTGAAAAATATCCCCGTTTTTGCCACCTTACTATTGGTGGTATAATTAGTGCAACAAAATTTTATAACTTTGCTAATATGCAGTGTTATGAATCCATAAACTGCAAAGTAAAATATTTAATTATGATCAAGTTACTTCAACTATTCATTTGTACATAAGTAGTTTTGGCAGATGCATAATAATAATGATTAAATTCTAATGGATTTACCAACTAAAGTTAGCAGAAAATAAAGACTTCAGTTTTTGTCCTGGTTCTGTCTAGAGTAATAATCACTTATTTATCTATTCATGTAAATTTGTCATATACATTTACTTAGCAGCCAAAATGGATCTTGCAGACATATGTTGTTCATTTTGCCAAGTGGAATATATTTACACTGCATACACTACTGCAGGCCTAGTAACTCATAAGACAACACAACATGCTCATCTAAAGCTTTTATTTTGGATAAAATAGCAAATCTGGATACCTAAGATTTGAATAAACATGCTTTTATTATAAAAGAAAAATGATAGGAAACTATGTCAACAGATAAATATATATTGACCATGCACACAAGCGCAAATATTGCCTTAAAAAAAATGAAATTTGGATACCTAAGATTTGAATAAACATGCCTTTATTATAAAATAAAAAAGTATAGAAAACTTTGTCAACAGATAAATAAATACTGAGCATGCACACATTACCTGTAAAAATTTGCACCATAGATCCAAAAATTTAAACCTCCCTGCCAAAACAATGTTCCAATATGCTAAGGCCATGTCCAAATCTAAAAAACAATAACATAAAACAATCATTAAATTAAACAAAATTATTTAAAAACTCAAATACTCTGATTAACAAAAACCCCTCAAACATAATGACAAAAGATTCAATTCCATGCACTGATGCAGTAATCATTCTTAATTAAAACTCCTTAAAATAATTAATAAACACTTAATGCTAATATTGGTAACAGATTAAAAAGAATGAATAAGCATCCAATAAATAGGATCATTTATATTTACATTACAGCTTAAGTGGTAAAATTTAAATAAATCTAAGTGGTACAAGAAAACTACTTAACTCCAAAATGATTATAAAATTCTGAGAGGTCTGTCGTGCTGTGTAATTGGTACCCAGGACAAGAAGACCCTTCACATTCAAAATATACTTTACAAAATTTAAATATACACACACTGGAAATAAAAGTATAAAATTATATACACAATATAACTATTAGTGTTATTTTGAAAGATAAAATAAAATCAATAAAGCAGGTATGGCTGAGCTCACTTATGCATAGCACTGAGTCATTAAAAAATATAAATTGCTGCTGCACGTAAAATAATTTATAATTTTGATTAAACAGGTAAAGAGAATATCTACTGTCTTCACAAAAGCATGTCGTATATTTTTAATTGTCTATTTTTTTTTTTAATTTTAGTTTTATTTTTGTCACACATTTTGCTTTAAATTTTGTCAAACAGCACCAGAGAGCTGGAGAGATTTTGTACCAGATTAAAAAAAATGGTTCCCTATAAAATTGTTGGAGCAAGCATTAATTGATGCTGAAAAAGCATTTCCATGGAATCTGTAATTGATATTCTGATGGAGCTGATGGACCTGGCAGTTAGATGGTTCTAATCATTCTGTACTGGGGTTTCTCAAGTGAGGTTGCTAGGGAGAGAGATTGTGATTGAAAAAAAATAAACATCAGAAATATAATAGTTTTTATGCAGGGGTGAGACCTGAAAATTATTTCAAGTGCTCCCAAGTGTGGAAAGGTTGGAAAAAGCTGCTCAATATAGTGGATCTGAAACCCTGTCATTATTCTGTATGGGGATTCCTGAAGGAATGCATGCAGGAATAATCCAAACATTTGAGGAATTGAAAATCAAAATTACAGTCTTGTGGAGAATATCTCTGAAGAAACACTATAAAGAATGAAGAGCAATTTAAGTAGACATTTGCGAAAATGGTAGATTAATATTTACAGGGATATTTTGAAAATGCTTTTAAATGAATATTAAGTTCCTAGCTCTCAGTTGTTATATGATAGATTCATTTATTTAAGTTATATGTCCATAAAAAAAAGTATTGCATAATTTGGTGAAGATCCTATAGTTATTATTATACTTCTTATAGTCAAATAAATGAAAATTAAGAAAGGACAACTTTTAACAAAACACCATACTTAATCTTTTCTCTTACCTAAACCCTTTTGTCCTGGATTTTTAGCATAGTTGAATGTAAACTGGTAGAAGTCCTTAAAACGTAATGGGTCAACAATGTCCTGCTCTAATGCACCACATTTGGAGCGTAGTCTTTCCACACTATCGCATCTGCAAAACCATCTGCAAGCTCTAAACACTTCCAATGATAGTTTAACATAAATGTTAAAATTTAAGCAAAGTGAGAGATTATATAATACATAAAGTATACTACTGAGGTGCTCACATAAAACAAAAATTGTGTAAATGAAAGAGGATTCTGCCCTACTGAAAAACATTTGTTAATGTACATGTACACTATCAGATTGTCAAAACACATAAGTAAATAAACTAAGAGTGAAAACACATAAACTGACATCACATGGACAAAAACTCATATATAGCTTACCAGGTCAACATCTTGCGTTGTTAACATCAACAAAAACTGCTACAAAGAACTTACTGTAATATCTATTATGTCCCTAAAGTTATTGAATGTGGAGGGCATACACCGAATTGTACTATAATGTGACCAAAGCTAAAAAAAATCCGATCCAGTTAGAAAAAATAATTTTAACTATAACACACCAATAATGTTATAATGCTAAAATAAATAGATAGAATAAATAGAACACATTTTAAGTTTCAAATACAATGAAGAAATTTACTAAAAGTATTTTAAAAATCAATTCAGTGCTATTTAAAACAAACTACACAAAAACAAAGACAGAAAAATCTTTGATGCTGATGTGCATCTTAGAGAGCTGCTTGAGTTGATCATGAGTAAAACTGTTTTATCGGCATGGTTGTATAGCTGCTGAATGACTTTAGTCATTAAAACTGCACACTGGCCAACCCATGGACTTAAACAGTTTTTGTTTTAATCAATATTTCTCTTGATCTGTGTTCTCAGAAAATGAAATTATACTGGTTATGTTTGATTTCATTAACTATCATTTTCCAATCAAAAGATATAACACTAACAGATGGGAGATTAAAAAAAGGAATAGCACTGGGAAAGACCCAATCTTTTTGTCTTAACTATATAGTTAAATATATATTTTTCTGTCTCTATAAGCATCTTACATATTTCCAGCAGTGAGAGGAGTAGCTATATCTGAAAAAAAAATTCGAAGTCACAATATTATTTCTAAAGCAGTAATTAACATGTTCCATTCCTTGTACTTGTAGATGAATATTTCCCTTCGTTAAAAAAAAATTATCAGGCAATCAAAGAAGTGTTGATAGTGTAAATGCCAAACAAAATAATCCATGGGTGTTTTTTTAAAAAAAAAAAAGAAAGAAAAATAAACACAAGATTTATTGAAGTAGATAGAACCAGCTATTTTTTTCAAAGTTTTTGGAAATGAATGAAATTTACACCATTTTAACTATTATGGTGAAAGAAGTCAGTTTTTAAAAAAATGGTTGTTTAATCTTTTTTTTTTTTTTTTAACGCAATTTTTAAAAATGGGGGAAAAATGCTTTTTTTACACATATTTTATGTTTTGTCATTTTTGCATCACCCTAAAGTAAAAACTGATTATCTGACAGTTACATTTTTGCATACCTCAAGCATCCAATGCTGACATGAAGCCTTATTTTTTTCTGAGGCAATAGCTTTTTTAATTTTTGAGCTATTGATTCTCAAATATGAGAAAAAACACAAATTGAGCAATGGAACTTTGAGCCAACACTGAAAGTGAAAATGAATGATATTAATGATTTTTTGCTTATTTTGAGTTCCATTTGACTTGTTTAAGTAATTATAATGAAATAGATAATTTAAAATTAGCCAACATCTATAGTAAAATGCACTTATTAATGTCTTGTGTTTTAAAATTTATGATTATTTAAAAATAAGGTTAGAGGGCTGATTGAAACCTAGTGGCAGGTTGAAAAATAAAAACAGTAGTATTATGTATACTGAAACATGATCCCTCAAAAGTCTTGGCCAATTTTTACAAGTGAAATGAATCCTAACAATAATTTAACCTATTACCAACTCTAAAATGTGATTCATCATAACTTAGTTAATAAACCAGTTCTTTGTAGGGGAAAAACGATCAATGTATGACCACCGTCTGACAGAGATTATCAAAAATTGTTAATAAAATTTACAGCAGAAATTATAAATAACAACTGTTTAGTACGCCTATACTTGTCTGCTCTCGCTCATGTCCATGACGATCTCGACCGCATTGCCGTCTCAGGCGTCTGTACTGATAAGATCTTTATTTCCGTTAAATAGCCTTAAAAGATTATCCAGAAAATTAATTAAAATCTTTTTACAACTGCAAGAGTTATAGTTAATTAAACTTAGTGAATTACTTTCGCAGCAGAGAAATGAGCACTGCCGGCAACACCAAGACAATCACATGCTTCATTTATGTTTAGGCCTATGTTTACTTTGCGCATGCTTGGGTTGCACATTTTCCCGCTCTATGGGTTCCGCTAAGAAAATGCCACTTTGTCATGCTATATACCATTTTAAAGAAGAAATTTCTACTTTCTAATGATACTAAAAAAAAAAAAAATTATATTTTCAAAAATAACCGTGCAAAAAGTACTAAATCAAAATAGGCTTTTTTCAATCGACTTTTAGGTATAATAAAAATAAAAATACAGATTCGTAACTAACATGGCTGCATTCTACATTCATTTTCCCTTACTTTGATGTAAGATACATTCTGATTAGACAATTGTAGTGGAACCCGTGTTAGTTTTTGCAAGGCATACCAAAATATGATGGTAAAACCGGAGATTGAGAAAATGGCCACCGCTATCAAAACACGCGAACCGTAGCAAACTTAATGCGATCTTACACGTTTCCAGGCGCTCTCTCACAAATAAAAAGTACATTAATGAAAAGTTAGAAGATAGTTTTATTCAACAAATTATTTCACAAGCATGATAAATAAGGAACATAAACACAGCACTTTTGACAAAAGGGTAAATTTTTCGGAATTTAGTAGTTGTCCGCTATCATCATATAGAGGCTGGTTCTACCTAAATGATGATGGGTTTATTTTTTCTAATAAAATATTTAAAATATATTGCACACTCATAACAGAAAATAAAATTGAATTACCAAATATAATAGAACTCTGCATTGATAGTGATATAGGAAACACAAAGACTACTTTAAAATACAACATGAAATATACTATGCAAAAAATTCTAATGTCTGTAACTCTTGTTGCAATATAAACCAAATCATAAACTGAAAATTCAAATGGCCTTAAATATTTAGTTATTTAAAACTGTAAATGAAATTTGTCTCTAGAAACATAATAGAAAATGTATTTATTGTACTAATAATAAACTCACCCCATCTCGGTCATGCCATTTATGAATTCCTCTTTAGTGAATTCACACTGTGTTGCTGCTTTAAATCTCCAGGCCAAAATCAAAACAGTAAGAGACTCTGGGTTTAACTGCAGATCCTCCAAAAATTTCATCACCCCATCAACAGTCATTTTATCTTCTTCATGTGGATCTGAAGGTAAGAAAATAAAATGGTGATGTTTTACTACTATTTTAATACTTAACTGATAATTTACTATGTACATACATAAACTTTATTCTACTTAAGCATATATTTATTTACTTTCTTTACAATCTGATAAGTTCTGAATTTAATATTCAGTAATGAATAATATCTTTATAATGGTTTGGAACAGATAGTCTCCCTTAAAAATTAAACTTTGTTTACTGAGTTACATTTTTTTATAGCCAGGAATCTAGATTGTCATAATCAGGAAGAAAATAAAATGAATCTAAACCAAATACTTCATACCACTAAACTCAATAATGATAAATGCATGCACATCAACATGCTTCAGCAACAGTTAAGGAGTGTATCTTGCAGAATTTAAATATGATAATTTATCATCATTTTATGCTAAAATATACTGTTGCCAACATGAAATTTTAGGTGCCATGGGTGATCTGGTGTCCAGGTTTTGTGAATCCCTGTAATTACATCTCAAGCTTCAAGCTTTGCTGATTATATACATATACAGCATATGAAGATAATTAAAATTAATCAAAGCTTCAATTAATTTTCAAACCTTTTATTTTAAAATTTTAACCGGAATTCTGAGAACAAATAAGTTGGTAATGGTAATTTGAAAGATAAAACCTAACAAATGAAAAAAAACTGCAGCTGTCTTGTAACTCTCATTCTCAAGTGTAGGTATAACTATAAATACTCAAGAACATGGTATAAATTCAACTATCTATCTACAGTTTGTTTAATTTGCATACATATTACTATGTCATACCTTCGTCGTCCCATCACTAACATTACATATGTAATCTTCAATCCCCCATTGCTTTATAATATGTCCTTAGAGATAATTACAATTAATAAAAATTTCACTCAGTTTTTTAATTACATGTAGTTCCAATATTTAAAAATATTAACAGGACTTTGGGGAACAAATAAGATGATATTCTGACAAGATGAAACCTAACATTTTTTTTTTTTTTAAAGTGCAGTATTACAACAAACATAGTTGGAATGCCTAAATGATCAAGAGGAAACATGATAAAGAACTGATCAGGTGTACTGCTAAATTTTCTTGACAAAAATGGAAAGGAAAAGGGAAAGGTAACCAAATCTTCAAAAATGCCCATTACAAGGCCTGGATGAACCTATATTTAAATTTGTAGTTGTATTACTATTAATTATTATGCATACCTGTAGATACATATAGTGATATACTAACCAAGCAGATGTCTTTCAAACTAATTTCTTTTTAAAATTCAGTATCTATATCTATTTTTCTTTATAAAACCCACTACTTATTTACTTCCAGTTACTAAATTAGTGATACACATCATACAAGAAGGCAGTGAGATAAGGAGTAAGTAGGCCTACTTCATCAGTTCAATCAGTATTATTTGGTCTTGTGTGAAAAATCCCATGGACTCAAGCTTCAAAGGCATCTATGTTGATGGCCTCTAGGGTCAACACTGGTGAAGTCAAACACATTAAATTCCTGGATGTCTGGGAAATTCTAATTTTTATTTTTAACTCATAGAAAACTCAAGATTAAATAAAACAGAAAACAGTGACTGTTAATGGATGAAAAATAAAACAGATTAACAAGAAAATATGAAGTACAAACCTTTACTGTGTCATTTAGCTGGACATTGTAGACTTGTATCATTCATAAACATGTGACCGAAATGTATACATGTACTGATGTAGGCCTATCTAGCACCTATTACCTAGGTGGTAGACTGTAAAGTTTAAATCGAAATTAGAATGAATTAAAACAATAATAGGAAAAAATAACATTTGTCAGGATTAGAGTTTACAGAGTTTTCGCACATCCTGATCTGGCACAATTATAAAAGTTGAATATGGGACCATCACTACTTTACGACTTGACATGAAAGATGGGTGGGTAGATGAAACAGATGGGCTGAGTAATAATCAAATATCGAGTGAATGGCAAATTTTTATAAAATCTGTGCAAATACAATAGGTAATCTGAAAAACAAAACACTACTTATGTGATTCTACCATTTTAGTGGATGAATTTGTTTGCAAGTTTTAATTTTTTATTTATCTATTATTTTCTACGCATTATTTGATTAGCGTGTATCAGACACTGGACAGCCGTGAGACAACTTCCGATGATTTTTAAAAGTTTACAACTGTGTTTACCTTTGTATCTTTGCCACAATGCTTCTAGTTTTCTTCGGTCGACGGTCAAACGCGGTTCTGAATTATACCTTTCTGGATTTTGGTAATAGTTGTCAACAGCAACGTCTAGTTTCCAATCATGAGCCCCAAGACAGTTAATAGCAGTCTTCTCCCCTGTCTGAGTGAAAGCTATGAACTGTCGGACCTTGTCCCGCTGAGATCCTTTCAGCTTGTGCTGCAACAAGAAAGAGAATCAAGTTTAAGAATCATACTAAAAAGCCTCAAATAAACCCAGTGACCAAATTTATTTACAATATGAAACAAAATTTACTAGTGAACTGTGTTACATCTTACCATTATTGTTTTCTCGCACTTGTCGGTACTTCCTGTTAGTCATGCGCAAGATACCTGTTTCTATAAAAGGATATGTGCATCAATAAACAAATAATTCATTAATTAATATAGAATATACTCTTTAGTTTTTACATTTTACTGTTGTGCTTCAAAGCTAAATTTTATTTCATGTCAAATGAAAGTTAAGTTAAAAAACAGCTTTACATTTGATCAGAAATCGCTATCGGCCTTTGATTAGCTGAAAGAAAAGTTTTTATAAGGATTCTCTTATATGATTGGTTAATATTTTTTAAGATTAACACAGCTGTATGCACCACGTGGTATATTTTCCCGCCGATTTATAACACCATTGTTGATATTACCATATTATTTTATTTTATTAATTTATGGTATTTAAAAAATGCCTCCCAGGGATTACGCAGTCGAAAAGGGTAAATATTTATTTATCATATGTTGAATTTATGTATTCATCCTGCTTGGGTTTCTTTGTTATTTTATATTTTTGACTTGGTTACAATTTTCTCGGCTTAAAACCGATGTTTTGCTCTTTTGACACACACTGACACAGTGACACACTGAGTGATTTGTGCCAAGTTAAACACTTTTATAATAAACCCAATTTGTATATCCAGTTACCAAACATTGATATGTCCGACCATGATGATGAACACTATGGGATCCCGTCTGTGTACATTATCAACAATCTGAAGCTGGACGGTTCGATTTGTTGCGGAGGAAATTGTCAAAGGTCGTGAAATGAGTTTAATAGTAATACTGTATTATTAGAATACCTAGATATATTCTAGGTATTCTCCTGGGTGCCTTTCGCATAGAGAAAAAATCTAAAAACATAGTTGTAGAATCACCCACATTTATATCAGGTTATTTCCTTTTACAGAACACAATTGCATAATAATTAATATCAATTAATTATTGCCTGCTGACATTGACACACACCTCTTTATACTATAGAGACCAGATCCAAACGACTTGCAGTTTCAGTTATTAATGTACACATTTAAACGCGATTGTTTCCTTGACATCAGCATCTAACGTTAATTTATTTCCATTGAAATAAAAAGTATCAATTTTAATAGTATTTATACTAATTATAAAATTATATATATTATATTTAATTGTATATATCATTATATGTCAATATATGAAGTGTAGGCCTATTTTATTATTAAATTTTTATTAGGCCTATGATTTCACTCTTACATTGGGCCGTCACAACTCACATGAACATAACCAGTACTAAATAACTAATATTAATAGTGGTAAATAATATAATTTTAGAATTAGAGTGTATGGTTGTGTTCTAAATTTATGACCATAGACAAGACGCATTCATAAATCAGATGGCATTTAACAATTGATGATTTTTAAATCATTTCTACAAGTCTTTTAAAACAAATTTATCATTATAAATAGACCTACTTCATTATGAAGCCATCTTTACAAAATCATGTATTGCTTGCACATTTACCTATATCTGCAGTAACCTCAGTTAAATAAACTTAAAAAAACCAAAACAAGTCACACTATCAAATGAAATACAATTCCTTATCACACAAAAGATAATTGCTAAAAATTAAAAACAAAAATTTGTAATAATATGGAGCTTTTAACCCCTTCACTGCCTTAGATTAGTTAGAATCCAAATAGTTGGTTATCAAATTTAATAAATAATAAGCATAGAAACTGACTCAACTTTGTTGGATATATATATATTTTAAAAATTCAAATACGCTTCTGCTAGCGCTATATTTCCACTATAGTCTTGAACAGTAATATTGTTGGTATAAAACCTCTGACATCTCTCTGTAATGAGCTTCAAAGCCCAACACTGGAGGAGGGTAAATTATTTTTTATTTTTGGAAATCTTCTCTATTTATATAGAAATATTTTATAGTTTTCTTGCCTGTTCCACCAAGTTATATGAACATAGACTAATTTTGACTTCAGTCATTGCTTGCCATGGGTAGATTTTCTACAGTAAAAACATTTTTATCAATTCATTATGTGGCTGGTCATTTAATTTAAAAATATGTTCCTTTATTACAATCAATGAGATAAGTGGATATAAACAAGCAGAAACTGACAAAATATATTTTTCTATGGAGGTGGCTTGTGTCACTCTCCAATTACTTGGCATGACTCCACCAGATGATGTCTTACCCATATTAAAAATATTACATTATTATTTAATTTATTGACGTTAAAATACTGACAAGTTTGTTTACTGAAGTCTTATTATCATGCTACATGTGTTAATACAAGCCAAAGGAAGGGCACGAGCTATGGTGATCCATGTTGTCCATAATTAGATCTAGGTACAGTGACTGCTCAATGCTTGAGCCTACCCACGGCCAGTGTCCTTAAATAAAGTCTCCCCCAAAATGAAGTCTCCTAGGGAGGTTTTATTTTAAAACAAATTCTCCGACATATATTTTCTTTTAAAATAAAGCTTCTGATTAAAATATAACCACCCTTAATTGTATTAACAATGCATTGCATAAGGCAAGGGCTCAGCAGTATGACAACTGGATGACATAGCCACTATTGAGCGCTGCTCTCTGCTGATGGGGCGAGGCTTAGATGCAAGGTATAATTGCACTCAAAATAATTCTCAAACTGTTAGATTTTTATAAACAACTCCATGGAAGCAGCCTAGAACACAGGATTACGGAATAGCTCGGCCTGTAAAACTAAAGCTACAACATAAATTTAATTGATAAAAGTCTGAATCTTTCACCCCCACACCCACCCCCAAGGTGAATTTATTTTGGGGTGGATTTATTTTACATCCATGGGTGATTTTATTTTAATCTGAGACAGTGAGAGAATCCATTTTCTTCTCTGGGAGATTTTATTTTAAAATTAATCCACCGTAGGGAGACTCCTTATGGGGGAGGAATTATTTTCCAACACCGGCACGATTTAGCATGCTGAAATCTACATGATGAGTGGTGTCTGCTGGAGGAGGATGATTAATAAAATAAATTAAGAGTCTCATCACTTGTAATAAATAGTTTTGGATAATTAAATAATAATAATTATATCCATTAACTAAGTCAGTAAGTGCATTGGCATCACACATTCTGCTCTTCCTTCGAACATATCTTAAATCACTTTTCATTTAATTTTTAAATAAATATTTTAACTTTTCTTTCACAACAGAAAAAGTTACTACATTCTTAAAAGAATTTTATGTAGACGTTCCAGATGGAGGTAAAGATCATGTATATAGCCGTCAGTTGGTAAGTTTATCTTTAATTATATTTTAATCTTATCCATATTTCATTAATTCATTATCAGTAGCATGATAAACTAAAGTACACATATTAATATTTACTTAATATTTTACAGTGAAAATACATATCACTTTAATATTGCTCACTTACATTTTGATTTTATCGATTGGCATTTCTATAAGCAGTATAAAATTATAAGCAGTACTTGTAGCATTGGATAATTATATAATAATGTATACCCACTGAACTGTTATCATAATTAAGAAAATAATGAAACTGACACTATTAAAATGTATAAGTTTCTATAACTATAATTATAGTATAAATATGTATATTTACTTTGCAAACTTATTTAAAATACTAATCACTTGACTTCTTTTTGTCATTCAAAGTCTGGTTGTTATCAATTTTGTTACTAACAATAGCATGTTAGGAGAAAATTATCTAAAGGATGAAAAACCATACCAATAATACACTTTGTGAGTTAGTTTATTGCTACTATTGTACTAATGCTAGAGATTTGTCCATTATGTTGCATGAGCATGTTGTAATGAAGTTGCTGTCATAAATAGTGTTTTTTAATGGGTTTTAAGGAAAATGGTAAGCCTATACTGTATACAGCTAAATTTAAGTATTTGTGCAGTCTGTGTATGCATATGTTTGACCCAAGAAAAAACTTAGCTTTTGATTAATAACAAAAAATTATTTCTGGCAGTAAGAAAAAAAATAAAAACACAGAAGAATAATTCACTTGTAGTTGTACAAGTTGAAGTAGTAAATCAGATTTGGAGACAACCATTTAGTATGTAAGCACTGACAAGGTTTTTCAATAAGCTGTTTGGTGGAGTGTGTTAAGACCAAATGGAATAGAAGCCCAAATTAAATCACATATCTATAACTAGTTAGTATAACATTTATTTTTATTTATCAAATGTCTTTACTTGAGAAAATCTAAGCTGCTGCACAATCTCTTGCAAGGTAATTGGTACTGGTAAATCCTAGTAATTAATTGTAGCTTGTTCTGAATATTTGAAACGATTTAATGAGCAAAAGAGGATCACATATGTATTTGTTAAAAATGGGAATTCACTCAACTGAACTTGTGCCATGCTATTTCCATAGTCAGCAGTATTGTAATATTAATAATTGCTAATATGTATTGTTTTTAAAGTTTTTGTTGTTTGGTTGGTTTTTTTGTTGGTGTTTTTTTTAAGTAATATTTTTTTACTGTTTATTCATGTTTTAGTACTATACATAGTGTAAATGGAAAAAAAATTCTAATGGTTAAGTTATGGATTGATACACATTTAATTTAATGTATATTATTTATTTGTGTATTAAACTATTATCATTAAAGGATACTATTTTCATTAGGTTTTAGTCTGTAAAGTGAATTGTATGAAATTGATACATTTATAACTGTGATCTGTAATGTAATAATTTTATATTTAAATTACAAAAAAATATTTTTGCAATGATCTTTATTCTTAAGTAATGATTGAATGAATAGTGAAATTGAGGTGATTGGGTTTCATCCTACAATGAAATGTATACCTTACTAGCATAATTGTATCGAAAATTTGTTGGAAAAAATTACTTAATAAATTCCTTGTGAAGGGCATTGTATAGTGAATACATAAATGTGCATACATTTTTTTCAACAGATTAAACTTGCACATCGTGAGCAGGTTTCTCTGCTGATAGATCTTGATCATGTGTCTGATTACGACCCTGACCTTGTGGATGCTATTTTAGAAAACAGTCGCCGCTATGTAACAATTTTTGCAGATGCAGTACATGACTTGTTGCCCAGCTTCAAGGAAAAGGAGGTACTGTTTTATGCTTATTTCAGTTTTTTTGTATGATTGAGTACATTGTTTCTTTCTGGACATTTTTCAGTTTTTTAATCTAAAATCCTAACATTACCGGAATTTGGCAGCTAAAGTTTATTGTCATCTGTGGTTAAAATTTTGGAATTATGAGCATTTTAGTAGGTACCAGCAGCTAAAAATTATATTAATGAGTAACTGCTTGAAAATACTTTTAAAGAAAGTACATGAAAATGTAAGAAAAACAAAAAGTAAGTGATTATCTTCATTGGTTACTTAGATAGTCATGAATTTTATAGTCATGAATATGCATTGGGTCAAAAAGTAACAATTTTTTTTCTCAAATTTAACAAGTTGCAGTTCCTACAAAATGTCAGCAACAATTTGAAAGTTACTTATTTTGAAAAAGAAGTTGTGAGCACATAGCAGGAAAATGGAATTCTGGTTTATAAAATCTATAAAACCTTAATGCATTTCAGAGACTAACAGAACAGAACTAATCTTCATCAACTAGTGTCAAACAAATGATGCCTTAATAATCTGACTTTTAATAAATGCTGTCAAACATTTTTGACTGTATGTCTGCTCATTGTGCACTGACAAGACAGCACTAATATAATTCCCATTTTGCATGCTTTGGCCAACTCCATTCTGACTCGTTTCTTCACATCTTTGCTCTACTGGTACTCTGAACTTCAAAAATATCACCATTGAAAAGTCCATTGGCAAAGTGTAGTGCAGTTGCTTTTTTTATTGACTTGTATAGTTGTAAATCAAGCATCTATATCACTTTGATTGTTAGCTATAAGAATAAATGCCCACAAAATATTTTACCCATAAAATTTTCATTTTTATAGGAATGCACAAGAATCAGTAAACTGCCACACCTGTATAATTAAGCTAATACAATAAATAATTAAATAATGTTGATGTTAAAAAAAAAAATGAAGGACATTATTAAGTTTTACTAAAATATTCTGTAATTTCACACTTTTATAAACCATTATTAAGACAAAACTACATGCAACTCGTCAGTAAATTTTCACTTTTAAAATAGAATATACAAGAAATATTAAGTTTGCTCAAAACGTTAAGCAAAATAACTGTTCAATAAATACCCTGCTAACTTTCATAATAAATAATTTAAAATATCATCCTAACTTTGTTTGCAGCTGTCCAGGTTCTTCCATTGGTTGTCTCCATTGTTAAGCCCCATTTAAAAAACAAACTTGGCATCCACATCATCTCAGTCCATGCATTCTCCCCACTTCAAAATATTCTTATTTTTATACTGTTCCATAAATATTATCTTGGCACTTCTGGTAGTGTGAACGTTTAATACCTCACCAATGAAAAATCCAATATCGTAATATATAACAGTATTCTCAGCTTGGCTTGTAAATCCACCATCTTGTTTCAGTCTCTTTGGTAGTGGGCTGCTTGGAACATTGTCTACATCAATTATTATAACCTCCATTGCTATCTGCATCTACCAACAGCTCGACACTGGCACACTTTCTTGCCAATATGTGTACAAATTATCAACAAGGGCGTTGACATCTTTACCTTTTATTTTTAAATACTTTTAGCTCCCATTATCAACCTATGGTTTCTTAACTGGAGCTAAGATAGTGATGGTGTGGTATGCCTGAAGAACATTTTATTATTATGGTGCATGTAAAATGTCCTAACTTTATTCTTTGACACTTTCAAGAATATTTACCATCTGCCTGATTTTGTATAGTTCTGTTTGCCTCCAGTCAATCACCCCAGTTTTCCTCCAGCATGATTTTAATTCTGACACTGGCATGATGAACTGTGGCAGTATGGCTGAGACATCTGAATAATTTCTATGTATTTGCCAATTTTCTGAGAATTATTTTTAATTTTATAGTAATGATATTGAAGTTTTGATCGTATGTTGCAATTCTTTCTCACTAGGTTCCTTACTACAATCTTTTATTAATTCAGCAGTGAATTCTTTTATTTTATTCTTGTAATGTCACTAGAAATTTGTAGACACAAAGTTTAGTCACAGTTCCCAATAACAGCATTATTTTAAAATAAACATAGTAATTTATTATGTAAAATGATTGCAAGACACTGAATGTTTTATTAAAGTGAAATATAGTTTGATGACACAAATCAACTATCAAGACAGCAACAGACCTCAAGGTAATTATAGATCACAAGATAGAAAATTCATTTATATTAAATTTTAGACATTACCATGGTCCTCCTAAGTCATATTTTATTTGTAAGGTTTAAATTTTTTACTCCAGATTGTGAACAAAGACACACTTGACATTTACATTGAACATCGTCTACTAATGGAACAGAGGGTCCATCCAGATGTCCATGAAATGACAAGAGATCCAAAGAACAGATATCCCCCTGAGTTGATGAGGAGATTGTAAGTAAAAATTCAAATATTCAAAAATTCAAAGGTTTTTTATTCTACAAATTTGAAAGCTGTCACTCTGTAGTCCTTATATTAGAAACCTGCTTTAGGATGGATATATATTATAGATAGATATTTTTAATTAAAATCTCTAGTATGAGAAATAAGTATATAACTCCTGTGGTTGAGTAAATTGAAATTGTACTATTTTTTCCTCCCCAGTGAAGTGTATTTTAAAACACCTTCTACCCAGAAACATTTGGCCGTGCGTGAAGTGAAAGCTGAAAGCATAGGGCACTTGGTTTGTGTAAAGGGCATTGTGACAAGAGCTACTGATGTGAAGCCTTTCATGATGGTAGCAACATACACCTGTGACACCTGTGGTAATGAGACATATCAGCCAGTAAGTGTGTTCATTGAGAGATGGTGGGTGTGTGTTGGATTGATTAATTTATTTCTTTTTAACCCAAGGGTTAGGTATATGTCAATAACATACATATCCAGCATTGCACCCACATCCGGTGGTTGTGAGCTAAGTCTGACGTTTAAATTTCAAACAGCACTTATATAGATTCACAGATTCATAGTTGACAATTCTCCTAGTTAACAGCAACAAACTTTTAGGGAGTGTGGATTCTAATTCTGCTCTTGCCTCTACCTGAAGTCGGTAAAGTGTTACAGACTGTTCTGAGAGACTATAACTATATCTATTATATTATTTACATGGACTTAGTATATATATCTATTATATTATTTACTTAGAGTTAGAATATGTCTATTATATTAATTGCAAACATTGTTTTGTCTGTTCCTCATGACTTGGCATTTAAATACAGCCAATGGTCTCAGTCTTGTTATTACAAAGTCACCAGTTTGTTCATCATAATATTTTTGTCAACTGTTCAGCTGTCTATTGCCTGTCATAGATTGATTGAATTTAAATTATAACTGGACTGAGCCATCTACCTATTTCTCAATCTGTCTGTTGTGCAACCAGTCCAGTCATTTGTGACTTTGTGCTAGAGGAGTGAGTAAGGTATACAACATCCATATTGCTTTTCCCCATCCATTTGTCACATTCCATTTAAATCAATTTTATCAAACATAACTTTATGTTATGTAATCTATGTTGTTATATTAAAACCAGTGGAGTTATGAAGAGCATAAGGACCAATTTGGTTTTCATTTATTTAGTTGAACATTTCATTTGTACAAAATAAATCTGCTAAAATAATATTGAATGTTTTTGTTACTTATTTTCACTTAAGCATCAAATAATGAACCCTGAGCTTTGGAACTTATCTTGACATGTGATTCTATTTCATGGAAATATCTGGTGATGTATTATACTTTGATGGAATTCATTGTTGTAAAATAGTTTTTGCTTTACATTGTTACAACAATGACTTTACTATAGCTGTATACTTTCTGCTTTCTAATTATTTACATATCGTGATAGTGTCTTTTCCTGTTTATTGTGTGATTGTCTTTCCCTGTGTATTATGTGAAGATTTTTGTTCACTTTGTCTTAGATAACCTCGTCTTCCTTCATGCCACTTCTGATGTGTCCAAGCCAAGTCTGCACAACTAATCGCTCAGGTGGTCGTCTCTACCTGCAGACAAGGGGATCTAAATTTATCAAGTTCCAAGAGTTAAAGATTCAGGAACCTGTATGTTTAATACAAATTTATACCCTTACTATAGATAAAGATTCAGGAACTTGTATTAATATCCTCAATAGAAGTATACTTTCAGGTGTTAAATTTGAATCCATGCATGAAAATATATATTTACACAAAAAAAATATTATCCATTTATTGTCCACTACAAACACTATGTACACACACTTTGTTGATGCCAGGAACACTAATCTGTCATCAGAAATCATAAGTCCAAAATAAACCTTAATATTTTCCTTACTGAAAAGTAAACAAAATGATAAAAGCACCAGAATAAGCCAATTGTGGTTAAAGTAAGCCAATTGTAGTTAAAGTAAGCCACTTGTAAGTAAGTTTGTTTTGCAGAGCGATCAAGTTCCAGTAGGTAATATACCCCGCAGTATGACCGTGATTTGCCGAGGTGAAGTCACACGCCAAGCACAACCAGGTGACCACATCAGCATCTGTGGAGTATCCTTTTTATGGAAATGTTGATTGCACTTTTTGATAGCATTAATTTTAGTGGTGGATATTAAAGAAATATAACTAGGGTGATTAATTTTTCAAGATATTTGTTCAGTTAGTGAATTGAGATCAAAGCTTTTGTTTTAGTCTTTTTTACTCTGTTAATACATGATTTAGAATTGATAATTATATATCATAAACCATCATTGTCAGTTTATTTGTTGAACCATAAATGAAAACTTCCTGTCACCTTCACTTTTTATGAAATCTGTTATCATTTCCTCAATAATTAGATTTTCAAGCTCTTAAATCTATCCTATTTAAAATGTTTAGCAATTATTTTGTTGTATTAGAATCACAGACTATCATATAAACATAGGTTTATTGAACATTGATTCAGATTTTCTTAATGCAATGTAATTTTGTCACATTGCACAAGCTGTTTCTTTGCTAATATTGTAAACAAATTCACTTACCAAACTTATGCCCGTACTTAGTGCTTCACGAGTCAGTAATGACTTTATGTTTTATCATAGGTCTTTCACATATTTTTTGCCTTCATTCTAACAAGATTTTCCTACCAATGCTAAAACAAGGCTTTGGACAGATAACTCAGGGTTTGATGTCAGACACCTACTTGGATGCACATGTATGTCTAATGACTTTTTTATCTTGTATGAGAGTGTAGGGAGACATTTTTGCAGTACTAACTTGTCACTTTCTGTGTAGGTTAATTTATTAATAGTTTCCATAAGTCGCTTCCATCATAGAACCAGGTGAATATGCAATAGATATACAATTATTTATGCAAAAGTTTGACATCCCTTACTCCCATTCCCAATGGGGACATACATAGAATTCACAACTTTTATGTATCGTTAATACCATTTTATACCTTTTTTTCTCTTGGTTCCAGGTAGGCATTTTGTCAAGCAATGGTTATGTATTTCAGGTTTTCTTTTGTTTTTTTCTCCACATCATTTTATTGACTTCTTTTTGGTTCTTTCTTCATTTTTGTTATTCTTTTGTCTGTCTCTGAATTAAGCATATTTTCCTTTCTTTTTTGTCCGCTCACTTCTGATCTGATTGACTGATGACATCATAACTATATATTTAATGACTACATAATGTTGTAACTGTGTATGTTATGATTATGTAATGTCTGTGTGTGTAATGACTGTGTATGTTGGACTTGTGTATGATTTTGCATGTAATGACTATGTTATCCTACTGGTTGCCCCAAGACATTTATTTCACTCCCATCTCGGTTGCACTTCACATTCCGATTGCAAGAGAAAGAAAGCTTGCTTGTTGTCTGGTGGGAGTATTATCGCTAACAATTCTCACTTCCTCTATATCTAATGACAGTAAGCTGGATGACCCTTGTTTACACTGACAGTCATACCACTGCCATATTCTCTCAGATCAAACATAACTGAAATCAGAGATGGCTTGGGGAAGGGGCTTCAGTTTGAAACACATTGCATTGTATTGCAGAGTTGGAGGATTGTTTTGTAATCTATTTTGAGTATCTATATCTGTGCGTTGTATTTTTATTTTGGGTTTATTTCAGCGTATTATCAAAATGAACAAAACTGAAGATGCAGAGATGGATGGGGAAGAACTGACTGAAGCTGAGCTTAGACAAGTAGCAGGTAAGTTGTTTCTCTTAGCAGGCCGTGGTGTTTCATTTGTACTTCTTGCACACTTTTCACTATTTTCTATTTTGACAATATCTATGCGTGTAGCAGCTATTACATCTCTCAGTTATGGATGCTTGATTGTTTTTAATTCGGGTTTAGGTTGAAATAAGAAAACTATAATATATATTTGTATAAATTTCTACACAAACACTTGTATGTATGTATGTGTGTGTGTATATATATAAAAGAAATATTTAAATTCTTGTGGAAATATTCCTGCAAACATGTACAAGAATTTAAATATTTGCCTATATACATCCATGAATTTCATCTGCACTTTCACCCATTAAAGGGCACACGTTTTTCCTTTTTCTAACCCTGAACGGGCAAGATTTTTCAGGGTTTCAGTGAGATTTAGGGTTACATTAGTGAAAAAAACATCATATCTTAGGTATTAGTGCATATATTTCAATGAAATAAAATGCAAAATGAAAGGAAACGAAAGCAGCTTTATTAATACCCTTAATTGAAGTATACTTGTCAGGTGCCAAATTTTCATCCATGCATGAACAAATATATTTACACACAAAAAATTCTTGTCCAGTGATGGTCAGCTACATACACTATGTACACACACTTTGTTGATGCCAGGATAACCTAACCTTTCATCAAACAACCCATACATCTCTCGGCAGATTGTGAATTCCTTTCAAAATCATAATTCCAGAATAAGCCTTCATTTCAGTGACATTAATTTCCTTCTAACTGGATCGCCATTTTGTTTTTCTGCGGTCTTCTGACGTGCATACTCGTTCTTTTGTTCCGTTATCTTGTCAAATTTTTCTTTGAAAAACTGGTAGAAGAAAGTCAGCTGAGTACTATCATTACTTACAATCACATTTGGTCCCATATATTCCGATATATTGAGTGCTGAAGTACTACTATTCCAGCCATGTGCATCTCCAAATACCACCTCCCCCTCCTCCTCTTCAATATCTTCCCAAATTGGAAAAATCTGACATGTGCACGCTAATATCACGTTGAATTTCATCGTCCAATTCAAAATCAACTTCTTTCCTCGTTATCCGACAAATTGAATCCAGTAAACTCACTATCGCTCGATGATTCTAAGAAATCTAATTGAAACACCAAACGCGAAAAACAAAGAAAACTTTATGAAAAAAATGAACGCAGCATGGAGAAAACATTTCAAAATGCGCTTCAATTATCATAGAATCGTCACACAGGAAGTAGACACCGGAAGTCTCATGATTTCTCGAATGATATGTGAAGAAAAGAGCACTGGTTGATACAGAAGCTTTTGGACGTTTTGCCCTTTCGGTTGTAAAGACGTATTTGGCCACTGTGCCCTGTTGAACTGTAAAAAATCTCATTTCTTTTCTTTTTTAGATGAGTTTCTGTTCAGCCAAGTTCTTATTAAATTAACACTAATACAATACAATGTATTCAATAATTAACATAATTTTTTTAATGAGTATTTTATGATTTAGTTCCTGTCAAAATGTCATATATAAAATGTAATAGTACAACAATTTATATCAACTTAAGTTCTTATTAAAATCAAAAGATCTTAAGAATATTAGTCAGATCCAAATATATTTGGTTGTAAATAGTGTTTCTAATTATAAATTAATTATACTTTAGGTTGGTTGGCTGGTTTTGTTGGGTTTTTTTTTTGGTTTTTTTTTTGTGGGGTAATAAAACTCCTTAGAGATTTTAGATTTTAGTTGGTGATTGTTGCAGAGGATGACTTCTATGACAAACTTGCTAGCAGCATTGCACCTGAGATCTATGGACTGGAAGATGTGAAGAAAGCTTTGCTTCTTCTGTTGGTGGGCGGAGTTGATCGATCACCCAAGGGCATGAAAATCAGAGGTAATATCATGGCTATTGGTTGAGCATGGACAAATATTCAGTGACAGTACATCTGCCAACAAATGGAAGTGGGAATGGTTAAATACTGTAGTTGATGTCAGCGTTGGCGATTGCATTTCTTGAATACTGTTTATGAACCTACAGTCTTCATATTTTGAATATATGTTGCCCTTCTTATTAGGAACCAATGACCATTGTCAGATTTAGAATATCTTTAGTTTTTATTTTATTCATTTTTTTAATATATGAAAATATGCACTATTTCAGCATTTAAAAAAAATTCATGTAATATTTATTACACGTACAATTTTTTTTTATCATCTACTAGATAACGTGCCCCCCCCCCCCCCCCCCCCATTTTTTAATTATTTTTTTAATTTATTCATACTTGTCAAAAAAAAATATTTTTGTTTCTTTTCGCAGACCAAAAGTAGGTTACTTAGTGCAGTGATAATTGTTGTGCTGCTTGTATGATAAATAACAGAATATAATAATAATATATAATACAATGTTAGATTACTTTTGCAGGTAACATTAACATTTGCCTGATGGGTGACCCAGGTGTGGCCAAAAGTCAGCTGCTTTCTTACATTGATCGTCTAGCTCATAGAAGTGAGTAATCCATTTTCCAAATTTCTGTTATGTAATTATACCAGTATCAGTAGGAATGGTCAGGACAGAATTAGTAATTAGTTTTTTTTTAATGTAAACTCACTTGTGAAAAGAATGCTGGGTAAAAAGTTAGACAACTAACATTGAACATTCCCTACCATTTGTTATCTGTGCATTGAAAAATATTTGACACACACACACACACACACACACGCACACTTTCAGTTCAGCCAAACAACCAAATGTCACCAGGTAAGGATCTGACAAAATTAGATGTATTACATCCAATCCTTTTTTAACTACTTTCCTAACAGACAGCAGTACAAGTAAGTTGTATAAATAATTAAGGATATTTATTGGCAAGAGAGAAAGTAACATTACATGCAGATTATATAAAATTATGAGGCATGGTTGTTTCTATATTAGTATTGTGTTTGAGTTCTAGTTTGTTTGTTTGTTTTTTTTAATGAAAGAGGTGTGAACATTAAAGCAAACATATTCACATAAAGTGGATACCTCAAAGGCCCATATCAGTACTCTAAGAAATTTGGATAGAACCTACTTACTTTGTCCTGTCATACTTCCAGGCTGGGGCTCCTTCTCATGGGCCTTAACCATTTGGAATTGTTTGGTTCAGAAAGAAGTTTGTTTTGCTTACACTTGCATTCTACTCTGGAAATAAATAAATACATAGCTGCTGACTAAGTGATACACAAATAATTAGCAAACTCTATCTCAGGAGATGATTTAGTAGAATTTATAAATAGGGAAATAATGAGCCACCTATTAATATGATTAATGGCATTAAATCTCTTTTCTAATTCTATACAACCAGAATATTGCAAGAAAAATTATATAAAATATATTTATCAATCTACATTAATAAAATTTGGAATATATGTTGTCTGAGAAAGCAATATCAGTTGTTAGTTTTAGAATATCTGGTTCAGATTTTATTTTATAAATTATTTAAATATATAAAACACCTATATTTTTTTTAATTTCATGTCCATCAGATTAGAGAAAAAATCAGTAAAAGTCTTCCTGTAAAATTTAAAATGTAATTAAAAAGACATTATTCTTCAATAAGCATGCTTTGTTAATTAAAATTGGATATGATTATTATTATTTTTAAAATGTTTTATGCATTTCTTTGTGTGTATTTATTATCATGCCTTATAAAATTCTATATAATCGCAAAATATCAATGGCTAATTTACAAATACATATATATAGGCCTATGTATATTTCTAAATTTTTTTAGCAGAAATTATTAAAATTAAAAATTCGACTAAATGTTCACAATTCCATAAATTACAATCAAACAAATTTGACTCAGGATCATTTCTTTATTGCTGATGACTTTTTGTTCTAAAACTTATTTCACTTTTTTAAAGAATAAATTTTGAATCCTTACATATTAGAATAATTACAATGGATTCAAGAAAAATGATTATTTGAACCTCTATGCAGTTTCAAACATAGGCCTACCATTGTTGAAAACGCCAATCTTTTTCCTAGCATTGCAATATAATTCGTCAAAGTAACTCATTTCAGGCGGATAATTTCTGAAGAATATTGCGTAGATTGTCTTATATGTAAGCTGGATATTATTTATTAAAGTAAATATTTCGTAATTGTCAAAATGGCATGACGTTGTGCATGTACTATTCCTACTTGGCCGCCATTTTGAAAAAGCGAACTTTGTCTATCTGTTGAACGGGCAGTAGAAACATTATGAACCGAATTTGCTTATCCCACTAAGCTCTGACTTCTATACATAAAAACATATTTAAATAAAATGTTTATTTCACGAGCGAAATTGTGTTTTGTCAACTAAAATTAATAATGGCCGACAAATAAGATTCCAGAACTGTTAAAAAAGAACTCTTATGTTGAAGAGTCCTAGCAGACGACAAACAATCAGGTGTTTCGTTCTGTCATAACTGATCAGGGAAAATAAAATTGAAAATGAAAATGAAAGCAGACAAGCGGGAGATTCGATGTAAGAGCAGGAGATTCTTCCGCTAAAAGCGGAAGGTAGGCAGGTATTAATTTTGATCATACTGAATATTTGTAGTACTTGAAACTTTAACCTAGGAGTAAATGAAGTCAAGAGTGAAAAATCCCCACACCTGCTTTAAGATTTTCTGGTATGAAAATTCAACTTCTTGCAAGATTAAATTATTGTGTCAGTCTGAATTATGGGACCTTAAATATTGGAATATATTCAGTTTGGTTATTTTTTAATAGTGAAAAGGTCTAAAACAAAGTATAATGTTTGCTGTTATACTAATTCGTCTATCTTTTACACTACATCAAATATAGAGGATTGCATATAAATTTGCAAATTACATTCTTTTAATGTCAGAAAAAGCATTTTTATTGACAGTAATTTTCATCTGATTTTTTACATTCTTTTAATGTCAGAAAGAGCATTTTTATTGACAGTAATTTTCATCTGTTTCTGTTATTTTTCAAAATGTTCTTCAATTACAAATATTTGCACTGTTTTGATATTGTTGAAGCCATGATTGTCTTGTATGTTGTCAACCTGAAACTACACCATAGAAAAGATTCAAACTTCTATATGAATACTGAAAATGAGTTCATAAAAATTCTTCACATTTATGTACACTTAAAAAAATCTAAACACACTTAAAACATACAAAATTGTATGCACTTGACAATTACATATGCTAAAAAGCACCACAGATATTTTCTTACATTTCAGTATTCATATTATTTTCATTATGCTTGCATTTGTCTTTAAGTTTCACCATTTGAAATTATGTGTGTGTAGAGAGAGAGAGAGAGAGAGATTAACCATATATCTAAATATGGTGAAAGTTTTGCAAATTTATGTGAATATTTTTTTTTAAAGTTGAGTTTGTACTGCAAAAAAATATTCAGTTGCTGAAGGTTAAGTATGGATAGCAAACCTAACAACTCTTAATTGACAGCTGAATATTTAAATTCTTCAGATGGTGGGATCCATTGGATCACTTACTCATAGCAACCAGGATCATTAGAATTACTTTGAGAATTGAGCACAAACAAGTAAATCATTTATTTATTGATTCAGTACTGAGATTAGCAATGTTTTAACCATAGGCCGCACGCATTTACATTTAGATCAGAAATTTTACATTTAAACTTAGCTCAGAAATTTGTTTAACTGAAATTCAACTTAAGAGAATTTACTATGCACTTGTGACCATATTCACTCTTTATATTCACTAAAAAGTGAATTTTGTTTTTGGAACTTCAATTCTTCAGAGTTATTGTTGATATTGTCTTTTCCTTAGGTCAGTACACAACAGGACGTGGGTCGTCTGGTGTAGGTCTGACAGCTGCAGTGTTGAAAGACCCACTGACAGGAGAGATGATTTTGGAGGGTGGTGCTCTAGTTCTGGCAGACAGGGGTGTCTGCTGCATTGATGAATTTGATAAGATGATGGATTCTGATCGTACAGCAATTCATGAAGTTATGGAGCAGCAGACTATTTCAATTGCTAAAGTAAGCTCTTTTTTCAACTGCACTTTCTAGAAAGCAAATTTGGAAACAGTTTTTACATTATATGCAAGTGAAGTGGGTTTCCATTTTTTTGTTGTTGCCTTCACTGTTGTTGGTTTCTTGTCATTTTCAAGATGGCTGATGTTCTGTTGGAATTCTGAAATTTGTTTTTTCAGGCTGGAATCATGACAAGTTTGAATGCCCGAGTTTCCATCCTGGCAGCAGCAAATCCTGCCTATGGACGTTACAACCCAAAGAAATCAGTTGAACAGAACATCCAACTACCTGCAGCTCTGTTGTCACGTTTTGATCTTCTATGGCTGATTCAAGACAAGGCAGATCGGGACAATGATCTTAGGTAGAGATTTTTTTTATTATTATTTTTATTTTTTTTATTTTTTTATTTTTTTTATTTATTTTTTTTTGGGGGGTGGGTGTATTTTTATTTCACTTTTTGTTTGTTTTTTTAAGACCAGAACCCTGCCCATGTCTTTTTCTGGTTAATTTAAACAGTTTACAATAAATGCTATTTAGAATAAAAGCTGTTAGGCGTTGTAATTTGACTTGATAAAGTCTCTCCACAAATTACTAAATATTATTTTTAGCATATTAATTTGAAACTCTCTGCCTGTGTTATGTCCTTTATTGATTGCTTTTAGTTGATTTTTATTTTGTTTTCAGGTTGGCTCAGCATATTACTTATGTCCACCAACACAGTATTCATCCACCACTACAATTCCAGCCACTGGACATGCGTCTCATGAGGTAAGAGAGTATTCGGTCACTCTTGTCTAAAGGTTTCCAGGTGATTTGTGAGGTGCTGGGCTAAGGAATACGATTAAGTTTATTATTGCATTTTGGATTTTATTGCATTTATATTTTAGATAAACGCATACTTGAGGTTCTCAGCTTACAGAAGACTTAAATTCCTGGGGGGTTCACATGAGTCATATTTCATAAGGGGGTTGTGCAAGGAATTCTGTTGTCATAAATTATGGCAGTAAACTTTTTCTCTGCTCCTGTCCTACCAAATTATGTTCACTTTGTCTTTAGAATGATCATCCTACACTTGTTTCATAATACTGTCACCTGTTTCCATTGCTGCTTCTTGCAGCACTCAAGTTTATGATATTTCAACAACAAAAGAAAGTTAACACGGCATAAATGTGTTTAAAAGATACACAGGATGATGAAACATAGGACTGGATGAATATATTCAAATCCCACGCTACTATAGATCAATCACGTCAAACAATGGGCTCCACGTTTTAGTTTCACAATTACAGCTTTGGTATGTCAAGTGATTCATAACCTTCAGACTGTTTACTCACTCATTTGTTGAAAAACGATGTGATAACACATTTGTTTCATTCTTTCTCTTTTCTTCTATTTAGCTAAGTTGATTATGAACTGCAGCTGAAGAATTTTTAGGCGATCTATCTCCTGGGTTTACAACCACCTCAACTCAAAAATGTCTGTTAAAACAGTGGTAGGATGTGCTTGAAGTTTTTTAAAGCAGTAATGATCATTGTTAAACTGTCTTTATGAAGTGTTCAGTACATGTACAAGGTACTGAACACTTATACTGTATAAAACAGGGTGCACAAACCACGGGCTGCATGCGGCCCGAGATAGGGCTCTGTGCGGCCCCCGGAGGACTTTATTTCATTATTTGTGTTGTTTTTTTCTACTGAGCTATCCATGTGCAATCTGACTTGCGGCCCTCTGTGCACTATCAGTTGGAAATTTGGCCCTCTGGCCTAAAAAGTTTGTGCACCCCTGGTATAAAGTTTAGGCATGGTTAGCAAAACATTTGCAAATTGAGTCAGCTGATTTAATAACAGTACTATTAACTCTGTGCATCTAATTTGAAGAGGCTGGATGGTTAAAAAAGAAGGGTTTCACAGGCTGTCTGCATTGTATGCAGGTCCGCGATATATCAAGGCACCAGTGTGTTTTGTGAATTAATTTTAAGAAAGTTTGAAGTAAGATATTTTTTTATTGATTACAGTATTAATAAAACAAATAGGAGATTGTAAACTAATAACTGATATTCCTTTTTTATTTAAAAGAAAAAGCGACTTGCTTTTTGAATTTGTGGAATGTAGGTTAATAAATAATTTTTGTTCCTTTTAAAGCTTTAATAATGTGACCGTAAGACAGTAAAACGATGTATTTAAAAAAATACAATATTTTTTTCTATGAATGATATTGTACTAGGCTAGGTTAAGTTTTATTGTCTGTATTAAGTTGATATACCTTTAACTCATTTTGCATATTTTCTTTCCCATCAAGCCCAGTGAATGAAATACCATTGACTTAGTTTTACTCCCCAATCCAAAAGTTGTGTACATGTACCATTGAGACAAATCGCTTTCTTGATATTTTTTTTTCCTTTAGAAAAAAATCCCAATCTACTTGGTATTTTTGTTGGCACTTCTTCTTTTTTTTTAGTTGTTGAAGTGTATTTCAGTTGTTTTTTTCCTTCATAGGCGTTACATTGCACTTTGTCAGAAGAAGTTACCAACAGTGCCTGAAGGGCTGGCAGACTATATCACTGGGGCATATGTAGAAATGCGTAAAGAGGCACGTAACAACAAAGACATGACCTTCACCAGTCCCAGGACACTTTTAGCTATTTTACGTCTTTCCACTGCCCTGGTAAATTTTATACTCAATTTTGGTATAATTAACTCTTAATAATCAATGGAACATGTAAATTTCATCATTTGCAAAATGATGAAGTCTTGAGTAAAATAAGTTTGTGTTGTTGAATGTGCAGTACAGCACACAAGTCCATGTTCATTACATTAGTGACATTTAACAAATACAAAATAAATTTGTTTATTATATCATCTTAGTTACTGGACTCAACTTATTTCATTCCCATTATGAACACTGATAAAACAGCTGGCAATAAATTGAATAAAACAAAAACAATCAATCAATCCCAGTATAAACAAATTTCTGCAAATGAATTTATTTTTCATCATTTACATTTGTGATACATACTAGTACATCAAAGTAAAATCACATCACTGCATACATGTACTGCACATACAGTTTGCTCCTGACTTTTTAAAACCTAAGAAATTCAATGATTGTCAGAACCTGTCAACAGTTTTTAACATTGGAAACTGGTTATCCATTAACAGGTTTGAATAAAATAAATGTGATGTGCACTAATTTTCACTTTGAACTTAATAAGTAAGACATCTTCATTCTTTATATGTTCATTTACTTAGAAAGAATGTGTTAGATTATTATTTTCCCCACAAAATTTGAGCTGTAAACATAAAAGGTTTCACTTTTTTCTATTTGATGTATTGGGTGTAGGCTAGACTGAGACTTGCAGATGCTGTTGAAAAGGAGGATGTGAATGAAGCTATGAGGCTGATGGAGATGTCACGAGACTCACTCAACACACACTCAGATGGCCACACAAGGTACATTTTTGATGCCATCATTTATTTGTTCCTGTTTTACTATGGCTGTCTTCTTTCACAATCACTTTATGCAATACATTAACTCTTTCCATGGCACCATTATTGATAGAGCAACTTCCTATTGACCAGTCAATTTGCTTAGATTGACATTCCTACAGACAGTGGGGTTTCATGAATTGAGAGCAAAAATGGGTTATCATGTTTGAACTGTTATATCACCCACAAAACTAGTCCAAATCAATTTATAATAAGTTACTCGAAAATAATTTTATCATGCAAAAATCTATTTAAAAATATATCCTGCTTCAATGAAATAGAAAGAAAACGAATGATACATTTTTTTTAAAAAACTGATAAGAAGGAATAAAAAATATATTGTTATTCCTTACTAAAATCTAAATAAAATATATTTGAAAAATTGTTGATTCGTTGCTTTGATGACGAAACTAATTAACAATTAACCCCTTCAATACCAAGTTTTTTAAAACATGGTTCCATTTGGCACCAATGGGATTGAACAGAACTCAGTATAAAGAATAAAAGTAAGGCAAAATTTATAAAGTTCATAACATTTTTATTCAAACTGCTGAAGTGTGATAATTGAGGAAGCAATTTCTTTGCTTTGTAATGCAAAGGAAAACATTGCATTTCATCCTGACATGAGCTTTGCAAACCCTGCACCGTTGTTTTCTTTTTCCATTTTCATAATACATCCTCTGGGCCTGTTGCACCATATTGTCCAAGTACACAGGATGCTCTGTTCCATTAGCATCAACTGAAGCTCCAGAAAAGTGAAGTATTTATCAAAGTACATTTTGAAATTTTGAGTGTGAGGCAATGTCTCGCATAATTTTATAATAAAGTCTTCTGGTTGAAATCCAAAGCTTTTCTGCAGGATCCTTGCCATCACAGAAATGAAAGTTGTATGTCACACCATTGACCCCACATCTAGCAAATACTTTGAAGTCCCATTTCTTAGGCTTCTTTGGAAGGTATTGCCTCAAGGGGTTTTTTTCTTTGTATGATATCATCTGCTCATCAATGCTTTGCTTTTCTTCTGGTTCAAACTTTAGGCAAGCCTCTCAAATGAAATCCAGAAGAGGGCGAACTTTAAAATATTTATCATACAAAAGGTCATTTCTGTCAGTGACAGCTTTGGTATTGTTGAAGTGCAAAACCTTGTTGATGTCAGTAAAACAATTTTGACTCATAATGTCTGCAAAACAGGTGGAAAACGGAATTCTGCTGACCTAGTAAGTTAGTGATTCTAAACTGAATAATATATTTTATGATGATAATAGTAAATAAGAAAATGACTTCTGATGTTTACTGGTTTTAGTCCCCACTCAGTTTTTACAAGAAAACTACATGGTCTCCAAATGGAACCACCAGGTATGGAAGGTTAACTTTGCACATTCAACACAAACTATCTAGAAGGGAGCAGCTGTATAAACAAGAAAATCAAAAACAGAAACATACAGTTACACTTAATTTGGATCTAAGCTATAAATAGATATTTGTATTTTCTTGTTGTTGCATTTGACTACATATGCTGCTGTAAATGTAATTATTATAATATTGTAAAACAAAATAAAATGATTGCAAAACAAATAAAACACCTTTTGGGGTGGGTAACTGGGATTGATACCTGTTAGTGTACTAACACTTTACAGTTTATTGGTTGTATGGGGCATGACATTCCTTGCATAAATTAATGTTACACTGAGCACAACCAAAAATCGTATCCTTGCTCACAAGAATGGGGTGGACATTTATGACCAGAAGGAAATATAGTATGACTCTGGGCAGAATTCCAAGAAAGCCTGGAAATACATTTTTTAATTTTAAAAAAAATATAATAAGCAATGGTGGTTGACATCATAAACTGATTTGAAAATGAACAAAGTTCTGATTGGCTTCAGAATCAGCTTCAATTTGGCATTATGTAAAATACCATATGCTTTTGGGCATAGATGCGCTTATGTCCTAGAGAGAGAGAGTAGTGCGCTTCTGTAATGTTCAGTGCTGTGCAGAAAAAGCACTTCTGTCACGGAATGGGTTAATGCACAAAATACTTCTTCCTGGGGTTTTTTAAAGCAACAGATATTTTTTGACAGGAAAAAGAATGCTTCTGACTGGATTCTTTACAGAAACAAACAAAAAACAAATAAAAGCTTAGATATTGTGTATTTCTCATGCTTCCATACTTCAAAACTCCAGTTGAAAATGGAAAAGAAATGTCTGAAATATGTTTTCATTGCAAATATATCATGGACATTTTCTTCTTGAGACAACTAGTACTTGCATTATTTTACAAAATATGTTTCATATATTTGAAATTTCTTTCTTTCAAAGAGATAATATGTTGATGTGGTAATGTTCTTTTTTTTTTTAAAAAAAGTGTGTTGCCATAAGTAGCACATAAGCATTTTTTAATATAACACTTGGATATTCATACTTTTGAAAATAATGGTACTTACATTTGAAGTAAGAAATTTATAGCCTATAAGTTGATAAGCTATAGTAAGATATTGCCAGTCTTATGTCTCGACCATTTTGTTAACAAGTTGTAAGAATATAACAATGGTATATTTTTGTCGGAGATTGACTTCAGAGATAACCTGTCTTTTTGACTCATTCAGTTTTACTTTTTTTCTAAAATAAAAAGAAGGAATCTTCCCTAAAAACATCTTTCTATTTTTTTAATACATATATATATTTAGTATTGGTCTTATTTTCATGATCGTAATTGTTTATTTTCTTTGTTTAATGTCTGAAGTGTTTCTGTGTTGAGTCCCAAATGTACACCTTGTTTGGTACTTTATTTTTGCATTATAAAATAGCATGTTTTTTGTTTTGTTATTTGTTTATGTTACCATGTCTTTATTTTCTAGCCTCTTTTACTTGTAGGCTCATACTAAGTTCTTTAAACTTTCTTAATTTATTCGTTTAAGTTTAAACTTTCTCTTTAGTCTCCATTATTTACTATTAGTGTTATAATTTTTTTATTTAAATGAATAAATACTAGATCTTTTGTAAATGTTTTTGAAATAATTGTGGTTAAACCATGGTGGAAACTTTCACCCCTTGGCCATTAAATTGTTTTATACTGTTGACAAAATAAATAAGAATTCTAAATTAATGTAACTGAATTAAGTTCTCTCTCCTCTCTTAAAAATAGATTTGTTATAATATGGTGTATGCACTTTTGCTGTAAAAATTTTGGTTTTTTTCCAAAAGGACACAGAATGTAACAGATCAAATTTATGCCATTATTCGTGAAATGGCTCCAGGAAAGGGTGTAAAGTCATTCAAGATGTCCGATGTTATGGAACAATGTCTGTCTAAAGGATTTAAGCCAGACCAGATAGAGGTCTGTATTGAGGAATATGAGGAACTGAATGTTTGGCAAGTCAACACAGCCAGAACTCGCCTGACCTTCATCTAGGGTGCAACCTTGAATTTTTTTTTTTTTTTTAAATTTAACTTGTTAAGAACAGTTTTGATTTATTCCTTATTTGATTTATTATTTTCAGAGTTGTTATCTCTGAAATCATAATCATATTGTTTTTATGATGTTAATGAAAAATTAATTTTACTACCTATGGATATTTTGTGTGGATAAAAATGTTTATTTAATGTATGCTAAACAGTATCAACAACTTGTTTTTAGATGAAGAATTATCTTGTTGACAAATACTATTTGTCAGTTGCCAATACTTGATTTTTTTTAAAACAGTTTTCATGTGAACATAGCTATAAAGCCTGGTGTTTTTCCTCATCACAATTTTTTTTTTTTTTTAGCATGTGTGTGTGTGTCTTATGTTTCAAAACTAGGATTTATCTTATCAAGTTTGCTACAAAGATACAGAAAACTGAATAATCTTGAACTTCTACCTTCTAAATGGAAAGCATTTTTCAACAAACTTAAACTTTCTGTTAATTTTATACACTATTAATTTATTTTCTTTGCTATTAAAACTGTCTTTGAATTGTAATTTAATAGAGTTATTGTTAAATTTTTAGGGTTTTTTTTTCCAGCAGGACAGATTATTTTTCAGTTTTAAAATAAACCACATATAACCATCTTTAAAATGGATACAGCTTTAAAATATTCAGATAAATTCATAAAAGTATTACAGTTTTGAGATGATTGTATAATAAATAACAGTTATATACATTATTTTTTATTTGGTAAATATTGTTTTTAAATAAAATAATATTAAATGTTGAATTGCCTCTGATGAATTTTGTTCTTTTGTATTATGTGCCTTGATATCAACCCTGTACATTTATAAGATGTATTTAATGTTTAGATAAGTGTACTTTATTTGTGCCCAGATGTCTTTTTTCACTAATTCAAGAATTGTATATATTCATGAAATGGACACATTTTAAAAAATATATCACAGAGAAGTGGATGACAATTATTGTTAATTAAAATACTCTTTATTTGTCATAAAGTAATGAAGAGGTACAAATTTGTACTGTTATATTTTGTTAACACTTGCAACACTAATCATACTATAGCCTTTTTTATCACAGTCAGAATGTCAAAAATATTACAAAGTCTTTTTAGATTTAGTCTGTAATATAATTCATCTGTAAATAGCTAATAGATATTTAAAGATATCCAAAAATTGAAAAAGGAATGCTGCCAAATTTTAAAAATTAACTAGACCCTATGAACACTGTTTTGATTGGTTACAATAAACTCCTTAACAAGAATGTAGATCTCAAATAAAGTCAGATTCTTTTTATGGTAAGAGCATTTTAAATAAATATCCCACTATCTCTCTTTCATCTTTGGACAGAAATCTGCCACTAGTAGATCTTGATTACCCCATATCTTTTTCCAAAAGAATTGCATCTCCCATTACTAATTCTCCAACACTGTTTGGCTTTGGAACTCTTTGCCAGTAGTTGCCAAATTATGCAATATAATTGAAAGCTCTTTACCTTAATTTGCAAATAAATAATGTATTAAATATTTCTCTTTTTAAGTTTGGTTTCACATTAAATTATTATAATTTGGTTTTATACCAGGTGAGTTAGTAAGAGACTTTTCAGTATGCGTTTATTCCACATTTTTGAGGTTACAACAAAGGAAGATTTACTCTATATTGATTTTTAAATTAAAAGAAAACATTAGTTTTAATACTGTTTATTTACATTTAAGTAGTCCAGTCTTGAGAGTAACTTAACATTACAAACAATATGTAAGACCTATTTCAAGTACATGAACTTGTAGCAACATCTGTTCATTACTTGTTATGATAGAGGTGAACTAGTTTGATGCGGATGAATAACATATAAACTGGTCAACACTGAGGCCAAGGCATAGTAGATATTTTTTCATTAAACTTGTGCTCTCAATCACTACACATACATTGCTTAGCAATTTATTTTACTACATTGTTCTTAATTGAGACATTCGGGGGCGAGTTATAAGGTGTTGTTTTTGCTAATGTTTCATTAATAGAGACATTTGGGGGCAAGTTATAAGGTGTTGTTTTTGCTAATGTTTCATTAATAGAGACATTTGGGGACAAGTTATAAGGTGTTGTTTTTGCTAATGTTTCATTAATAGAGACATTTGGGGGCAAGTTATAAAGTGTTGTTTTTGCTAATGTTTCATTAATAGGCACAAGCATTTGCCTACAAATTTCACTTCTGTACCAAATTGGGTTAAAAAAAGCATCCTTAAGGACAGAACTCGTTCATTATCCAAGACCTGGCTGCATTTACATCTCATGACCAAAGAAAACATTTTCTTAATTTATTACATCATTTATTAATTAGAACTGTTGATTTTTATAAATATTAATACTGTAAACATATTTTAGTGTTTGTAGACTATACCTACCCTTTGCCTATTTTCTTGTGACTGTCACAAATGAGATATAAAGTAACAACTCAAACTTAAAATAACATGAAAGGGAAGTAATTTTTTTTTTTTTAACTCTAGTGACACCTTAAGTAGTGATTCCTTCCCTTATATATAGGTGCTACGTAAGCGAGCTCTGTGCATGGTCAATGTCAGTGATCAAGAGCTGGGCATACAACTTGTTTAATGTTGTATAACAGTTCACATCTACATTGTGTGGTAGCCCCTGAGACAGACATTCTGTAAATAAATTTGTATTGTTTTGAAATTCTTTTCTTGTTCTGTTTTTATGCTTAGGTTCCAAAATGACTGGTGGAACATTCAAGCCAGATTTAAATCTTTTACAAATTGTTTATTTCTTTTCAAAAGTAGCATTTATTGTTCTACCATGTCAAGTCAAGTTTTCTATGCTGGAAGTGTCATGTAAATAGAATTAGCAAAGATTATGACAGTTGTTTGCTCCAGAACAAATTGGTAATTCTGGTAATGGAATTGGTCTTAGTCGTTCTTGACCTATATAAATTGTATATGCTGGGGAGGGGGTCACTTAAATTCAATAAATTATTTAAAAACTTTTTTGAAATGTAATAAATTTATCAAAATAAAAAATCATCATAAGCAAATAATTGTGTTTGATTTATTTTCAAAATTTCATTGTAACATTTAATTGCTGTATAGGAGGAACACAAAGAATAAATTATGAAGACATGCCTGAGCTGTTATTGCTAAAACAGCATATAAGCACGTTCATTGCTTTATGACTTGGGGTCCATCATTGTTATGGATCTTTCACTGTTGTCAACGGCATATTGGGTTGTTAACGATGTTTAGGAGCCGTCAGAACTAATTCTTACATCAGAATATGTATAAAACACCAAGAGGAGAAAAACTTAAGAATTAAAGAAATTTTTTAAAATCTAATTGTGTTGTCAGTAATCAGATAATAGATGATTAGATAGATAGCCCCAAAACTGAATAATGCAAAGCAACATGAAGAAAACGTACATGGAAATTAAATTTAAATGATATTAACTTTTTACAAAGATCGTTGTTTAAGGCCAGTTGATATTACACAGCATCAAACATAGATGTGTGTGTGTGTGTTGATTTGTATACACTGGAATACAGAGCTACATAACAGGTGGTTACTTGTTTTGATTTATATACACTAGTACGCAGTTTAAATTGAAGTGCTTCAGAGATGTCAAATGCTTGGAGGCGAGCAGCAAAGACTGAAACTGCCTTCAAAGTAAGCAATAAATTTTATGCAGTGCCCAGTGCTTGCTGAGTCATCAGAAACCCAAACTGAGAATGTAAGTGCTGCCGTGTACTTTATAAATCAAACATGAAAGGCTGAAGTCTGCACTATTCCCAAAAGGTTTGCTAGCTTTAAAATGTCCAGAAAGGAAACCCAGAAATAGATTCCTAAGAGTTAGCACGTTGCGCAGCAAGAAGATGTATGAGCTACAATTGTCCAACCCCCTCTGTCTTAACGTTAAAATTTCACCTTCAACAAAAGCAAACAAATTTATCTTTATGTACATAATTTTTCATCATCATAATTACGAATAGAAAATCATCAAACACAACTAGTATATAGAAGTGCAAACAACAAATTTATCTATTTTATATTTAATTTTTCATAATAATGACTAATAGAAAATCATTAAACATAAATAGCATATACAAGTGCAGATCTCCACAAAATTTTGATATAAATGATTTTGTTACATAGTTTTGGACACACATTTTAAAACTTAAATATTGAATAAGAACCTTTTTGAATCTTGACACACTTTCCCAATTTTGTTGTCTTTCTTCACATTCACTATGGTCCATTATCATTGATCTTATTTAAAGTTCCCCATCTCTGACGTTCTACTGCACAAGCTCAACTTAAGTAAAAATGTCGAGCAGAATTCTAATAAAAGTCCAGCAAGCAAAACTTGTATAAATGAAATCTGTTTTGTGTTATCCACCATCTTTGTGTCAGATACGAGTTATTTTTTAAAAACTGATTGGCTGACACTTCGAAATTTAAGAGTTTTGTAATGTGAAAAGGATCAAATGACAAGATAGTTGAGGAAATGCCCAATGAATTCTGATACGTAAAGTACCAGAATTCATATAAAAGAATAAACATAAAATTCTAGCAATTTAATTTTAGGAAGTACTTTTTTTGTAGGAAAAGTAGTATGAGATTGAATAAGAGAGATTTTGTGCACAAATGACAAGCCATAGAGTTACAATGTTACTTGCATATTAAGTTTATTGTGAAATAAGAAAATTATTGCCATTTAACAGATGTGTTAATATTGACAATAATAAAATTGTTTTAAGGACAGACATTTTGCCAGAATATGCCATGTTTTGACAACAACAAAAAAAAGATTTATCTCGTAACATAATAAGCCGTTAAATAAAATGACTGCTGCAATATGAAACACTTAAAATGTTTTTAAGATTATTTTTCTCAGTAGCCATAGAGTATTCGCTCTAAATAATAAGAGGACTGATATCAGAACACCACTATTGTAAATATATAATAATTGATGGTGATGGAAAAAGTTTAGCATTCTCAAAAACTACTTTTCTTAGGAAATGTACCTTCATTCACTGTGGCAAAGGCTTACAATTCTGTTCATGCAATATTATTCCCTTGTATAAATAGATATACACATATGACATAGATTTTTTAGTCCCTTGCACTTGAACATATAGAACATACAGTTTGAGTTTTACTAGTAACACAGTCAGAGTAAACTGTTTTTTTGCTTTTTTGTTTTTTAATGGATGGATCTGTGGTAATTTTTTTCTCCTAATTTTACTCTATGGTATGTTTTCCAAAACATTTAAAATCAACTAAATTAAAATTTTATAACAAATCAACTCTTGACCCAAAGATCCACAGAGCTAAATTAGCCATGTTTTGGTAGAAAATGTCAATATTAGCTGTACGTAGATGTACTCTTTGGTTTTCCTATTTCTGAAGTCACGTGAAGTATGCAATGATTGACTGCCTTCTGCTGTTCAGATAACATGCTAACATGTTTTGACATGCACCTGATTGTCTTACAGAGGTCATACTAACACAGACATACACTAGTTGGCTGTATCTGAGCTTTATTTCACAGAATGCAGGAAACAAGTTTACATAGCGGCAAGATTGTTATAAAGACTGAATATAACATTTCAAATGAAATTTTTGTTTAAATTAAATATAAATATATTATATTGTGCTAACAGACATTTCTTTTTCTTTTAAAATAAAACCAACTTTCCTGAACAACCCTACCCACCCACCCCCCAAAAAAACACAACAAAATAACCAGCAGTATGAAAACTAAGCACTTGTGTATATTAATGTGCATCAATTCCAAACTGACACTGACAAAATGTTACATGTTAAGTTTTGAGTGACTAAACATACTATGGACAAAGTAATATATCTTAAAGAGATTAAACATATTTTTCAAGGAAAGAAATTTTCTTTAATTATTAAATGAATATCTGAAAATAATATCACAAAGTGTAAAACCAAAAATCAACTAAACATACGTATTAAAAAAAAAAAAGACGTATTATACGTAAAATACGTATTAAAAAAAAAAGTATAAATATATATATATATATATCTCTCAAGATGTCTCATTATTATTTATTCACTAGAATATATAAGTAATTGATTAAATGCTTCTTTGCTGTTAGAGACCCAATGGCAATACCCATATTAAACTAGTCTACCAGTTTAATGAATATAAATAACTACCTATATGTGCACATGTGTAAACATATATGCATGCATATCTTGACACACATACAACTATAATAAATGCTTGTAGTAACAGCTTTAGTTCGTCTTCTCTTACTGTTTTCCCCATCCTCAGCAAACAAATTTAACACTGAAAGCAACCTGTGTTTATCTCAATTTACTAATACACAATCAATATAATAATAAGATAGTTATTCATTTTACGGAACAAGACAGCAGTAACTTCCACGCTGGTTTGTTTTCTCTCTCTCTTGTTGACACTTTAACCATGTCTGGGAATCCATTATTTCTTCACTTTGAAGCTCTTGTCTGGAAGAGTTACAGTTTCAACAGGTGCCTCTAAAAGGTTGACCGAAGTTGGTCAATGAAAATGTTGAGAAGCAAATAAGAAGAGTAAATAGCCTACATCCATGCAAAAATCTATAGACTGTTATTGGATTTCAACTTCCATCAGAAAGTGGTGGTGAGTTTTTAATTTTGTTTTGATTCATATATATATATATCAGGGAAGACATCTTTTCAATATAATTTGTCTTTTCTTTTAGCAAGGTGTTTATTCTTCTTTCCAAAAGTTGGTAAAGATATCTGTACACAATAATCGTGTGCATTTTTCTCTTTCACCACAACCCAGATGTAGATGGATAAGAGACACTGCACTGAAAGATTTTAATCCATATTAAATTTTCGAACTAAAGAATAAATTCTTAAATATCGTACAAACATAATCTAATGTTCTTTTCAATAAAAGTTATATTTTCTTGCCTTTGCCTGTAATAGGTCTTGATTTAAATTTCCAATACATAAAACAAAGCAAATAATGGAGCTAAGCAATAACAGAATTCTAACAGGTACTCATCAGTCAATCAATCAGTTGTGATCCTGCTAAACACCAATTTCAATATAATGAATGAAACATCCAAATTAATATATATATATATTTTTTTTAAAAAGAGAATGGTGAGAATGATTTTATCATCCAAGGAGATTGCTTTATGAAATTAATTTCTTCTTGAATATATAGGTATTTGTTCGTATTTTTAATTTAAAGTTCATGCATGCTTTTGAATAAGTTCAATACAGATGTCTAGTGAACTACTTCTGGACTTAGAGAGACACTTATTTTGTGTATATAATTACTGCTTTACTCTCAGAAATACGGCACAAATAATATCTCAAAATTGCCATTTTTTACCATTAAATGTTTGCACACTTTATACTTTTCTCGTTAAATTTAATAAAAGGCATCAGCTTGTGCAAACGATCTGTTTTATTGTTATTATATTCAGACATTATTCTGTCCATTGTAAATAAAGTTTTCAGGTTGCATACAATTAAAATTAAATAATTGCAGAACAAGTAACTTGATGTACATGTATTTAGAAACAAGGATTTTGATTGTACTTTGACATGGGTGCATGTGTTTGATGTTAATATATTTTACTTTAAAAGACATCAGAAGTAATCCCTAAACACTTATGTCAGGGGTGCACAAACCATGGCCCGAGACAGGGCTCTGTGCGGCCCCTGGAGGACTTTAGGATGTTACCATTATTACAAATGCAGAACACATTATTTCAGTATTTGTGTTGTTTTTTTCTGACTTGCATCCCTCCATGCACTCACTATCAATGGGAAATTTGGCCCTCTTGCCTAAAAAGTTTGTGCACCCCTGACTTACGTAGAAGAAATGGTATGTCTTATTTCAGTATATAAATCATTCAAGATTAAAAATACTTTTAATGGTTCAGAAAGTTAATGAATTTCTCATATATAGTGCATTTACATCTCTTTATTTTAAAGAGAATCAAAATGAAATAACTTTTTCATTCCACCCATATATTGTGTATCAATTAAAGCATAGCAAACAATTTTACATAGAAACTAAATATAACCCACTGTATTCTGAAGGCCCAGAATATGTCTCATGTATTCTTTATATATATAAATCACAAGCAATTAGATTTTGTTTTTTTTGTTCTGTACATGTTTAATTACATCACAATGACACTAACTGTAATTTAACAGGCAACAAAGAAAAGACTGTTCAGGAAGCAAATGCAATGTATGAAGTAGTCTACTAATAATATATTACAAAAACATAAAGGCAACACAGATTGAAAAATGTACATTGAAAAAAAATGCATATTAATTTATTAATCACTTTTGTAAGGTTCGAGAAACAATCATATTCCAAATTTAGTTGAGAACCTTAATACAAAGAGACATAGAGAATAAACTGACAAAGCCACAAGTTTATAGCGCTGGAGAGAATTTTTTTTTCTCAAAATTAGCGATATTAGGGCTTTATACTTTTACAGCAAAAACAAAGTTACAATCTGAAAACATTCTCTCATGTACATATAATCTTACATGTCAGATGCACACTTTTTCTCAGAATTATAATCAGTATAAAGTCCATGTGCGAATATCATACTGTATTAAGTACTGGCATTGTTTTAGTCTTTCTATGTTAGATGGAACACATGAGCGTAAAGTTTAAACTTATCCTTCTCAACAGTGTACATAATTCAATAGAAGATGTAGATTTTAAAGTTTATTTTTCACCTTCAATGAATTCTCATTTTGTTTAAAGATTTTACTTCTAGTTCATATAATACAACAAACTGTTTTCTGTAGAGTAGTTGATGTTTAAAAGAAACAAATAACTTGCATATTTTCTATATTAAAACAACTGTAGATCAAAAATCTGTTTTTTTAAAAAAAAAATGTAGTCAGGTGTATACGTCCTTAGGTATGGTAGTACTCAGCTAATGAATGGACCCCAAAATATAAATTCATTCAGCTAATGATGTAATCAGATACCATTTTGGTCAGTCTATTTGCTCAATGATGTCCTTTTACTTTCCTGAGATCTCTTCTGAGTTTACATTTACTTTTGTTTGCTTGTCATTCAAAACCTAGAGCTAGCATATTAACTAAGCATAATCAAGGACCTACTGTGTGTGTGTGTGTGTGTGTGTGTGTGTGTGTGTGTGTGTGTGTGTGTGTGTGTGTGTGTGTGTGTGTGTGTGTGCTCTAATTTAAAAAACAGAATTATTTATGAAAACAATCTAACTACAGTATGTTTTATTTAATGGACCTCAAATATTTTCAGTACTGTATAAATGGTTTCTAAACTATTCACCTTTGATACTAGATTAACATTTGTGAATACAGATGTTATAAATTCCATACATCTTTTAAATAATATTTATTTCATGAACTCTTTAAAAAATCTTAGTATCCTTTGAATTAAAGAGAAAATTAAATAAAAGAACATATCCTGACATATTTTTCTTCACATAATAAATATATTCTATAATAAATACCCTGTTGTTTAAGTCTGAAAATAAGGTCAATATTAGATTCTAAATGATTACTGGAAATTTACAAATACAATAAATTGCTACTATCAAATTACATCTGCCATAATTTGTATATCGTAGAATGCTATCTGTCTAATTACATCTGCCATAAAATGCCATCACATAGAATCTTTATAAAAAATACATTCTGCAGTCTGTATCAAGTAGTAGGGTTTTTGTTTTGTTTTAATGTGATGTCAATGACTTCATTTTAAGTGTACTGAGTTGTGACTATTCTTTTCATGATTCCTCAGCTTTGTACATATAAACATCAACCAAAATCCATTTGAATATTGTGTTCCTTGAATTTAACTTGTGATTAAAACCATTTGCGCTCTCTCTCTCTCTCTCTTTCTCTCTCTCTCTCTCTGGGATCAGTAATTGCCACATCACAGCTAATCAACATTTTTGAACAAAATTATTATTATTTTTTAAAAATTCACATGCCATCGCTTACAAGGTGTAATATTTGTAATAGCTCTCTCTATTTAATGTTGATAGTATACATATAATTTATGGCAACATTTAAGACAAAAAGAGAAAGGATTTGGGTATAATATAGAGATAGTGAATATGTGTGTGTGTGGTTTTACGGGGACTAATTTAATATGTTTTGCAACAATATTTCACATCAATATATTTGTTAAAATCACATCTTGTTATGCATGTTTTGTAAAGCATACAACTACTGAAATAAAATAATAAAGTTAAATTGAAAACTAAAGAAATAAAAAAACACAAATAAAACAAAAACAAACCCACACATACATAAAATTACCATGAATTCACTAAAAGGTTTGCTTAATTAAACTCCTGCATTCAAAATTTGCTATTGGCTTAATATGTAAACAATATTTTGATGCTCATAAAATAAGCAGTAAGTTGTCACAAAGAGGACAGTTGTTTACATGTTTAATAATTATAAATGTCTTGATATCCATTTCATGATAGAAATCTCAAAAACAAGCAGCTAAATAAAATGGAAAAAGTAATAATTATCAGTTTCTGGATACTTTCAAACATTTATTGTGCAGTAACCACTACTAACACATTCCATGCAGAACATATTAATAGTTAAATATATGGCCCAGACAAACAGTCAAAAAGAGCAACAGCTTGATAATATCATTTAAATATGAGTAATGCAGGACCCTCAAACACGTTAGTCACACTATTGTAATACTTGAATACTAAGCTGCTTACCAAAGTGCAGGTAACTCAGAAACCATAGCAAGTGAACTTAAATTTTCCAACAGTAAAAGAATCTAGTCATAACTGACCCATTATTTGCTAAGCAGCAAACTTATTATGAGATATAATGAGGTGAATGTTATTTTAAAAATAAAGAAAGCAAAAGAAAAGAAATTTGTATTGTTTCACAAAACTACTGTCGTGTTTCAGGTATATAATAAACTCTAATAGTAACAACTCTGTAATGTTCAATGCAATCTTTGCCAATTGCTTCATTCATAATAACTGTCAATGGTAAATTAGTTATAAAAAAGGAACGATTTAAAAATTATTTAAGATAACAGTTGCGAATGGGGTGGTGGGGAGTTGAAATTACAGTATTGTGATAGCAAGAAATTGTGCCATTAAAATACCATTGGGGGGGTGGGGTGAGTTGAAATTACAGTATTGTGATAGCAAGAAATTGTGCCATTAAAATGCCATACTTTTCATGGTTTACCATCTACAGGGCAGAAGTACTCTTTGACAAGTCCTGACAACAGTTATCTCTCCCAATGCTGGTTTACATGAAGTTAGTTACCTGTTATATTATTCATCAAAGACTGGTTAGTTCTATAAGCATGCAATGTAGAGTTTAAAAAAAACATGTTTTACCCCCACCTCCCATCATTTTCATCTAGAAATATCTAAAAAAGACATTCACTACCTACATTCATAAGAGTTAAAGCAGCTCACATCATTTGTGTCAATGCCATCACAATAACTAGTGCAAAGCCTTTTCCAATTCTGCTTGTATATGTTCTACTATCTACTAACTTACTAGTGATGAGGTAGCTATTAACTTATTACACTCTCAATTTTACATGAAAATGAATAATACGAACTAAAGATTTCACATATCACTCAAGATGCCTAAAATATCTGCAACTCAACTGAGATGTCAAAATACCTTTAAAGAAGTAAAAATCATCATCGACTGAAAGAGATATCTTCCCATGTGTATGGTGAATATGTACCATAGACCAAATCATACAACTTACTACTACTAGATGCCAAAGTAATACCAAGCAAGTAAGTCTACATGAGACAGTCGGCACCAATGGTTTAACGTAGTCTACAAATGCTACCCTTCCAGTATATTATACAGACCTTTCTATGTAATTTTTAAATAAATACAAATGTACATAACTGTGAAATGAGTTGGTATATAAGAAAATGTTAACATGGTCTTATTTTGATTTAATTATGAAAGATTGCAATTTTTGTGTCAACTTGCAAAATAACTTAGCATATTTTAAAGAAAATTACACTATTATAATGCCTTCAGTAATTTTTAAAGAAACATTTTCTAGTTATTAACTGGTTGGATACAAATCTGTTTATGTTAACTATCAATCAGTTTCATTTCAAACACATTACTCAAAGATCTACAACATAGATGAAGTTTTCAGTTCAATTTTCTTTTTCAAATTGTCAGTTAAACTGATGACAATTTTTATCAACATATACTGGCCCATTACACTGACTTTCATAGGAAAATTTAGCTTACTTTATTATTTGAGTTCATATAACTGCCTCAGCAGGTTTAATGCAATCAATAGGAGTGTTTGTAAGCCTATTATCAATAAAGAATTCTGCTCTATAAATTTGGTTTGCATTCTGATCTAAAATAATTTTAAGTGAAGATTTTTACAAGTAAGAATAATAAAGTAGAATTATTTTTACTGTTTAAATCATTTTCCAATTAAACTTAACACTGATGTTCTTAAAAAGAAAAAGGAGAAGAAGAAAAAGTACTGTGAAATTAGTGTCTGTTTATAAAACAAGTAAAATTTTAAGACCATTTATAACTATATTTTAATTTTTTTTAATGGCTATTTTTAAAGGTCATAGCTTTGTCTGAAACAGTTTTCTCTTCTGCTTTTTAAAAAAAAAGTTAAATGAAACAAAATAAACAAAAATTAAAATATGTAATATAAGCATGTTTACATTTTTACAGACCTTTGCATAGTGTTTATAGTACACACTGTCAAAGTGATGTAAATGCTAACAAATTGCATGGTTAAAGCTGTATTTTGTTGGTAATCATGAAATAACTTCACTGAAAGTAATGATGCAGGTACAATTATTCAAATATCCATGATTTAAAAGATTAAAGTACATAACAGAATAACTTGCACAAGGTATGGAGAAATTGGGACAAACACATCAGACAATATTAATCCAAAATGCATCAGAATGGTTATAATTAAAGTTATCTAGCTACCTCCCAAAAATAATACAGAGAGAATAAGACACTTGACCAATATAGCAAAAATAGGTTCTCAAATATGAATTTCATTCTGATCACCTAGATCTTCTGGTTGTTGTTCTCAATGCCGGCTGGATTCATGTGATTGCATAATTTGGTAATCATGAATCAATGCAACAAATTATTTTTCAGTTCAATCTTCCCCTGTCCAAAGAATCCTTCAGTTCACAGACCAGAACATATACAAAAACATTTACACACGCATACACATACATTCTGCATTAAACAAGACACTAACACATTTCCTGAAGGCAATAAAAGTGCACAGTTAGTCTACATTTCTTCCGAGTCGCAAAGTTTTCACACAACTGGTGCCACCTCCAAAAACTCTGCAGCAACCCAAATGCCTTTGTCAGATTGTAATTCTTGTTTGATACATAGTACACTTCACAGTCAATTCAAACACGCTGCACGCTTGCAGTTGTTGCTGTTTTTATCTCACCGCATACTGCTAGTATTTTCCTCACAGTTTTAAAGACAGACAACACATGAAGTCAGCTGGAACCATCTTGGCTCACCTTACCCACCAGTGAGGACCATTCTGTCATGAATTCAACTTCCTTTTCCTTTCAGAGTGTAGTAAGTATCAGTTATCAGATCACACATGAATCAGCTGAACTAATGACTACTAAATGCTTTCTTCCTATTTTCATTTTTTATTTTTTTGCATCAACAACTTTGCATTATTATAATAATAATAATCATCATTAAAAAAGCTTAACAGTTTACAGTATGAGCATTGGGTTGCTGGCATTTTCTTCTAAAATTCTTCTCATAGCAGCATAAGTTGTTCATTTTTGTTTGGGTTTCCTTTTGACAGCATTTTCAGATATAGCAAGAACTGTAATGTATACCACAGAACAATGCGGAATGAAACTTCTCACAATAATGCTCTTCCATGTGCTGCCCATGTGTACAAAGAAAATCAACATCAATGTTTCCCCTTGTGGCTGTACAAAACACACCAGGCCAGCTCATCTCTGTATAGTCCATTCATCCTACAGTCCAACTCAGGCAAACAATACAGGCAGGATGTGGGCGTGTAGTTTTCTTGCCTTGTGTGCATGCTGGCTAGCACGAACTGTTTTATTCTATTGCAGTAAGTTTCCTAGCTTGAAGTATCATTTTATTGTTTGTGTGGGTCTCTGTTTCTTGGTTTATCTATTAATGTGTGTATAAACTACTGAAATTTAAAACATAGCCCTGTATCTTATGCAAACATTACAACTTTAGACTGGAAAGATATTAAAATATTCTGAGGTTTAAAAATTATGACTGATGTTTAAATGCTCTCCTGGATCTGATGAAATAATAGATGTATGTACTAAACAAAGCAATATTTTAAAAAATAAATATTTATTATATTAAATACCAGAAGCTGTTCCCTCTATTCAGCTTAAATACTTGTCAAATAGAATTTTCTGCTTTTTTATTTTTTAAACCTTTCTTTGTTAGTACTTCTGTTGCATACTAGAACTGGAGACAAGTTATGTCAAGCATCTAACATGATTTACTTTGTTTTTTAATGTAAATTTTAAAGTAATTTATTTACTTATATATATTTGTGCAAAAATGTAAATATTGCATAGTATTTTTATCTCATCAGAACTGCATGATGTCTTATGGAAACAGGAGAAACATATGTGTGCGTCATTTGGGAACTCCTCTTACAAATACAAGTCAGTATCAAATACAAAACCCATTCTCATTCAATGAACTGAAACTACTTGCATAAAAATATACCCACACCCAGATGAGGAAACTTGTTTGTGTGTGGGTGAGTGTGTGAGCTTTGGTTGATGGGTATGTGCATGTATGCAGTTTTCTGAAACAAACTAATAAACATGGGAAACAAATGTAGGCATCCACTGTCCACTTCCTGTGAATAAGATGTTTAGAGCTATGGGGAGATAATTAGCCTCAATAATAAGACACAGGCAGAGAGTAGTGAAAAAGACAATGAGTAAGATTCCGATCCTCCTGTGGGTGGCGACCGTGTTGTCTGCGGTTTGACTGTACCTCCTGAAATGAAAGAGAGCATGAATTAGTCTGGTGTGCATACATTTAATTAATTGTCTTAATAAATAATCCTGTAAGACATTCATCTTTACAGGCTTAATATTTTTTTTAATTATCCAAAACAACAAAAAATAGAGCAAATTAAGCAATATGCCTTTAATTGTTGACAGCATATCCAACATACCTATCTGCAGATTATTCAGGGGCACGACAGTTTTTCTTTAACCAACTGTTCCATAAAAATTTTAAAATGATTACAATTTTGGGACATGAAGACTGTGTGCAATTTTAATATATATGAAATAGGAAAATGTGTCCAATTATCTAGTCAATAAAACAGAAAATGTGTCCGTATGTGTTTGATTCATTACTACATGGAGAGCCTAAAGAAGCTGAAATTTTGCATGGAGACATTGTTTACCCCGGAGAGGGATGATCAGGGTGTGCCCCTTCTATCCACATATCTAAGATGGATTTTTTTTAACCATTATTCATGGCCTTAAAAAGAGAGGAAGCTGAAATTTTGCATGGGGGTATGGTTTACACCTGAGATGGACATAGGAAGGTTGGCACCCACCCCCAGGGCAAACTAGAAAAATAAATGATTTGTATTATTCATTTAATACAACCAGTTTTCTAAACCCAGACTAAGCTGGAGTTTTCATCTAGTTTAAACAACAAAAAAGAGTAAAGCCAATGTTTTAAAACACCCTTGTAAATTCTGAATGCATTTTTCATAGCAAGAGTCAAAAAAAAAAGAAATTAAAATAAAAAATAAAAATAAAAACAAAAATTTACTGCAAAGGCCTAATCTTAAAAAGTTTTGTCTCCAGTTATGACTCAAATGTTTGACTACTCAATTCAGTTAAATCAGAGATTATATTTAGTACCAGCAAAACTATAAATATGTGGAGAATGGTAAAATAGATCAGTAGAGCAAATCAGCATTAAATATAAGAAAATAAGTTAAAATTATTCTGATCATTCAGTATTCACTTATAATTTTCACAAAATATAAAACATATGAACCTGAGAGTGAGAAAGGTTTACAAAAATGTTGAGAAAATATGTGCATCACTTCAGGATTCAGGATACACTAATATATGTATTTTATAATTAGCTTCATGTTTATGTGTGCGTGCACACACACTCATAGAGGTAAAAAAAAGTCTGTGAAAATATGAGCATCCCTGAATGCAATTAGGAGACAAGATATAATTATTTTTATTACACATTAAATGTTCTACTTTACATCTATTAATTTATAACATTCCTGATAAGTCAAGTTTCTCTAATAACATTTTAGTATGAAATGTTGAAATAAATTTTCTAATGATTATAATTCTATGCTGCTGATTTATTCTACTAATGCATTTATTTGCTTATAATCTTTACAAACTTGTAAGTTTTGCATTTAATATTAATGAAGAAACAATACTTTTTATGAAAGGTTTTACTATTAGGAAACAGTCTTGGTAGGAAATTTAACTTTTAGTTTTAGCATTTAAATGATCGCTAGATATGTTTATTTACCTGTTTTACCAGCTCTGGAGAAAAATAAAAGAATGAAAAATATGAAAAAATTTTAATTCTCTCCAAAATAATAACTGATATATATGGTATTTTGTGACACCATTGTTTCATGAACACTTAATGTATTTTGTAGAAATTATATAAATGTAATATAATTTAAACTGAAAAATTATGTTGCCAACATTAATTTTTAGGTCCCATACATGCACACACAATTGTTAGGATAAGTGGATCTCAAATTTTTAATTATAAGCTGCATAGTACCACCTATGGAACATCCAATTAACTATCTTTATCTTTACTATATCTGCATTTACTTCCTTTATCTATTTTAACAGTCAAACTACTCATTGAATAATGTAACCCACATCCCTTTTCTCTAATGCCATTTTCTTTTCTTTCATAAATAGATAGATGAATGGGTGGAAAGTGTGAGTGAGAAATAGACAAACAGATAGACAGATAATAAACAGAAAGACAAATAGACAGACAGATTTATATTTAGCGACTTACTATCAGGTTTGGTAGGGGTTATATTCTCATCAGAGTCCTCTCTTTCAGGAGTACCACCATACCCACTGCCAGAAGCAGAGCCAGAACCATAGGCAACAAGATCTTCATCATCAATAATCACATCTTGTCGACCATCCTGTCCACTGCCATCAACATTTTTGTAAATTGCAGGTGGTTTGCTGTTTGGTGCATCACTTTGCATTACGTCTGTGTTTAACAGTCCACTCAAATTCTTTGTGAAAAAGGAAAGAAACAGAGGATTGTATCTGAATTAATTCAATCTGGTTAAGTCTATTTTAGTAGAAAAATAGAAACAATACATAAGTATGTAACATCACACCCACTCAGAACCCATATGGTGGTATACATTCATTAATTAAAGTATGTGATTTTTTAAAAAAAAACATGCACCACTCAGGAAATTTACTAGCGTACACAATCAGAAATTATTTACTTGCATAAAAATCACATATAAATACTAGAATATACAAAAATACTCATTAGATATTTGTTTTCCAAACATATCTGAAGATTTCCATCATTTCAACATATCAAATTCTGAAATGGTACATCATACTAGCATTCAAAGTGGAAAATTGAAACTTTTTCAAAAACAAGAAAAAGAAAAATGTATCTCAACAAACTACAATGTATTTATATTTGACTCTGTTATGAGAGGCAATGCTATTTATTACTTTTGCTGTTGCAGTTATCTGATGTGGAATTGGAATGGGAGGGATGCTCAACCTGTATATAAATATGGTAGACATACACGATACTAAATGATGGGCAATTAAGGTGTAAAGCAGCTAACATTAAGAAAAAATCTAACTGAAGCCATATACATTAAACCATTAGATTGTATCTTTGATGAGTTCTAGGGATTGTCAAGGGATGTGGGTGTGTGAGAGAACTGTTTTTGAAGTGTGTGTACATTGTACACAGAAACACCCATGCAAATACAAACATATATCCATTTACAGGACATCTCACAAATATGTAAACATCATTTTATAGTGGATATACAATGTTTTAGCAATATGATTGCATTAACGGCAAAATGGTATACAAATAAATGACACATTATGAGTATGAGCATTACAGATTATTATGCATGTACTCATACCTTTAACAACACATCATCTTTAACTTGGAGTTCTGACACAAATCATAGCTTCTAGACAGTAAACATATGAAATATTCGCTTCTTTAGACTTATGAAGAAATATAATCGTAATACAATTTTCAGTTTCAATATTTTAAGGATTATCAAGTTGAAAATTAACCATTCTGACTTTACAGATATATGTATTTGCCTATTTCCTGGGGGGGGGGGGGGGGGGGAAACAGGGAAGCAATGCAGTCCAAATTTGGGGGAATTTGAGAAAGTGGCCTTATAAATATTAAAATATATATACTGCATATTCCCAGGATAAAAGGTTGTGTGTGTGTGTGTGTGTGTGTGTGTGTGTGTGTGTGTGTGTGTGTGTGTGTGTGTGTGTGTGTGTGTGTGTGTGTGTGTGTGTGTGTGTACGTGTGTGTACGTGTCTGCTTCCACCTTGAAACAACCAACCACTTCCAAAACTTTGCAAGCAAAAAAAGAAAACCACATTGTGGCAGCAATGGGTTCTCCTTACATTGGCAGCTGGCTGGCAGCGATAGGAAAGCATGAAGGCACCGACAAAGCAATTAATCCCCAGGCTCAGCCTACTCTCCAACACCCCTTTACCTTACGGCTTACGCGATAGAGAGGTTTTGATACAGCGCCAACACTTGGAGTGTCAGTCGACTCGCACGGGTAGGAGGATGTTTAGTCTTTTACATGCTCTTGTCTACTGTGTGCAGACGCCATGCAATGAACCCATTCTTCGATATATGCCCTTTCTCTGACGTGAAAAATTATACTATTCAATTTTTGTTTTGTTCCTCTTTCCCATGCCCCCCCCCCCAAACATGTACGCATACGAATACCAATGTCAAGTTAATCAAACGTATTTCCAGCATTCAGTATAAAAAGATTAAAGTACGAGTCTGAATTGCCTTACTGTACCAGTTCACAACTAACATACTCCACTGTACCAGTTCACAACTAACATACTCCACTGTACCGTTCACAACTAACATACTCCACTGCACCAGTTCACAACTAACATACTCCACTGCACCAGTTCACAACTAACATACTCCACTGCACCAGTTCACAACTAACATACTCCACTGTACCGTTCACAACTAACATACTCCACTGCACCAGTTCACAACTAACATACTCCACTGCACCAGTTCACAACTAACATACTCCACTGCACCAGTTCACAACTAACATACTCCACTGCACCAGTTCACAACTAACATACTCCACTGTACCGTTCACAACTAACGTACTCCACTGCACCAGATCACAACTTACTCCACTGCACCAGTCCACAACTAACGTACTCTACTGCAACAGTGTGACATAAATAAACTCTCTCCTTGATGCCTGTTTGGCGTTTATCTCTTATGTCTATTTCTGATTATGTAGTTAACAATACTAAATCATATTATTTCATCACCTCCCTCTTCCTCTCTCAGTCATTCAGTAGGTGTTTTGTGTGTGTGTGTGTGTGTGTGTGTGTGTGTGTGTGTGTGTGTGTGTGTGTGTGTGTGTGTGTGTGTGCATGCGCACGATATGATGTTTGAGCGTTCAAAGATTCTTAAAAAGACCTGTCTCTGATTTCTATATACTTATATCGACATTCTCTCTTCCCGTGACGGATCTTTAAAAAGTGCGATATATCTTTAAAACATTTGAGGTATCTTTAAAACGTGAGAGGTATCTTTAAAACGCACAAAGTATTGTTCATCTTACTTTTAGTACATCGCTGAGCAAGAATCGTCAGGAAATAAATTTTTAATTCCAGTTGGTATTTGCCTGTTTTGTCTTGCTTTGAAATTCATGTTCAGACTCCACTCTGCACACTGCTGATAACTGAAAATTACTATCTCCTGCCACTGGGAAGAAGAAATCAATAACGATAAAGGCACTTCAATATGTTTTTCGTAACTTTTGCTATATCCTACTTAGCCCTTCCACTTTACGTGATTTCGCAAATAAATAAATAAGAGATATGCATATATTTATTCCACACCACCCCCTATATCAACCAATAGTTAAAGCCAGAGAAACCTGACTCTCCATAAAAGCCAAAGAACGCGATACCATACAGCGTTCTGAGTGAAGTCAAAGAACGCGATACCATACAGCGTTCTGAGTGAAGTCAAAGAACGCGATACCATACAGCGTTCTGAGTGAAGTCAAAGAACGCGATACCATACAGCGTTCTGAGTGAAGTCAAAGAACGTGATACCATACAGCGTTCTGAGTGAAGTCAAGGACATACGTTTACAACTTTCACAGTCTGTTGGGGACTCCCGGTGAGTCTAGCACCTGCTTCATAACGTCACTTCTCTATCAGGCAATGTAGCAATACCACAACCGCACTGAGGGTTGATTATAGTGCTCTGCAGTGACCATTCGATCTTGTAGAGTTTTTCTTCTGTTTTGGGGTGTCAGATATTACCTGTTATGTAGGTGTGTACACGTGATTCAAAGAAGCCTTGACGGTTGGCCAGTTATGTACGAGCACAATACGTATCCATTACAAACTGCTGTTTGTTTTTCCCTTCCTTGTTTAATAGTTGTTTTTGGGGGTGGAGGTGTGGGTTAAAGGAAGATCACTACCACGCTGCTTTTATTATGATAAGAAAGAAAAACAAACAGCTTGGTCATTTCAAAATCTAATGATAGAAACTTTGTTAGAATAATTTATTACTCTATTACCAGAACAACTAATTTTTGTTTAACATTATGTTAAGACAGCCGCAGTCTTTATAAAATGTGCATTTATCAGGAGGAAAATGAACAAGCGGGAAGGTGGGATTTATGTGGGGTGGGTATGTATGCGGAAGAGAAAGCGCTCTTGTTTCATGAGGAGTGATCTTTTCCTTATTTTCTTGAAAAGCTGTGGTTAAGGCACTGTCATCGGGATAGATGGAGCACAGACACGAAGTTTTCAGTGTTGCATATTATATGTCATTATATCGCGTACAATAATAATAATAAAGCACCAAATCTGAAACAACCTCTAAACATTTAAAAATTATAAATTGTATTTACAAAGAAATATAAACAAAAAGAATTTACAAACAGCTTACGAAAAAGTGTACATTTACAAACCAAGAAGATAAATAAAAATTAAACTACAAACGTACAAATAATAGAAACATTCTCACAAAAGTGTACATTTACAAACCAAGAAGATAAATAAAAATTAAACTACAAACGTACAAATAATAGAAACATTCTCACAAAAGTGTACATTTACAAACCAAGAAGATAAATAAAAATTAAACTACAAACGTACAAATAATAGAAACATTCTCACAAAAGAGACCAGCGGTATTCTTCCGAATCTAAAAAGACGGGTCTAGAGAGCGTATAATAAAGAGATTTCGCAGACATCTTCAGACGTGCCTGTGAGTGGGAGCACCAATGCTTTCACTTTTCAGCAGCGAGTGTGCCATCTTATTCCAGATCTTCCCGGACCAGTCAGGTGATTATCTCCTCCCTTCCCTCTCTTCCCCCACCCCCTTCATTCCACACCAGAGGCTAATGTGATATGAAGTAAGTTATTCATTATCTCCTGTAGCATCAGTGTAGGCTTTGTGTGTGTTTTTTTTTTATTTTCTTATTGTAAGCGCTCGGGATGGGGGTGGAGGCTTTAGAAAAAACCTATATAGATTCAAAAGTCTGAGATTTTAATGTTTATGACATAACTAATTGGGAAGTTTTAACTGTATGTTGGCACGGATCCAAAAGAACACTGAGAACAATGAAGGCAATAAATAGATTTACCAGGGTTTGGACTACGGTTTCCATAATACAGAATGCTGACAAGTCACACCCGCAGGGTGCATTGAGGCAGCTTCTGAGGATCGGACGCCTCGATGTCACTTACCACCTCAGCATATCGTAGCGTGCCCCATGTAAACCCTACCCTCCACGGGGCTTAGGTGAAGATGAGTCAAAAGGTGCGCCGTAAAAAGCCGTCTCCGGTTCGCCAGTCACAACGACATCACAGGACGCGATGAAATCAATGCCGACTCGCGCCCTCTGCTGAACTGTTCGCTACACTTGGAGTGTACGGTGGCGCCCTCTGCTGAACTGTTCGCTACACTTGGAGTGTACGGTGGCGCCCTCTGCTGAACTGTTCGCTACATTTGGAGTGCACGGTGGCGCCCTCTGCTGAACTGTTCGCTACATTTGGAGTGTACGGTGGCGCCCTCTGCTGAACCATTCGCTACACTTGGAATGTACAGTGCTGTCCCCCCTGACGTCAGGGCAGTTTGATTTCAGCGGATGATGGGGGGTGTAGGGATGGAGAAGGGAGTTAATACATATATTAGTTCGAGATCACGTGGTAGTAGATTTCTGAAGTACAGATTTAATACTAAAAAAATACATATAAATGAGACTTTAACAGAATATACAAATGCAGATACAGTTTTGACAGTTAAAGGAAAATATACCTAAAATCTATTCAGTCAAGACAAAATAACAAAATGGAAATATACTTTATCAGTGTTAACAGAAGACATTTCTGTAGACTGTAGAGCCTCGTTAAACTGACTTAACAAGTAATTCTAACGGTGTGCACTAGTATCCTAAAGAATCATTTTAATTTTCATGTCATTTTCTTTCTTAAAAAATGGTTGATTGACACTTATTACGTGAGAGACTTAAAATCGTTGGGTATCTTGCATTTGTGAACGTTTTAAATAGTAACGTCTCATTCACTGAATTTTGTTCTTTCGTGTGGAAAAGTATTTTCTCTCTCCTTAATTTGACTTCCATTTTGTTTACTAATTTATCCCAGGAAGCACTCAAAAAGTATTTTCTCTCTCCTTAACTAATTTGACTTCCATTTTGTTTATAAATTTATCCCAGGAAGCACTCAAAAAGTATCTTCTCTCTCCTTAACTTGACTTATATTTTGTTTACTAATATATCCCAGGAAGCACTCAAAAAGTATTTTCTCTCTCCTTAACTTGACTTCCATTTTGTTTACTAATATATCCCAGGAAGCACTTGAAAGACTGGACCATTTAGTTGTAAACGTTTAATTACAACCTTTACGCCAAAGACATTGTAAACGTTTAAATTACCGTCCTCTTTATTTAGCTTTATTCTCTCTACATTTATTTATTCTTTTGGAGAAACTTGACTTTAATCTGTTTACTAATTCATTCCAAGCAAAGCCCGAAGTAGAGGAAAGTAAAGAGAGTTGGGTTAGCTGTCTTAACATGAGGGGAAAAAATTATAACCGCACAATGATGAGGGGGTGGGGTGGATCACCAGAGACTCCTGAAAGGAGGCACGTTATCTGTGAAAAACAGCACACCCCTTCCCTTTCAACGCCGAGGGTTGGCCCTGAAAGTTTCCAACAATCCACAAAGTCAGTGGTCGATGCGTCAAGGTGTGACGTACAGGACATACAAACTTCAAAATGTAAGCACGTCAACCTCCCAAGTGTAGCCAAATGCCAGCACCAATAGAATCTAAGGCAAAGCTATAAGGTATAATAAGCACGAGCCATGCCCACATATAATTACAACGGTCTTCACCGTGCCATTCTGGTCTGCCATAATAACGCCTTTTAACTCCAAGTCATACATTTTAACCAAAAGGCACAAATGGTGCATACGTCGTGGTCACGTGGGGTGGTGGTAGTGGATTTCCCAGCACTCCCCTTCCTCTCTTTTGCAAAATTCAGAGGCGCAGACATCATTTCTCAACAGATGTCGCAGAAGTTTTGTTCCTGATTCTCTATAAAAGCAATAGACGTGTTTGATGGATGAGTCAAATGCGTTTGCCAATCATAATTGTCTTTACAGCGAGTGAAATCAACAAGGACAGCATTTGCCCGGAAGTCAGATATGTAATTATGAGCCTATTATATGAAACGTCATTAATACAACACGGGTTAAAATGAACCATGACACGTGCTGTCATATGCATCATGTGCGCTGTTCTGTGTTTTTCTTAGTTCTTAGAAGTAATTATCTGAACAATACATGAAACAGAACTTACTGCATATTAACATTCAAGGATAAACTTCTAGTTCTTTGAAGTAATTATTTGATTAATTATCTGGTTATCAGAACGCTAGCGAGTTCAGGTGGTCTTAACTTCTCAATGCCATAAATAACCTCCAGCCTTTTACACAATTAACAAAAAATATTTTTATATTTAAAAAAAAAAAGCAGAAAAACAAACTACTGCGGCAATTCACCCACTAAGTGATATTTATCGGCTGATAAAAACAAAAATAATTCCAGCAGACAGAACTGCGTTTGTGTGACAAGCATTATCAGCCTGCTTTGCTTTGCTGGAACCCAAGACCAAGCCGTTAAACTCGTCATTCCTCGTGTCAGTGAGCTCTGTGGACCAGTGACGTCATAGATTCGTCATCAATCGCCCAGACACGAAGTGAACTCTGATTCGCACAATCTAAAATTAACATTAATAATGTTAATTTTAGATCACAAAGTGTACTCCGTTTTAAGGATCAAGTGAACAGGAATCAACACACAATACGTACATTTGATAACCAGATAAATTTCAGTAATTCAACATTTGGATAAACGTCATGGCAATGTTCAACTAGTCAGCGACTTTTAGAAATGAGAGTATTTGAGTGGTAACAGTGGAATGGAAACCAAGGCCTTCATGCACGACACTGTCACGTGACGACGTAAAGTGGCTAAAATGCTGTAGAGTCCAGTCAAGGTTGTTATTTTGTTCTGTGTGCAGTTAAAGTATGTAATAGCAACCGCTATGCCTACAGAGCTCTTTTCCTTTTGACAAGAGTTATACTGCAAGTACAAAAAAGAGTGGGGTTTTCCCCCTTTGTGTCGTCAACAAGTTTGTTTGCGCACATTGATACCATCGAAAATGTTTTTGAAACAGATCTTTTAGCCGATTACATTATCCATTTAGACCTTGACATTGAATTTTAATAAACATTATCATATCATCTAACTTTATTGAGTGCGCTTAACTGAAAGAATTATTTAGATTTTTCTTC